>CM061145.1:16399834-16902334 GCA_030710495.1 Labroides dimidiatus
AAAGAGAATGGGTGAGAGTTAAAAGAAAGGACGAGAAGAGAAATGGCAGGGACGGGTGAAAATGAGAGGGGAGGAAGAGGAGGGCATGGAGAGTGAGCGATAGAGTTCTGGAGAGGTTAATTGGAGGTTGTGGCGTGATGATACGATTCAGAGAGATCATTAGCATTCCAGAGCTAAATATTAATGACGCCTGCGCTCAACTTCAGCCGCAGGAACATACAGTGCTCCTGCAGGTGAAGCCCGAAAGACTCCGTCAGAGAAGAAATGCCGAGTTTGCAGCACTAAGAACTATAAGCCATAAATGTTTTACACAGTCATTAACATAATTTGATGGAGGCTTTTCTCGCCACGTTGGGTGGGTGGTGCAGAAAGTCTTTGCAGTGTAATTTAGAAGAGAAGGCTTAATAGTTGCGGATTTTGCAATGAATTGTGGTATTTTATCACCAGTCTCCTCTTTCCCTCCACACCAGAAGGCAAACCCGAGACAATAGGTACGAGTCTAAGCTTTGAACATGCTGATGTTGAACATGGTGGATATTGAGTTGAATGGTCTGGGAGCCTCAGTGGCACTGACAGATACGCTGCTGGAGTAATTAATCATAAGCACCAGGATCAAAGGTCCTCTCTGGAAACTATAGCAGACATGAGTATTGAATGTTTTTTGCTTACAGGACCATAAAGCCATATGCATGATCACCTGCACAAGCATACTTTTTTTTTTTTTTTTTCACTGAGAATCCCTTCAGGATGCAGCACTAAATTGTGGGTTATTTACGGCAGCAGATTGGGCCTTTGAATGTGTTTGAAGACACGAACTACAGTAAGTGGCTTTGAAATCCACAGTGGCGCAGCATTAAAGAATTTCTCCTATTAGTGAGCTGGCAAATGCTCACTGGAATGGAGACAGCTTACATGAATCACAGCAGATATTCATTGTGTGTGTGCATCTGTGTACATGCATGTGCCGGTGTGCGTCTGTGTCTATTTCAAGGAAGCCTTTTAAAAGGGAATCGAGGAGGATGGAAGAAAGGATTGGAAGGAAAAAGGCATTACTCTTGAGGTACCAACACAGAGGCAGATCTACAAAACTATTAATCTCTTCCTCTGCCTGTGTCCCCCCTCAGCCGCCTCTGTCTATCTCGTCTCTCTTCCTCCCCCTGCCTCCCTTCTTCTCCAATCTCCTCCTTTTCCTCCAGAGCCCTCCTCTGCATTTATTTCATTAATCCAACTCTCCTATCCTTTTCCCTTGCTCACAGCTACTCCATCTATTTCTTTCACTTTACATCTCCTTACTCTGCTCAGCGCTGCTCCCCCGCCCTTTATCACTCTTTGTCTCCATCATGACTTGTCTCCCTCCCTCCCTCCTGCTCTCCACTGTGTCCATATTTCAAGCTTTTCTTCCTCCTTTTGACCTCATCTTTTCCATGTTTAATCTTTGTTTTTCCTCTATTTTTTACTCTCTCCTCCTTTGTCTCCCTGGCAGGTTCGATCTCTTGCTCTTTCACTCTCTCCTTGTCTCCCAGTCTGTCTCTATTTCCCTCTCACGCTCCCTCTCTCTCTCACTCTCTCTGTGTGTCTCTTTCTACTCTTTCTCTCTAACCCACTTCTGCACTGCTACTCTGCAGCGTGTTGCAGGGATTCAGACCTCAGCCTCGGCATGTGGTCGAAGTTTGAAAGCCGCAGTTCTCACCACAGGTTCAGCACACACCCACGTCTTTACACACATCCTAACTTGGTCACAAGCTTACACACTCTTACATACACACACACACACACGCCTGCTATCTCAGCGGTCACAGCTGCAGTGGTGCACGGGTTTCCTTTTTGTGGTCAGGAAGCTCCACCACAACACCTCCCTCATCGTTTACTCTCTCTCTTCTTTCTCCTGTCTGTCTCACCCCCCCCCCCCCCCCCCCCCCCCCACAGTCTTCCTCCCACTCCTTCCCTGTCCCCTTTTATTATCCTCCTCCACAATCAGAATGGGTTGTGTTTTCCTACTGTACACCCATCTGTCTGCTCCCACACTTTGCAACCCCCCACGCCCTGTTTCAGCCCTCTGCACTCACCCCGTCCATTCTTCAGCCTCTCAAGTGTCAACCCCCCCCCCCACCCTGAAGACCTTACCCACCCAGCCTTGGCCCTATTGTCTGCAGAAAAAGAAAACATTTCTTCAACATTCTCTCTCTGCACCACCACCCAGCACCAGAGATGCATGCACTCACATTCATCCTCATCACTTCTTTTTCCCACATCGATACCCCACGCCATCCACTGTTTATTTCAAAAATAAGTTTCACACAAACACACACATTAATGCACATAAACACACTGACACCTCTTCCTGTTTCGATGCACCCCACACTTCTTTCCGGGCCGCTGGTTCCAACGCGTCTCCAGTCATGCAGTCATGTGCTGATGTATCCCTTCAATACTTCATTCTTATCTCTCCAAAGACTTTTTCTACCTTCATGCCTCCTTCCTTCCTATTTCCCCTTGACCACCTCCTCCTCTCTGCACATCCCCCCATCTTCACAAACAAACAATAAATCCCCTCCTTTTCTCCTGCCTGACCTCTTTAATCTCGTTTATCCATCGCTATCCCCATCTCACCCCAAACGCATCAGCCTGTACACATTTAAATGGCACCGTTTTTGATCAGTGTCTGAGAGAAGAAGGTACAGGGTATTGCAAATTAACCCTCCTAACAACTGTGACTCCTCTCTGCGAAACATTCAGCCTTAAATCAGCCACTGTAACTCCCTGAGGCTGTGACTGCCTGTCCTTTTTAAACCATCCTCCTCCTTGCAAACATATATCCAATCATTGTTTCCCTCACTGTAATGATAGGCTGACTTCGAGCTGCTTTTTTAGCTAATTATGCACCTTTATTTATTTTCACAGTGGGTGAATCATTTCCTGGAAACATGACGATAACATTAGCGAAACAACAAGCGGATCCTGTTTCTAATTAATTCTTCCTGGTTTGTGTCAATCTGGCAAAAGGAAGAGAACACAAGAAGGTACATAAACAAAGTGTATGGACATGCAGGCTTTTCATAATACACCTGCATAAACACATTGAGAGACAGTCAGACAGGAGAGAAAGAGGTCAAAGTTCACATACAGTGAAGTATCCCTTCAGCAAAATCTGCTCATTGTTAGTTGCTAAGAGACGGAGATGGAGCGTTTAAAAAACTTTCCAATTCAGATATAATGAGTTGTCTTAGACTCTCTCTCTTTAATTGAGAGAAAAAACAACAGAGAATTAGAGACTTTATTTGCATCTTCTCTTTTATTTCTTCCTTTTATATCATGAGAAAACTCACGTACGTGCTTTACTCTGAATCATCTCTGTTACCTCATTCTCTTTGTCTCCTAATGCCCCCCCCCCCCCCCCCCCCCCCCACACACACACACACACACGATTCCATCAGACACACACAAGCCTCCTTTACCTCTGCAAGTGTTGCATTATTAATTGACCTGCATGGGCCATACAGTATAAAAAAACATCCACTGTCTGACACACTGAGTCATACAAAAAGATCTACAAACGCCCTGCACACGAAGACCTAAAAAATGCATGAGCATGCATATGCATGGCCACACGCACACGCCTGCTCCTTGTGCACAGTTTTTTTGAACATGTTGTTATTGCTGTTGTTGTTTTGTACACAACATGAATATATTCTATCTGATCCCGTCACACATGTTAAGAGAAGCCCAGCGGCAGTGGCTCCCATCTGAGGTTTAACTATTACCCCAGTCATGATCACAGCTTGGTTCCCTTGTGTGCATCACTACATGTGCCTTTGTCTGCAGATCTTTGTTTGATGTCTGCCCCGAGAGTATGTGTGTGTGTGTGTGTGTTTGTGTGTTTGTGTGCGTGTTTTACAATCTGTTTTGTGTATTTCATCTCTGTTGTTTCCTTGCTGTTTGCGTGTTTGGATGCAGTGTTTTCCGGTGCAGCTGATACACATGACCCGAACAGTAACTGCCTTGAACGTATTAGAGTCAGACACAATACTTAGTGTTATAAAAGGATTCATAAAGCAACATGATGTGATCAAATCCTCTGCTAATTTATTCGTGCCAAACCAGCCGAACAGACTGGTAACTTGGAGCTTATCTCTGCTAATAACCACTGTTTTCACTGCCAGTTGCTGCACACTAATTACTTGTGTTGCTTTGGTTATATTTTATTATTTAGCGAAATGATTTTCTCTCTTTCTCTGAGTATTTTGTCATTAGCTCTATGTTAAATCCCCACACAGATTTTCCTTTTTTTTAACCATTTTGAATACAAATTA
Organism: Labroides dimidiatus; assembly: GCA_030710495.1. Taxonomy (NCBI): domain Eukaryota; kingdom Metazoa; phylum Chordata; class Actinopteri; order Labriformes; family Labridae; genus Labroides; species Labroides dimidiatus. The sequence goes on from CM061145.1 coordinate 16,404,145, forward strand.
ATCATGGATTTAACTATTATATAATATGTGACTCCTTTTGTAAATTACTTAAATTTTATTTACCTGAATTCTTTGAGGCGGGTTATGGGGATTTGCGATTCTCATGCCCCGTTAGGCAAACACGAGTGTGTGAATATGTGACAGTTACACACTGTTAAAGCATTTTATCCTCATTGGTCACAGCCATAATCTTTAATCGTGTGATTGGATATGGAGATATTACTCAAGTACTTTAAATGCTTGGAGGGCTTTAATGCATGTGTCGTGTGGCCACATGGGAGTTAGTTTGTGTGCATGCCTGTGTGCTTGTACTCCTGTGTGTGTGGATGCTGCTACTGTAGGGCTTCAGTTTGTTTACCTAAAGTTCAGTGCAAGTGTCATATTTTCTTCTTTTTTTTTTTTTAATCCAGTTTATCTTAACACACAAATAACTTCACTGCGACACAGACCCACATGCACCCTCAAGCACACACACACTGACAGAGGTAAAGTTTAGAAAAAAAAAATAAAAAGAAAACTAAACAGCAAGTATTTACAGTGATTTCTTTTTTGTCATTCAGATAAAGAAGAAAAGCATACACAAATGCACGTATATCACAGGGAAATACACACCACCTCTGCTACACAACATATGGAGAAAAAACTGGAGTCAAACAACAACTCTTATATCTTTAAATACATAAAAACTTTATCTGAAGTGATAATATGCAAACTAAGGACAGAAATGTGCTCAAAGGAGAACATCTCTTTAATTGACAGGCTGGTTTGCCATGGTGATCTAATGTCCTCGCTTTCACCTCATCCCTCTCTCTCTCCTCCCTTCACCCCAGTGAGAGTGATCAGGCACTCCCTTAAATATAAATCAGTAGAATCACACCACGTCAGGTGTGTAACTCTACCCTGTGGTCTCATCAATCAAGTGACACACACACACACACACACACACACACACACACACACACACACACACACACACACACACACACACACACACACACACACACACACGCACACACACACACACACACACACAAACAGCGCTCTCAACTCCATCCCTCCTCTACATGTCTCCTTGTTCTTTCTTCGCTTCTCTCTAATTGAAATGTTTCTTCACCCCAACACATGAAGCACTTGAAATTGAAATGAAAACATAAATATCTTTTACCCTAAAGACTTTTTGTCAGTCTGTTTGACTGCGCTCTGCCATGCTACAAACTTGCTCCCAACTATAAGGATGATTTCAAAGGCTAACTACTGTACAGCATGGACAGCGACACATAGCTGGTAGTCAGAGCTAACCAGCCATGAGAAGCTACTGTCACAGTCTCAGTTTCACTGCTGGAAAGCCTGAGAGTCATGTGGAGCTCTGACAGTCACTATAGGAGCACAGTTATACTGCTTTCAGGGGGTTCATGTGTGGGTGACTGTAACTTTAGATGTTTCACAAGCAGCGCTGCCTTTCTTTAATCAGCAGGGGAATGTCTGTGGCTGCCGCTCTGCTGTTAACTGCTAGTGATGCAACCGTTCATTGGTTTTTAATATGTTGTTAAACAATTTGGCGCGCAGTAACTCAAAGGGAATAAATGTTAGTCGTGTATGGCTCAGTTTATCTAGTTGTGCTCATTAAGCCTGCTAGTGCAAATGCAGCTAGGAGCAAAGTATTCATTTGTGAGATTATGAGTTACATTCAAAGAGGGAAGACATTAAAGCAGCCCAAGAGTGAAGCCAAAACATTTGGAACTCTTTCTAATGACTTACAGTAGTGAAGGTCATAAAGTCTAAATAAAAAGCCCTTACAATGTTTAGTCTTAACATTATTTGAATCAATCAGAGGAGATTCTTAACCAGCTCCTAACAGCCAATCTCAGAATAGTTCGTTTTGGTGTATGTATCTTTAAATCTTGTCATCCTCTCTTCTGCATGGTGTGCCAAATCAACAACCTCTGGTCGTGACAAATGAAGCTGATGCAGAATTGCTGAAAACTGCAGTTCATCAAGCCTCCACTTGAGATAGGCTCCCAAAGTACTAGAAACCACATACACACCAATTCAGAAAAGCAACATTTAAATGTTTACATCCTGGAACAAAAGATTAATTCTGTCCCAATAGGTTGTTTCCCTACCCATACTCAGATGGGTTTTTGTAATGTCTGCCAACAAGTTTTCAGAGCCCTCCCAAAGATGCAAGGGCAGCATTTCATTCTAATGTTATTTTTAGCAAGCTACTCAAAGTCCAGAGTTTTATTATTAGGTTTTAAAATTCATCACCATCCCTCCACATGGCTTTTTTTACTGATGCTTCTCAAGAAAAGTGGGAGAAGTTTTCTATTCCTTTTAAAGTGAAGGACATGTCACCCCATCAGTCCATGAATTACAGAGTTTGGAAATTAATAATTACTTTGGCAGCTTTAAACCTGTGTCCTTGTCCTTTTTATCCAATATTTTATTTCTCCATGAAAACAACTATGTGCAGCATTGATTTTATTCCCACCAAGAAGGTTTTTAACATGGTAGGACTTGATACTTTTATCAATTATCAATAGCTCCCTGGCAAAAGGCAGTTTTTCTTCTGTTTTAAGGATATGGTGGTTTTCACAGTACAGCAACTGCTCTTCTTAAGCTCACCAACATCCTTCTTTTAGAAGCAGATTTTGGGAGGGCACAGTTTTAATGTTTTATGATTTAAGCACAGTAATGCAGTGGATAATTTTTATTTACTGTCTTAAAAATTTGGTGGGTGGGTGGGACATAGTTGATGTTATTCTCTGGTAATTTCCCTTCCGCAACACCTAACAATATCTGTGGTGTACCACAGGGTTCCATTCCAGGTCCTGTTTTATTTTCTACTTTTATGCTGCCACTTGTGACATCACAAGGTGAGCAGTTTCTGAACCTGCCATCTGTAAGTTATCAGACATAGATGGACTACACATTGTATGCAGTGCCTGAATTTGACCAAAAATGGTGCAGGAATCCTTATTTAACAGTTGTGTGACACACAGATATTGTCTGCACTTATTTAGCTCAATTGACTTTGAAATCTTTAAACAGATTAACCTGAATCCTATTAGTCACATATTTTCTGAAATAACCCTTGTGCAAATGCTCAGAACAAATGAGACATCTGTCCTGTACTGAAACATGAATATAAAACTATGATAAAAATTTCAACAAGTAAATCCTTCAATTGAATTTCACTACCAAAAGCTCTAAAAGCTTAGTCATTAAATTATAATAAAATGATAGAGGAAGTGCATGTAGTGAAATTTCATATTTCACTTATGAACAAAGTAGTGAACCAACAGACCTCATAATCAGCAGCAAGGTGCATTGAGCCCGCAGAGCTAAGCTTTACTCCTGCAAAAACTAACAGCTGTTGTCAGTGTTCTCAGTGGCGTTGCTAGCACTGACATCCTCTCTGCAGCTAGCTTAAGCAGTGACAGCAACAGCTAGCTAGCCTCAGAGACAGGGGTGGTATAGTGGGTTTAGGAATCGTTTAGAGACATGCAGTCTGTATACCCTGTCTCCGATTGGCTAACTATACAGATTATTATCCAATGACTCTAATATAATCCTGTCATGTTTTGGTTTGATACCGATGAGAAGATGCAACCCAGTGCATATTGGTGACTCACCGGGAGATGGTGGTATGCAATAAGAAGTGAGGGAACACCTGTGAATAAAAATCAGAGGTGCAGGTACGAAGTACCAATGAGTTCCGGCCATTACACTGCACTGATTATATGTGTAGTCAATCAAGAGTCGTTGAAATTTTTCCATAACCACAAGTATCTGCCTCACATCTAATCAATACTATCTTTATATTAAGTCAGTAAGTGTGATGCAAACATGGCGTAAAATAAGCCAGGTACTGTAGCAGGTTGATAGCACACTTAGATTATGATAAGATCAGAGAATTAGCCACAAAAACAATGAAATCTCAAACTTTGGAAATGTGGAAAAACGAAAGGCAGCAGTGCTGTCATGTTAAGCAGTTTTTTCTCTGATCATGGGAAAATAACCGTAGCATGAGCCCATTGTTGTTGTCTCTGATTATGTCTACAGCTCCGGAGGCTTACCTGGGAAACTAATGGAAGGTGTCCCTCTTTTTCAATGCAAATCTCCTGATTTATGAAAGTTGGCTCTTTGTTCTGTTTTGGGTAACAGAAATGGGAGACGGGAAGAAAAAAATCACTAAATTCTGGATAAAGATTTGATGGCTTTACCTTTGCAAGAGGAAACAAGCATTTCTTTGTGCTTGTGGACCAAAGATGTGGAGTAAAAGCTATTTTCCCTCATTCAAAAAGGGATTTCTGTGGAAATCAATAACAATACACGGCAAAATGCAATTGGTCATCAACCATGTACGAACTGAGGACTGAAGCAGCTTTTTCCACCTTTGATAAGAATTTGTCCACCTTGGCGGGCTCTTTACTCTTAAACATGATGTCAAAATGATTTAGATGATTGTAAGAGAATTGTGATTGGAGCTATAAAGCCAGAATTGACAGCTCTGTTTTCTCTGATTTAATTTTCTGTGAACTATCTGGAACTGTATAGAACAATCTTCCAGGAAGTAGTTTCATGATAGAACTCTGCAACCAAATGTCAGCGTGTTACCCTGTCATTAAAACAAATTGTGAAAATGGATTGTGTCTTTCTGCTTTCTGTCATTTTAGAATGCCTACACACACACACACACACACACACACACACACACACACACACACACACACACACACACACACACACACACACACACACATACATAGCCCAAACACCTTCACCCATCCTTGTCTTTATCTAGTATTTTCTTCATACTTTTGAATATTGTTTACCCTCCCTGTGCTTCCTGTCTGTCTCCTCTCCATCCTACCCTCTTCTCTGCTCTTCCTTTCCTTTCTACCTCTTCTTTTGTGACAGACTGGCAATGATTTATGTGCTGCACACACACACACACACACACACACACACACACACACACACACACACACACACACACACACACACAAATTTATGTTGCTACAGACAAGGACACAAACCAGCAGGAGTGAGGTGATCGCTCCAGGCAGTAGTTTGTTAGCTACACATTACCTCGCTTGCACCCCGGGAGCCATCTTACAGTGACAATATTTACACCTGTCTCATAATCCAACTCTGAAAACTTTTACAGGAAATCTAATAAATCAAAAGTTAGCCACATACTTTATATTCAGCAGATTAGCAGGAAATCGAACGATGCTTTGGGGTTTCAGTGCCCTGGACTCTCAGACTAATCTCAAAGGTCACAGGTATGGCAAGCAACCAAAAGCATTCCTCAATTTATGCTACACACTCGGCAAGTAAACATTGGTTGCAGGGGTAATGTGTAATAGAAGACAGCAGGGAGCAATGATAAATCACCAGAGAACATACAGAGAAAGATATCTCCAGCAGCCACACCATCACCACCTGCACTTTTAGCCAACTAAGCAGCATTAAAGAATGTGGGCATGGTCTGATTAGCATAGCTTCTTTGTTCATATTTTGTCCATGCATAATAGAGTTATTTCAGTCAGTTGCATAATTAGAAAACTATCTGAGAGGAGGGTTTAGTGTAGAGACGGATTGGATTTTAATCATTAAATGGGAATTAAAGTGTCTCTGCATGGTGAAGCTCTGCCTGACAGGTTCAAATTTTAAGAACGCCAAACAAATACAAATAGTGACAGGAAGGAATGATGCAGTTTGTTTTTGGTGCAAGCAATGCCGTGAAAATATCTCAAAAAGATAAATATGGTGGATTGTGGGTAATTAGGTGGATTGTGTCAAGTGAACAAAGGAAATATGCAAAACTCTATTTTCATATCCATATAATGAGCAAGGAAAAATAATATTGCCAGACCCATTTTAGCTGGTGGATATTTACTCTCTATGCTAAATAATTCCAGTGAACGATCTTTTTCAGCAATAAAAGCTTATACCTGTTCACATTAGTGTGTCTCAGTCAGAGATGACTGACTGAGACAATAAAATATGAAAAACAAACATGATGTCTTTCTGTACTATAATTCTAGTGGTAACTAGTAATCAGAGAAACTAGTGATATAAACTGTGCTCTTTCTTTGAGAGTTTTTTCTTAACACAGCCCACAGCTCCCACAGATGTTACTAGAGGCTTCACCATGAACCACCAATAGAACCACTGCATTTTATTGTGTGAATACTGCACAGATAACATTCATTTTTAAATCCTGACCTCTGGGCAGACAGTCATATTATTTGACCAATTAGCTAAAGCAAATGTGCACACGCATGACTTGAAATGTTGTCTGCTTGACTCATGTTAAGCCAACCAAGCTAAATGAATGACAAAAAAGTTCATTGAATTGTGCAGCAAACACTGCTTTACTTCAAGGATTTGTAGATATGAAATGACTACATACAAAGTTATTAATTAAGTGATTTGAAAGTATCTTTTAATATCAAAGCAGTGCATCACAAAAGATTAATGTCTTAAAGCCACATTTATTTTCTTAGCCCTTTAAACCTTATTTGAAGTTTCTGTTGATGCTGGGTTCAGGGACATCATTATTTTGAAATGTGCTTTTTTTTAACCCTGTTTACAAACATCAGTCGGTCAGAAAAGGACTATTAGTTGCTGTTGCTAAAAGGCACATTGCAACACTCATTTTGGTCAGCTTTCTGTTGTAGTTACGAGGCATCAGGAAATCGAAAAGGCCAACAGCATGTATGCAGTGAAAATATTTATACTCACAGTATCAACTTCTATGACTGATGCAAAAATACACATTTTATGGCCAAGAGATTCAGGAACCAACTGAAGAATAGAGAAGCCACTCATGACAATACAATAAGGCAACATTACTCTTGCAGCGCCTCACATGTGTCCCCTTCTGGGACTGTAGTCTGCCTGCCATCTTTTGCAGCTATATTGCCTAAAGCCAAGGAGAGATTTAATACACACTGCACCACTCAGCTGAATAAACCAGCTCTTATTTTGGAAATGGAAAAACACAATGAGTTCCTCATGGCCCGGGTGGTTATTGTGCTTGTGTAGGTCTTGTTTTCATGGTTGTTACAGTGCATAGTGAAAGGAAAAGGGGTGGGACTTAAAGTGGCTAAATGTTTTCGAGACACACTGACTCATTAGCTGAAGATCAATTTTGAAAAATACAATAAGATATTAAAGTCCCCCCCCCCTCCCTTGACAAATGATGTGATATTAACTTTTTGCTTTTTGTTTTGCCCCATGTTAATGTTAGTAAGCTACTACAATTGTGGAATGATAAAGAGAGGTTTTCCTCCGGTCTAAAAATATGAGACAATGCTGAAGTGCTGAAATCTGCAGTTTGTTGAGTGTCCCCTTGAGGCTGGCTCTGGAAGTACCAGAAGTCTCACACACACCAAGCCAAAAAAAAGCTGTTTTCACAGCAGAAATAAGCATATTTACAGCCTGCTATAAAAAAATGTCTCCCGTTTGAATCATTGATATCCCTAACGGCATGCACTGTACGGGGGGTGAATTTTTTTCTAACTCGGCAGTTTAGACAATATTAAGATCACCAGTTTGTCCAATCAGAGGCACAGCTCAGCTCACATGACTGCCTAGTGCCCTATGGCTGTTACTGTGGAGATTTAAAGCCCGCCTCATTTCCAATATGGCTGTGCCAGCCATTTTGCCTCAAAAATCTGTTTCAGCAACAGACGGGTGACGTCACAGAGGCTATGTCCATTAATTATATAATCTATGGTATTTGAACAGATTTTTTTTTTTAAGTGTTGAATTAAAGGCCTTCACTTACCAGCAGTGTCAGAATGTTAGTTGTTATGCTGCATCTATATTTATGTGGACATTTTTGAAAATCTGTTTGTTTGTTTATATAATAATAATAATAATAATAATAATAATAATAATAATAATAATAATAATAACCATGATAACATTAAAATTGTGAACTTACGTATTTACAGCCTGGTTCAAAAAACGGCTTCGGTTTGAAATGCTAATTTCACTATCGGCACACACTGCACAGGTTAATTTTTTCTGACTCAGCGGTTTAGATGATATTAAGATTACAAGTTTGTCCAATCAGAGGCTCAGCTCAGCTCATGTGACTGATGGGCAACCTATGGTTGTTAGAATGGAAGCTCAAAGCCTGTGTCATATCCAAGATGGCCCTGTCCACTGATTGGCTTCATTTGACTGTGTCAGGAACAGACAACTAATGTCACGGAGACTGCGTCCATATTTTATACAGTCTATGGTCCTGATGCACGCAGGAGAAAGTGTGTGAGCACTGATCCAGACTGATGCATCCTCTGCCAATCTGCCCATAACCTTGCAAAAACTCACTGCGAGTTATACAGAGCTATTGTATATCCCACGCTATCAGCACCAGAAGTGCGAGAACTGAATATTTTGTGCGGAGTACCTGCAGTCACGCATTAAATTTGGGCCATTCAACATTATTTTTAACTTGATTTTATTTTGTGCATCTTTGAATTTTATATTCCTGTTTGTTTGTTTTTTGTTTTTTTAATTTTGTAGCAGTGACTATCAAATAGTATTTTTGCTTGAAAAGTCATCCGTGGTTTATACCTGCTTGGCAGAGTTAGGTTTAAAAATGTTTAGAGGAATAACTCACTATTTCTCAATACAGTCAATAGTCTTTAATTTTCATCTCTATACATCAATTCAAGGAAGCTGCTAACTGTTACTTCCCACTCTAGATGACACTCATTACACTTGAGTACAATACTCCATCTGACCACTTAACATGTTGACATGCTTCTGCATTTCTGTGTTGTTAAGTAGAAAGAGAAGTATTTCTACAAAGAGGGAAAAAACAAAAAAATTAATGTGACAGCAGCCCAAGTTTGGGGAGATCATAGTCCAAGTGCAGATGGCATTTAGTTGCCAGCAATAAGAAAGATCAAACCTTTTTTACTTCACTGTTCATGATACCCTGAGTTCTCTCATATCTCCAGTTGCTTTGTTGTGATTTGCCGAGTGACACACAGCTGAAAATCTATTTAGTTCACTGCTCATTACTGCAGCATAAGAAGGGCTCTAAGTGATGTCATCAATTAGGGGGGAATGAATGTGTTTGCAGCGATAGTGACCTACAGCTGAGTCAATGAGATCTTCAATTAGGCCTTTGGACTCTATCAACACAGCCTGATGTATACACACACGCACATGCACGTACACATCCTCATACAGGCAACTCCTTACATGAAAATTGTGCTCCACAGGCACACCACACACTCGACTCATTTGTTCAGTCACTACCCACGTCAATGTGCTTCTAACCAGCAATGCAGCACAGGCCCTTATTAGACTATATCTGTTATTGAGCTGCAAAATCTATCAATGAATCCTGTTAAAACTGTAGAGGATTCATGTAGGCACACAGACACCTTACCAATTAACCATCTCATTGATTTACAGTCCTTTCCAGACATGCGTCACTGAGAATTGGATACTTGTAAGCATTTTGGTGGACAGGATTGCACTGCAAAGCAGGTAGTTCTAATGCTGTTGGAAATTAGCGCCGACTTCCATAATCCATCCCGTAATCAATGCACGTCACTGTGAGACTCTACTGCCAAGTCACTTTGGCAAATGTATGTCTGTGATCTGATCAATTAGTAAACTTATCACTGATTGATGACGTTATCTTTGGATTCTCAGAGTGACTCAGGCTTCTTGATTAATGGGCCTTGTAAAAAAATTAGTGATGTGAACCTGTACCTTCAGTCATCAATTAACCGGCTGGCATATTGATTTGTTGAGCCAAATTCCACCGAGAATACAACCAATACATTGCTTTTGCTTGCATCATTTGTTTTTCCAAAGTTTGTCAGAGAGGATGCTCGCAGAAATGACAAACAAAGCAGGCACCAGTTAATGGCGACAGAGAACCACATAGAAGAGAAAATACAAAGGATGAATGAATTATTAATGCTTGTGAAGATCTTTTTCTTATCCAAATGTATCAAAATGTGATTACACCAGTCAGTACAGTGATGGGAGGGCTGGAGCGCTGAAGCCTGACTCCTTTGTTAAACAGTTTGAGTAGACATGTAATCAAACAGTCAATTAATTTCACTTAAGTGCTCTTCCTCACACATGCACACCTCTTACACCTAATGACGTGTAACACATTATGCTCACATTGCCACACATGCATCTTAAACACTTTGGTTAAACCTCATGCAAAGCAAGAGCAAACATATTTGAACACAGATGGCATTGCTTCCCCATCCCCCCATAACCTAACACAACCATTCACTTCCATCACACTTCAGTGAATCGAAGAGACATGGCATGATGCTGATAGCTTTGAAAACTGATACTAAGAGAAAAAAAATCACCTAAATGAGACGGCAGTATATAAATTTACTTAACAGCTTGTTTTACTAAATCCGTACAATGTTTTTAAATGTGTTTGTTTTCAATTTCTTGGTTTCAGCCTGAAAATCTGTTATAAGTTTAACAATGCTGATTCTTCCTGACATGGAAATATGGAGCAGTGTACATCCAGCTCTCCCTCTGTTATACTGAGTGTAATTTCCACTTTTACTGGTTAGAATATGGATTAAATGGTCCTAAAAGTTTATTATAGGTCTCTTCCTGAGATATACTGTATGGGATGCCTTTAAGATTTGCCTGCACTTGATGATTCTTAAAGTTTAACATTTATTGTCAATTTCCATGGTGAACGATTAGCTCCATAAGACTCTTAAAACATTTCTAATCAGAGATCAAGACCAAGAAGAATATAAAATGGCCAAAAGAACAGTGTGTTCATTTTTAAACAGATGGTTAAAAAATACAAAAAGCCGATCTTCCAAGCTCAGAATGAACTCCAGGAACCTGGAGTGCAAGTAGATCATTACACCTGGTGTGATGTGCGTTAGAGGACCAGACTAGCAGGGAGGAAATATACGGAGAAAGCATCACCGTAAGTGCTTTATAAATAAACTGCTGTGCAAATCATAGGACCATCCAACCTTTTGGTACAGGATAGAAGTGATGTGTTACATTAGCAATGAAATAAGCAGCTACATTTGTTATTTCATTTTCTTTCTTTCTTTCTTTCTTTCTTTCTTTCTTTCTTTCTTTCTTTCTTTCTTTCTTTCTTTCTTTCATCCTTCATTCATTCATTCATTCATTCATTCATTCATTCATTTATTGAAAAAACAGTCTGTAGTGGTGCTGGAAAACAAAGACTTTGCGGCTAGGGGACGCTCTAATTTGCATGCTGCAACTGTAATTTGTTGCTCGTGTTCTAAGGAGTGATATTAGTGGAAAGGGAGTATGGTTTTACCCTGTGTTTGCTGGCTTTTCATTGCTTTACTGTGCATGCTTCTTTAATTTTGTCGTAATGTAAACGGCAAAAATATCTTTGCTTCTGAAGCTGAGCGATCTGTCTCGTCAATGGCTGTTTTCATTGCATTCCAAAAGTCTTAAGGCCTGCCAGCATCTACCCCTTTAACATTATCTCCTTGTTCTCTTTAATGTCCTCTCAGCATCCAGTGGTTAGAGGGTGTAATTACAGGTTCAAAATATTTTTTTTTCTTTTTAACTTTTGTTTTATTTATATTGAGAAAAGTTACATCACAATAATTTTTGCCATCATTTGATTACTCAGCCCTGGGTGTGACTGGCTGAATTTGATATTTCAAGTAGAAGCAATTTTAATGTGTCATGATAAGATAAGATAAGATTGGATAAGATAATCCTTTACTTGTCCCACAGCAGAATTATAGCAGCACCTAGGGGAAATTTAGAATCACCAGTTAACCTAATGAGCATGTTTTTGGACTGTGGGAGGAAGCCGGAGAACCCGGAGAGAACCCATGTATGCACGTGGAGAACATGCAAACTCCACATACCTTGCACACCGTGCCCAAACCAGGATTCAAACTGGTCACCTTCTTCCTGTGAGACTGCAGCGCTATCCGTTGTCCACCCTGCAGCCCACATTAGGTAATGTTTTTATCATTATTAAATTCATTTATTTTATTTATGCTACTTAGCCTGATCATTAAATATGTCTAATGAAACAAAAAAGCCAATGTAGCTTTGTTCCAATTAAACCAACAAAATACTTACCTTCAATCTGTGCAGGCTCTAAAGATTGGAAATAATGCAATATGAACATATTTAATTCACATTTTTTCGGTCTGATTTGAAAAGGAAAACACAACATGCCTTGGCAGTCTACTATTAAAATGTAGCCCTCCTGAAATCATGAGTCAACAGGCCTGGTAAATATGCATTTAAATACAGAGCTAAAGAAAGCACAGCTTCCTCCCAAGACAAATCTTAAATGACTGCTTGTCTGTCCCCTTGAATGTACTGAATGTTTAAATGCCTCGCGCAGACAGAGTCAAGCTGTGCAGAGACTGATGTGAAGTGAGTTGCTTCTTTGATATTCTGACGTCCGTACAGCTGTGCGTCCTGTCTTTCTGGGTCATTTCTGTTTCACTCGCAATCCCAGTGGACTTTACAGAGACAGGGCCCTGCACGACAGACAGTGGCTAAGGCTCTGACTTCTTCTGCTTCATCACACACACACACACACACACACACACACACACACACACACACACACACACACACACACACACTGAGACCAGCTGACACACGGGGATGTTATTCATAAGTTTCTGGGACAATGTCAACCTCAGTAGAGTTATGAACACGAGGGCCTTTGCGGCTCCCGTTCCCACTGAAGCTGCTTCCTCTCTCCTCCTCAGGTCCTTTTCTCTCACCTCTTTCTGCGTTGTCCCCCCTTACAATAGATGAACATTTCAAAGAGAAAATACTCAGCCACCATATGCATTTTTGAGATACCAAATAAAATGGATTACTCTACACTCAAAGGCATGCTTTCCAGTATTTCTAAGCCATATAAGGAGTGCTTAGAAATTTCTTCAATTCTGCTTTAAAAATAAATATAGGCCTGTTTAGTGATGCTCCTTTTGCTGGTGGCATCATGCCCTCTCTTGCCTCCTCCTCCTGCTCCTCTTCCTCCTCCCCTGTTCCTCCTGGGCATTCTTCGCCTGAAGGAGCAGAAGGTGACAGATGTACAATCTACCTGCTGCTCTCCCCTCTGACCTCGCCTCCTCCTGGAATCCTCTCGCCCTGTATCTGAATCCCTCATTCTCCCTACCCCTCCTTGTCTCTGCATTTCTTTCAAACAGTCTCTCTCCTTCTTGCTGCACCTCCTGCCACTCTTCCTGTTTTCCTCTCTGCAATGCCAGCTATCCTTTTCTTGCCCCTCCCCCATCTCCTCTACATCTATCCTCCTGCTGTCCTCAATCTCCCTCCGAACATGTAATATGAGATGTACTGACTCTGTACTCTTGTGCTGTACACTCTCTACCACTCACAACACCCACACATGCAGGGAAACCAATAGGTTGACAGATGCACTCCCTGTACTCACCACCTACCCTCTGTCTTCTTCATACTTTGCCTTCTTCATGAACAGTTACTCTGATACCCGACTCTAGTCCTAATCATGTTCAGAGTTGTTAATGCATGCCCATTATGTGTTTTCCATAACAGAAACACACACCCTGTCACACATCAACTTACTATATAAGGATACACGGTCCCCTCACACCCTCTCACACACACATCCCCCCACGTTAGGGGCCTCATTCAGTACAGTGGCATCTGTGCATCCAACCTGACTCATGGATATTTCATGTTGTGGAGCAGCACCAAACCACACCACACAAGTTGTAGGTAGGAGGACCAAAGCTGCACAGTTGGAGTAACCCATGCTGGGCTGACCCACTACTCTGTTTTCATATATAAATATAGACTTTTATCTAAAGAGAAAAGAAGAGAGTGATAGATAGGAAAGATAGTACTGAGTCATCTGCTCTGCCTTGCCCAGCAGTAACACTACACTATCCCCACCACTACTCCACAACTATAGCCTGGAGGTAAAAAGCAGGTGTGAATAAGGAGGAAGTTTGGCTCAGAAATGTTTGTGCAGTGGTAAAACAGCAATAAGAGCCGATGGCTGTCCTGTAATAAATGCTCTCTTGCTGCACTCTTGATATGTCAGAAAAAATATAGCAGGAAACTAATAAAACAGGAAATAAATCGGATGATAGATGGACAACATTTAATTTTTGTTTGTTTGTTTGTTTTCTTTTTTTGCTGCACCATATATATTTATTCTGCTCAGTGACTTGTACGAAGAAGCACAGTAGCCATTTGAGAGGTGCTCAGGGATGATTTGTCATGAGCAGAAAGGGCTTGAATAAGCCTTAAAGATGCTGCAAGGAATAAATAAGGCTTTGATGCAGAAACACCCTAAGCCAGAATTGGTAGCATTTCTCGAGAATGAAGACACTGTTTCCCATGAGCACCACCAAAGACTGTTGGCAGCAGATTCATATCAAGAATTTCCCGATACATGGCTCCATTCATTGCTGTCAATTATATGAAGTTTGCCAATACCATGAGATGAGAAACAACTCCATGCCATGATGCTTCCACCTCCAGACTTCACTGTTGGTGTAGTGTTTTTTGGGTGATGTGCAGTGCCATTCCTCCTCCAAACATAGTTTGTAGTATGACAGCCGAAAAGTTCAATTTTGGTCTCATCTGACCAGACAACATTCTCCCAGTATTCTACAGGCTTGTCAAGATGCTGTTTAGCAAACACGAGCTTCAACATGCCTTTTCTTGAGGAATTGAGTCTTGCGGCTGAGCGTCCATAGAGGCCATGGCGGTGGAGTGCATTGCCTTTTGTTTTCTCTGTAACAATTGTACCTGCTGCCTCACAGTCTTTCTGGAGCACTTTCAGGGTGGTCCTTGGCTCGTTGAGTGCTCCTCTGACTATCTTTCTGACTCCCTGGTCAGAAATCTTGCAAGGAGCTCCTGTGCGTGGCTTGTCGATGGTAAGGTGATGCTTCTTCCACTTGCAAATAATGGCCCCAACGGTGCTGACTGGAATATTCAGGTGCTCTGATATAAGTCTGTAACCAGTTCCATTCTGATGCTGAGCAACAATCAGGTTGGGAATGTCTTCAGAGAGCTCTTTGCCTTGACCCATAATGAGGTGTGTTGTATTTAACTGCTTGGTGAAAAAACAACTTTTTTTATAGGACCATCAATTTGCTCTAGCCCAGCTGATGTTGGTTTGCACTGATTGGAAGATCAAGTAATAATTACTGACAGATTTCAGGTGGTATGGTGCATTTCCTTGCCAAGGCGTTTCCATGGTCTGTTCAATACTTTTCATGTGTGGATTGTTTGAGTTAATACCAATGTCTGGTAGAAATTTCGTTTGAATTGCAGCTTTGGAAATAAATGTAATAAGAAAAAAGTTGACGCATTCAATACTTATTTTCCCCACTATATATATATATATATATATATATATATATATATATATATATATATATATATATATATATATATATACAGTGGGGGAAATAAGTATTTGATCCCCTGCTGATACTAATATACTTTTTCACTTGATAAAATGCACAACAATTTATAACTTTTATACTGTGTGTTTTTATGCATTTTCAACTGATATTCTGTCTATACTTATAACCAGTAAACAACCATAAAAATTAGAGTGTGTTAATTTCCCAGGGCAGTGGGCAAACTTACAAATTCAGCAGGGGATCAAATACTTATTTCCCCCACTGTATATATATATATATATATATATATATATATATATATATATATATATATATATATATATATATATATATATATTAGGATCACATGTAAAGTCCTCACAGGGCCTTTGGAAAGAGAAAAAAAAGCCCAGAAAAGGTACTGCAACAAATCCACCTCCCACTGTCACCTTTCCCTCCTTCCTCTTCCCACCCTTGTTTCCTCCATCCGTGGACAGCACCCCAGAAAAGAGATTGACACGTCTCCTGTCTGCCGCTTCACATTAAGTGGAGGCAGACATGGCCAGTCAAACCCAGATAGCCTGGGGGAGAGAGAGATTGGTGCAGTGTTCAGGAAGACTTTTATTAAATATAACCACACAGCCATACAGCTATCAGGCTGCACTTAAAATAGACCCTCCACTCACTATATACTGCAATGCTCTCGCTCGAAACAGCACATTATGAAAGTGTACCACAAAGCACCACTGATATTTAAATACTAGTGTTCTATCATAACCTCAGAGATGCTGAGGTCGGAGGCAGTTTGGAGCAATATGGAAAATATTATGCTGACTTGATGATGACAAATGGTGCGTATGAAGTGGAAATTGAGGCCAAGAAACGTGGCAAAATGCTGCTCTGGGAGTTTATCATGAATACTATAACTGATAAGAAGCTCTTTTTATGAATGCCTTGTGAGTCAGTCTCTTTTCAAAGTTGGTGTCATCGTCTCAGTTCAGGATTAAAAGGTTATGCAAAGCTATAGATGAGATTACTAGTTGTCAACGGCAGTAATGTTCTCATCAGGAAAAAGGTTTCTTTCGGCTACAATTACTTTTTCTTTGAGCATTTATAATTCCCATGCTTAACACTGTAAGTTTCAGGAAGACTTTTATGAAAAGGTAGCTGTGATGAAAACAGCAGTACATTCTTAGCTCTTTGTATTCAGCTGTGGAAACATCATCATCTTTTTCATTATGAACCAGGACACTTCTGTACATGCAATGTCTTTTTCAAGTCTTATTCTAGCCACTGTGCCTTCAGTGTTGAGATCAAATCAAACAGCGATACAAATGCAAAGAGCAGCAACTCAAGATACTTTTCCAAATTTGCCATTAGTGGGAAACCTTTGTCCTTAACCTTTGGAAAATGTGGGTCACAAAGTGTTTTAAATTAAGAGATTTTGTAATTCAGGGTTGTCTTCAGTAAATAGCCTGTAGTTATAAACTGACACAAAAGCAATCAGTGTTTAATTGGTGCTAATTCTAGCTGCAACTCCTGCTGCTTTGTATTCCTTCAAAAGAACCTGGTCATGAAGATAATTTTACAGGTGAAAATGTGTTGTGTTAGAACTTTTTCATTTTTTAAAGATGTAATTGTTATCCTCCTCTGGAAGAATGACAAAACATCCACTATTGTGATGCCATTTATAATCTCTAATCACTTGTTATGGCTGCGTTTGATCTTCTCTGTATGTAATTGTAGACTGCATACCACCACCTGTGAAGGAAGTTGTAGACTTCTTTATAAGTAAATGACAGCAACTTGGTTGTTTATTTGATAAAACTGTATTATCCTTATAGCATATAATATTTAAATATTTCCTACTATCATGCAGATTACCTACTGGCCCCAAATCTCTGGCATGCCACACAAATTGGCAGTACAATAAACACACATTCTGTCTCTAACTTATCAATATTAGTTTATAACTTTAAAAGTAACCATCGTCATAAAAGAAGTCAGCAGTGACCATACCTTAAAAGAACTGCGAGGGGAGCGCAGATGGCCTCTTAGTTAAAGTTGCGCTCCATATGGTGAAAGCCCTTGAGCAGGCAGCCTGGGTTCAAGTCTGGCCTGTGGCAACTTTCCAGCATGTCACTACTCACTCTTACCCTGTTTCCAACTCTAGCCTGTGTCCTATCCAGTGATTTGTGTTTTTCTCTGCTGTAAACTATTCCTGGTATTAATTTTGTAATGACACTGGTATGGAAGAGGATAAAAAATAATAAATAAATAAAATGTCCAATAACTTTATTATTATTATTATTATTATTTATTATTATTATTATTATTATTATTATTATTATTATTATTATTATTATTATTATTATTATTATTATTCTGAGGAGAAAAAGTCAGAACCCTGACTTTGAGCTCAGAATTCTGACTTTTTTTCCTCATAATAATAATAATAAAATACTGGGCTTTATTTATTTATTTATTTATTTATTTATTTATTTATTTATTTATTTTAATGGCATTAATCCTCTTCTGTACACTGGAGCATAACTGTCAGACAGAAAAAGGACATTAAAGCAGATGAAAGCTAAATGGGAGAAAGATAGCATGGGCCTAACGCTAAAACACAGGCTGAAGGCTAAACCACGAGCTAAAGGCTAAAACATGGTCTGGTGATAATGTTCATTCCACTACACATGCAGCAGTTTTCTGCAGTGATCTGATCAAACTTGAGAGTCTGTCAATAAAATGAAGAGTCGGGTTACGTTAGCTCTGCTTGGTAGATGAGCAGGACATACGGATTCGCTAACATTACACATTAACCTACGGATACATCTCAAACCACCAGGCTGCATATAGCACTAAAATAGCCGGCTGCTAAACTATGGTACAAACTGACAGTTTGATGTCACGTTTTAAACAACAGCTCTGTGTAACTGTTGATAAATACCTTTCCTTGACCATTATCATTACCTTACCATTGTATCCAGTATAAAAGTTTTCTTTAGCACCTAAATATAACTAATTTTCTTTTGCTGGTATTTGAAGCTGAAGAAAAATACTGCTTATCTATTTAACAAGACAGTCAATAATACAAATATTGGAATTTTTCCAATGCATTAAAAACCCATCAATCGATTCATTTTAATGATAGTTTTTAAGTGACTCATGATCTGGCGTTGGACTACCTTCAAGTTCAGAAGACTTATATGTTGGCACAAATTGCACACCGGATTATAACATCTTCCAAACACTTAAGTGTTCATCGTAAAGTAGACATCTGTTATAAAAACAGAAAAGGTAAATAAATGATTTTACATTTTTGAAAACAACTTTTCTTTTAAGTTTGTGCTGTTCTCAGATGGGATACTTCTGTTAGTGCACTTACATTAAGTACACTACATACACTATGTAGATACTACTTTGTAGAGCGGTGCACAATTTTTCACAAGGTAATATTGTCTTAAATCAAACACTGCAACTTGCACTCACTGGAAATGATGATCATTTTCACAACTGTTCACAGGTGTTTTATGTGTTTTTCCTCCATTCATTTATTGTAACCATCAACTATTATTTGATCCGTTCCTGCCCCTTCAGCCACGTAGCCAAGATGTCAACAAATGAGAGTAGGAATTGTCCAGTGTTCCACCTTCAACCTTTTGACTCTTTTGAGTGTGCCAGCTGAGAAATCAAAGTGTTCTATGGCTTTCCATACTGTCAGTGTGAACGCACATATGCACTCAAAATGGTGAGCTCAGAAGTACACACTTTGAGACCCAGGCGTAGTTGCTGGGGTGACTTGAGTCATGCACATTCTGTGAGCCATATAAAGAATGCAAAGGCTAAACCTTGAACAATCTCACCTTTTAATGCCCCAGCCAAGAATCTAAACTAGCTGAAAATAAACAATGTTGGCAGATAAACACAGTAAAGGGACACTCAGCTGCTAACACTCACACCTCTGGTGTATAAGGTATCACTGGAACATTGAAACAACCTTCTCTTCTACCATTCAGTGATTGACTCTTTGATGAGATGACAGTGCTGTCAGCAGCCACACAGGATATATACGCTGTGATACTCTTTGATCTTAATAACTGAACTGCCACTAGAAAAAAAAACTGTTTATTGTTCAAACTGTGAACATTTGGAAATTTTCCAACATCACAGATGGTGATAGAAGCATTAAAATTTGACTCTTTTCTGAAGAACAGAGAGACTGGACAGGAAGCTGTTCATGAGCTCAGCCTGAGAAGTTGCTGCTCTGCAGGTGTAATGAGCCTGTCTGTAACAGACTGCAGGTTGTGAATGATAGATTTTCTCATGAGATGTAGTGGAAAAATTATCATAAAAAATTATCACTTATTAAAATACAACACTCCTTCAGGTAGGTGCTGGCTTGCTGTATTTTGAAATTAAATTAATCAAAGAAATGAGTTCTGTTGTACACAAATACACACCCGTATGAACACACTTTACTTCATGAAGCATTTGGATGTGCAGTGATTCTTTACTTAACCTTGGAATTAACTTATCTGCATGCTGAAGTTTTGATTATTTTTCCTCCTGTGAGGCTGTTCATCTATGCAATCTTTTGTTTGCTTTACCAGAACTACATCATGCATAACAGTTAATGCATGCTTGTTTAACTAGATAATTATGCTTTATGGGTGTCTAAAGTATATGGAGACACAAAATGTCCCTTGTGTGGATCTACTGCAATATTAGAAGAAAAACTTCTATTGATGCAAGACTAGAAACTGGAAGTAAAACAAACTGTGCCATCAAAAACTGAGAAAATACCAAAAAAAATAATGAGGACAGCAAAAGTATCAAAATGTGTTTTTCAGATAATTCTAATTCTGGAGGAAGTGCATGATGGGGTAGCTTCCAATGCCGAAGAAGAATTGTGCATGAAAAATAATTTTGTGCTCACAATAAGATGACTATTCTTGTTTTTATAGACCTTGAAATTTAAAACAGAGCTCAAGTGCTCAAAGATAATATGTATGACACCCATTCTGGCCCCTGTAATAATGAACCAACAAAATAAAGAGTAAGGCCACTTACCGACAGATCTGAAGACCCCCCCCCCCCCCCCCCCCACACACACACACACACACACACACACACACACACACACCACCCCCAAAAAAGGGACTGTATTAATGAAAAAAAAATCTAATATTTCTTCTGAAAAGCTGAAATACATGCACTCAATCACACACCTAAATAACCCCTGCATAGACTGCATTGATAAGACCACCACTACAATGTGTGTAGGTGGGAAAATGAGTCTCATTTCCAGGCTGGCTGACAATGGCACTCAGATGGGTTCATACACTGAAGGCAGTGATATAGTTCTTCATTATCTATATATACTGTATATATAGTGGTACAGGAGGGGATGCACAGAAAATCCATTTAGAGAGGCACTTTGATACAGATGGCCATAGTCAAGTGCCTGTTTGGGTGGGCAATAGATCAGCTGAGAGAGAGCACAGCTTTCTCGCTCCCAAAAAAAAAAAAAAAAAAAAAAAATAGCTGACAGTAGCCGGCTTGATAGAAGTCACAGCCTCATGCGAGGGATGGATAACAATAACATCACTTTGTGTGTAGGTGGGGTGTGTGTGTGTGTAGGAGGGGTAACAACAGTGCCATTTGTCATGGCTGTGTTGGTAATGGGTTAGTCATAGTGGCATCAAAGATTTCACTCTAGCACCACCTATGACTTTTGTCAGATTAGGTGGATGGCAGACCAAAAAAAGAGCAACCTTCAAACATTGAAATACATCTTTAGGATCTGTCTTTTTTCCTCTGATCGGTGTGAAGCAGAGGGGAGTTTGGGGCGAAGCTTAAATGGAAAACAGCACATTTTAAGTGCCAGCCATAATTTGTATGGCAAAACATGTTCTAGCGCTCCATCCAGCAACATATTGAAATTAATATTGAAATTAATATTTAATATTTGGGTGGGCTTTTCTCTGATTCTGACTTAGGTGTAAAAAAAAAAACCCAGGGTTTCTCTATTCTTCTTTTCAAATTTGATGCTGCTAAAAGAACAGTTTGGCAGTTTTTTATGTGGTGGTTGGCTCTCTCTATTTATAAGAAGCAGCGGGATGGAGGTAGATAACTTTTCACAAAATTAACTAATCAGTGCCTAGAATGACGATGCTCCATTAAACCATAGAGGCACATTCAGTACATATTGGTCACAACTACAAGATGTTGTTGAAACTAATATTTTAAATACCCAAAGAAAACCTTTTTTTCTACACTGGTGTT
Source organism: Labroides dimidiatus (assembly GCA_030710495.1). Lineage (NCBI taxonomy): Eukaryota > Metazoa > Chordata > Actinopteri > Labriformes > Labridae > Labroides > Labroides dimidiatus. The sequence goes on from CM061145.1 coordinate 16,425,846, forward strand.
TTTGAACTTTTTTCAAGAGTTTATCTGAAACACTTTATTTTAGCTGCTGTTTCTTTAAGGATCCCCACTCAACAAACCTTCCCCATAATTATCCAGCCCTCTGGAAACCTGTCTGAGACAGAGCTTAAAGTCTGAAGGCTGAAATACACTGGCTGCTTCTGCGTTGCAGCTCCGCTCCGTCATGGCGCTGGATCTGATAGGTTTCCATTCAAATCAATATGTCATTTACACCGGATCCGTTACGTTGCGGCTCAGCTGCGTGGCTGGTCTGACAGGTCCCAGCTAATCTGCAGCCATCCTATTTTGCTGGATGCAGGAGCTGTGACGCATCAATTCAGAGTAGAGAAGATCGAGCGGGACAGGAAGTAGTGCACGAAAACTACCAAAAAGGGCCTGGCACTTTCAAAATAAAACAAACTGTGTCAAAACCAGATCATAATGGCTTTACCATTGCAAGAAAACAATGCAATGAGCACAAACATGTCAGAAATCAACAGGTTTGAGGCTTAGCAGCACAACATGAATGAAGGGAGGTTTATTAATGGTGAGGAAAGCGCAGGAATTCTGCGGTCTCACGACTTCAGCTGTCTGTCAGTCTGGTGGCTATTCGGACTGAACACGCAGCCGGTGTGAGTTGACAAAGGCAGCGGAGCGGAACTGCAACGCAAACGCAGGCGGTGTATTTAAGGTGAGAGGCCTGCCCCTCCGAAGTGTCATGAACCATTTAGGATATTCCTTATGCAATGACCTCGTCATTTGAGAAAGTCTCATGAAGGTCTCATGCTCGTTTTAGAATAAGTACTTTGAGACATTTACAGACAGATTTCTGATTTATATAGCATTTGCTAAGAGTGGTTTAAAAATCTGCATATATACAGTATTAACATCTCACATTGTTTCTTTATATTTATATTTAAAATATGGGAAAGCATAATACTCCCTCTCTGAATGAATAATTCAATGTATAAATGCTTAAAGCATATCCATAACTTAAATACATTCCAAATGCACTTTGCCGACTATGCTTACACTGGTTTAAAGTAGTGTCGGTAATCAGATTTAGATTCACTTTTTGTTATTTTAGTTAAAATGATCTTTATGCCCTGATGGTAATCAATGCATGATGTGTTCTTAGAGTAATAGAGGGAAAAATATACACTGTCTACAGCAGGAGTAAACCTGGGAAAACACCAACCAATCCTACTGTTTGGCTGCCAAATTGTTAAACCAATCAAGTCCCGTCCTGCCAGTCTGCTCGCCTCCTGCATGTACATTTTGCCAGCATGCCCTAACCCTTATTCAATTACACTGGAGAATGGCATAAAAACTACCGTATAACCCAATAACTGGTACGGAGTGCAATCAAAAACATTGCGCTGAGGACCAGTTTCAGTCTGTAGTTTTGAATCAGTCATAATCACATGATCGCAAATCAGTATTAGCTATTAGTGGCATTACAAAACAAGGCTTTGCTCTGTTACATACATAAGTAAGTAGGTAAGTAAGTAAGTAGGTAAGTAAGTAAGTAAGTAAGTAAGTAAGTAAGTAAGTAAGTAAGTAAATAAATAAATAAATAAATAAATATTTTAGAAAAGAGTTTGCTTTTCCCATCTGTTGTCAGTGGAGAGGCTCCAGAATGCCTCTCAACGTTGGCATTCCAAATTGTCACCGGGGCTCTGTTGATTCTACTGTTGAGGGATGTTTGGATTTGTAAATATTGGTTGAACTGTTCAATGTCAAAGGAGGAGCATTTGTAAATGGTTGTAATAGTGCTGAAATTTGTGTAACCAGCACCCAAAACTTTAAGAATGAGCCATGGAAATACCTGTCCTCCCACAACTACTACAATTGGTGTGACGTTCTAATGGATTGGGATTTTGATGCTTAAGCTGTAGGTAATTTAAACAGACTACAAGACATGCAGGAACACACAAACACTGTCACTCCTCAGTTTGGCTCTGATGCATAAAAAAAACTCATCAAATAATGGGAAGGGGAGAAACGTCTTGGTGGTTAAATGAGCTTTCACAAGCGGTGAACGTCTAGTTTTACACACGCTAATGCACATGCACGCAAGGGTGTGATAATATACTCTAACTAATCCCCTAACACAAATGCACACTCTGTAATACACACACAGTGACACTGCAGAGCAATCAGTGATGGTTCAGTCATAGCTCAGTCATGCACTCGTGCTTCCTCAGCCAGAGATGACTTTCAATTACTCTAACTCTTTGCTCCATTCTTTTTTCCTCCCCCCTCCTCCTGTTTAAAATACCCATTGACTCTGTCCTTCCCTCTTTACTTCCTGACCTCTTGCATCCTCCTCACCCTCATATTAAATCCCACCTCTTCATCGCCTCATCTCCCTTTCCCTATCTTTCAACTCCCTCTTCTCTAAATCCCCCTTTCCCTCTCCGCCACCTCAACCTGTCTCTGCCCTTTTCTGCTCTGCCAATCCTGATTCCCTGTCCATCTCACAGCTCTGCAAATTTGCATTTAAACACTGTGCCTATTCACTGTGTTACAACAACATCTCGATCCCCAGATCTAGTCTGAGCACAACAGCAAACATCCACACCAAAAAGACTGCACGCGCACAAAAAATGTGCACATATACACACATGGAAACACAAAGTCGAGGGAAACGCATAGATCAGCTTTGATTAAATGTGTAAACAGAAAGCGAAATAAGGGGAAGTGTGTAATGATGACAGACCGGAAGCAATGAGGACACACACAAAGGCAAAATGACACATTTGTATTGAAACGTGGCGTTTTGCTTTGAGTAGCTGGTAAACAGTGATGTGCATCTGAAAGAGATAGAGTGTCAGCGAGGTGTCAGCACGACCCGGCCAACGCGTCACTCAAAGTAAACAACGGCCCTGAGCCCTTTTAGTGTGTGTGGAGTGTGTGAGAGAGTGTAGGCATGTGTGTGTGTGTGTGTGTGTGTGTGTGTGTGTGTGTGTGTGTGTGTGTGTGTGTGTGTGTGTGTGTGTGTCCCTGAGCTGTCCCCTCAGGATGGGACGCCAGTCAGCATCTAAGCAGAGGAGGAGAGCAAATGAAATATTGATCTGTGATAAGACATGAAGTACTGTGTCGGTGGCTCCTCTCTGTTTGTGTTTATGATGTTCTTCGAACACACAAATCCAGATAACTAATGTTCATGAGTCATAAACGAGCTTACAAACAAATGCAGCAGTGTGGAGAAGGTCTCATTTCTTGGTTTTTGTTATACTTGTGAGGAGACTGAGGAAAAGTGGCTCATTAGACTATTATTTGATGGGGAGAAGATGCACATTTGCAAGTTAATACTCACTTGTTAAGAAATATCAATTGCTTCCTATTTTTCATTAGATTCTGATTAAGCCTGAGTGGTTTTTGATCTTGATATTAACTTTAATATCTGAAGCATGGAAGAAAAAGTTGGGAAAAATGGCTTTTTAATTTATGATTTTTAAACGCGTGGAAAACAAGCAAAAATGAGAACATCACTTTATGAGATGATGATGGAATAAAACTGTTCTGAGTAACATGCCTTTAAAAATAAAGAAAAAAAATTAAAGTGACAGTGTCGCTGCTTATATTGAACTTAAATCATAAGAGGTCTGTGTCATATTACTTGGTTGTCCAAAAATAGAGACAAATGACTTTGTGAAGCAAAATAAAGTCATGTTCCATGTTAGCATGCTAACCTTGGGTAACAAGCACTAAACAAAAAGAAAAAAAGAAAGCAAGGAGTGTTGGGAAAATTGTGAATAAGACATGGATAGAAATTGAAACTTCATGATGACACTGGATTAAACATTCCAGATTCAGCAAAGTTATCACAGTTTTTCATCCCTCCCATGACATGTCTTTGGCACATGTATGGGAATCAAGATGGTGATGAGAGTTGTTAGAAAACAAAAAAATAGGTGACATCACAGAGTCTATAGCCATGTATTATGCAGTCCAAGGCAGGGAGGTCAAAAGTGGCCTACAAGAGTGAGAGAAGGAACCAGTAAGAATGAGAGCATTAAGACAACTTCCTGATTGAACTTACGCTATCTATCTATCTCTTGGCATTGTTGATCTGTATGGACCTAAAGTGGTTTGGCTGGTTTCTTCTCTCTTTTAATTAGTGCTGGCCAGACCCTTTCCCAAGGATGTCTCATGCCATTGGTCTGCTTAATTGATTAATAAAGCACCCAAATGTGTTTCACCTGAGTCCTTTACCTGCATGACTACCAGTGTAGCTGGGGGTTCACTTACTTTTGCTATACACCAATTCTATGTTTTATGTAGTTTTTGGGGTATGTATACAAGTCCCTCTGAAAAAGTATATACAATTAATAAACATAAATCTGACATTTCATTTATAAAAACTAGTGATGATAGAATAAGAAAATCATGGCAAAACAGAAACATCTAAACTGCTCAAGGGGTTCACAAACTTTCAAGCAGCACTGTATGTATACATTTTATACATTTACAAGGCAGGGAGATAACTTCTCCACCTTTGATAGTTTCCGTTTTAGTTTGTTTGGTGTGGTGTATCAATCCATGTAGTCAGGATAACCACGCAGATGTGGATGTAAGTATGTAAATTTAAAATAATCCCCGGACAGGAGTTGTTGTGTTCTTAAATCAAAATACAACCTTGGTCAGTTCAAGAAACGTGTGGCTAAAGACATAAAACATTAAGCTTTATTTCTCTTTACTTTGGTTTTAAAAAATTACATACAGAAAATGTTAACATTTGATTAACTCTCTTTGATTTATTGGTGCGGCCCACTTGAGATCAAATTTGGCTGTATTTGGCCCATGAAATGAATGCATTTTAAGGCTTCAAAGGTTCAAACCATTTGAGTAATAGAAACACACACCCCCCCACAGATGCATTAAGTCTAATGTAGCTCAGCTCATTCGAAAGACTGGTCTAAGACTTACTTTATATTGACCTGAGAATGTGTATTTTTGTCATTTACATAACTGAAAAGGATCAGTTTCAAAGACTACTACACAGAAGTTAGAGCTCCATTGACTTAAAGCTTTTAGCCTTGGCCCGTCATCAACCTCATACTGATACTGAATTGTAACAAGAATTAAAACAAAAATTGAAAAATGAACATTTTAGTTTAAGCATTTAATGATTAAAATCTCAGGAAAAGATTTAAAGCTAGACAGAGTCAGTTAGGAACAGAAAGAAGACAAAGAAAAAGTTTGGTATGAGCAGCTCAGCTCGTATCCATGGGAAGCACGTGCACAAATGTAGGTATGCACACAGAAGAATAGATGAGGAAATGGATCAACTGAAGAAACAGTTTATAAATATGTTCACAGAAGCAGTAGAAAGTGAGATGGAGCTTTCAGAACTCTGTCTTTTCATCATCACTTCCTTAGGTTAAAACTGTGTGCATGTGTGTGTGTGTGTGTGTGTATATATGTGTGTATCTTTGCATGAGAGTGTGCATGTGTGTCTATATGCTTCTTCCTCAGCGAGCTCATCATCACTTTCAGAGGTTGAAAAGACATTTTGTGTTGTGTGTGTGTGTGTGTGTGTGTGTGTGTGTGTGTGTGTGTGTGTGTGTGTGTGTGTGTGTGTGTGTGTGTGTGTGTGTGTGTGCGTGTGTGTGTGGTGACGCAGCTCTGCTCTATATTCATGTCTCGTGCTGATTGTGCTCTGAATGAATCTCTCGCTCCAGCCTGCTGGGTAGAGGAAGAGAAAGTGCAAGTGAGGGAAAGAGGGAAGGAGAGAGAAAGAGAGAGAGAGATAGGGAGGAAGAAAACAGAGGACAGGAGGAGAGTTGAAGGGAAGGATGAAAGCAGAGTAGGAAGGGAGGATTAGAAAGGGTGCAGGAGGATTGGAAAAGTGCGTGTGCTGGGGATTTTTCTCCCCTCTCGATCAGGTGCAATGCGGAGGAGGTGTTAAGATCTGCTGAATTTGCTTACCCATAAGCCTTAGCAGGTCGCTGGGAATAGGTCAGTGCCAGGAGCAGGAAGTGTAGATACTGAGAGTGAGAAATAAAACTTGCATTAGTTTTTCTAAAACCACTTCATCAGATTAAAGCCTATTGGGTGTCTGGAGCGATAGCAATTAGCAGCTTTAAAGCTCATAATTATGAGGACAGTCCAAACATCTGCCTCAAAGAATTAATGACTGCAGGTCAGTGGATATGCATCAACTTTAATTCTCTGGAAACTTTTGATGGCTGTCATTGGACTTAATGCTATAGTTTCTATAAGTACATAAAACAACCCTGCAGATAGAAAAAACACAGTTGATGATGGAACAATAAACACCAAAAATTTATATCTTAATGGAAAATCTTTACTATCAATGATAGTGGGATTGATTCAGTGGAGACTTGTATAGAATGAACCAGTAATAAGTACACTAAACATTTCTGCAGGCATGCCCAACAGTAGGTCACCACAAATGATGGACCTGTATGAATTCTTCATTAAGTGAGGATTAGTTAATGAGTCTCTTGGACTCAGACTTTCTGACTACTTTCATCACAGGTTAGTGGCCCATCCCAGGATTAAAGACTATGGTTAAGATTTTTAGCTCTTACACACACCAGAGACTTACACTTATTGATAGACTCCCAAATCTGAACAGACCACTGCAGTATAACTGTTGCATGTGGGCTGTGATGAACATTATCACAAACAGCGTGCCTCGTATTTTAGCCTTTAGCCCGTTTCTTCTGCTATTCCGTCATTTTTTTTCTCGTCCAACTCCAGTGTCCAACATTACTACAAAGAGAAAAAAAAATCCAAGAAATTCCTTTCTCTTCACACTGCTAAACTTTGCTGGCTTGAGTGGTGCTGTCACAGAGACTTCTACCTGCCGTAAAGCAATCCGGTCCTGGATGACCCAGACAGGGAAACTAAATAATAGCATTCAGAAATAACCTTTATTGGTACTGATAATCTTATTTTAAATTGTAGATCAGGCATGTAGATGGAAATGAGACTTTTCAAGATCACTTTGAAAGTTCTCACAGGGACTTTAAAATTTGGTACAGATTGCAGAGTTGTCTTGAACATGGTAAGGCAGTGCTAAAAACACAAACTGCTGCTGCGCTACAGTGGAAGATGGTATTCATGGGGAACAGTGTCTGTATTCCAGAAAAACAATACCAATTTCTGCCAAAGGTGTCTCTACAGTCAGCACCAAGGGTATAGTCCTCACAGAGCCTTTAACTAAATACTTCAGCCTTTCTCAGGACTGTATGTATTCTAATGGAACAGACTCACAGAGTGTTGAAAAATCACAAGTTCTGAATTTACAGTAGTACACCATGAATGTTTTTTTTCCTAACATCACATAAATAGAATGGAACATACATTCAGTAGTGATAGGAGATGTATTTTGGCTCATTGTCGTCTCTTTGTCATGGAAAAAAAGGGCAGTTGAAAAGCATTCTTGGTTGTAGTTTTTGTGAACACACTAACAATGTGCAGAGGCAGTCACATAGTAATGATTTAGTACTCTGTATCCACCCACTATGATGCATCACTTTAAATTCAGTCACAAAAAGAGTAAGTAATCGTAAGATAATGATAAATTAATGAGGGAGTAGCACTCACAATGATGCAACACTTTTCTTAATGAGAGACAAAAGTGTGGCTAATAGAAAGGTAATGACGATATAATGAGGACCAGCTCAGTAACTACCAGCTCTCAGTATTTAGTACCTCTGCACATAAGGCGAACAAAAAGTATGACCAGTAGTGTCACTGATTGTCCCAAACTGAAATCTTTGTAATAGACTACGAAGGAACTGGAACTCCTCAGGTCAACGCTTCAAGATGTAAAATTAAAAATAAAGTTAGGGAAATTAAGTGACTTGTTTATCTTACATTTAAAAAAGGAGGGAAAAAAACAAAAGGAAATAAGCATGTTTGTTAGGAAACATTTTGGATTTATTTATTTATTCATTTTGGACTGCCTTTCTTGAAGATAGTACCTTATTCATGGGAATTTTAGCTCAGGAAAATTGAATATTTTCAGGGTTTTCTTGTTGGCAACTTAAAAGGAGTTTAAAAAAAATCCTGGGAAATTTTGGCGCTGAAATCCTTTTATTAACTTGAATGGGGTTTTCAAAAATAATATTCATTGCAACAACGTGATTTAATTTAAACTGAATTCCCACAGAAAGTTTCCAACTTCCAACCCTAATCACAGGTAAGTGGAAGTTAACCCTGCACTTTTATCCTGTAACTTTCCCTTCCCTGTATAACACATTGTAAAATGGTCTAATGAAAAAGAGTTTCAGACAGCAACAGTTTTACATCTAAAGACCTGCCAGTCAACATAACTCACACCTATACAAGCAAGCCTGAGCCAGAAAAAGAGAGTCTTGAACAGCTCTCACAATAAAGAAATCCAGAGATTGTCCTAGTCTCACTGGGTGGAACGCAACCTCTGTGTACCACACTTTGTGCTGTCTAGTTTGAATACCCTCTTCTCTAACAAGAAGCAGCCATGCACTACATCAGTCAGCAAAACAGCCAGATTCACACAAACGATGGATTCAAATCTGTTTCAACAGCAACTGCATCTCATTGGTCCATTCATCAAAGCCTGCTTCCTGTCCTCCATCTCCCACCGGAACCAATTTGTTCATAACCCCTTGAATTCTAGCACCCTAGCACCCAATGTGAAGACAAGGAGCATTCCTTCCATAATTAGTCTGTACCAGACATTACCGTCACAGTGACAAAAACACAACCTTATCCAGGATGGTCTGTAATTTTGTTTTGCACCAAGGGAGGCTCTGAAAGAAATGGAAGGCACCTGAAAGGAGGTGAGGCGAGATGATAAGGTATGAAAACGTCAGAGAAAAGATTAAATTTTGTTATAATTGGGTTGTGCAGTTAAGGGACCAAGGAAAATGACTGATGTGGAGAAAAAAAGGAAAGAAAGATCAGTACGGGCTAGAATTCAAAAAGGAAAGGACAAAAAATAAGACATTATGTGCTGTCATGAGGAACAGGGAATGGACTTGTGCATGAAAGGTACATGTTAAAAACTGGAAAAAAGGACAACAAAGAAATATGTTTATGAAGTAAAAAGTATGTATGGAGACTTCAAGGCAAATAAGACTGCTTTCCTGAAATGTTGTGACAGCGAAACACAGCTGGGTAATGTATCCCTCCCAAAAATGGGGAAATTCTGTGAATGAGAAAATCAGTAAATGAGGTAACAGCAAGAAAAACAGACTTTGGTGGATTATACAGGCTCTTACATTGTTTGAAGGATAAATACACTGTTCCAGTACTCAAGATGCCATCTTTGAATAAATACTTCATTATACCTTTGCATGTCAATGCAATGGTTGTAGAAAATTGTGCCAAACTATCTTCATCTTTTATCCTGATACAGTCAAATGAAGTCAGTCCTCGGACAGGGCCATCTTGGATATGAACACGGATTTTGAGCTTCCTTTCTAACCATGGGCCATAGGTTTCCCATCAGTCACGTGAGCTGAGCTGAGCCTCTGATTGGACAAACTCGTAACTAATATCTTTTAATCCGCTCAGTTGGAAAAAAAAGTCATCCCCCTAACAGTGCATGTCAATAGTAAAATAAGTGTGTTGGACCCAAACCGTTGTTTGAACCAGGCTGTAAATATGCTTTTTAATTCAGAAAGTCTGTTTTGTGTTTGTTTTTGGCTTTCTGCAGCCAGCCTCTCGATGAACCGCAACTTTTAGCACTTCCACATAGGCTTTATTTTTCTCTACCGGATGTTGCCCCTTGGATTATCAGCACCAATATAGGTTATGCTATTTCTTAACTTCCTGATCAGGTCGAACAGGACTGGATTGATTTATGCTACATTGAAGTCTCTATGACAACACCACACCGGCTGACAAATGTTTAGCAGTGAGAACAGAGCTCTGTTTTTCTCTGCTGAAAAACGATTTCTGGGATTAATTTTGTAGTGATGGTGGACACTGAAACTGAATTTTCAGACAGAAAAAAGGACGTCAGAGCAGAAGAAAGCTAAACAGGAGACTGATAGAGCACGGGCTAAAACATGAGCTAAGCTGTTTGTGATAATATTCATTTCAAACCCATTGCAGCAGTTATTCAGCAGTGATCTGACCAAACTTGAGAGCCAATCAGTACAATGAGTAAGGTTACGTTAGCTCTGTTTGCTAGATGAGCAGGACATAAGGATTCGCAAACGTTACACATTAGCGTGAAGATATGTGTCAGACCACCGGGCTGCCAGTAGCACTAAATATAGCAGGCTACTGAACTACAGCACAAACTGAGAAAAGTTTGATTGTTGTCATGTTTCAAACAACAGAGCTGTGAAACTGTTGAGAAATATCTTACCTTGTAACAAAAAAAGGTAAAAAGTTGTCTTGGACAAAGAAAAGTAGTGTTAAAAAGAAGGTCTGATCTCCATTCATTTGAAAAAAAAAAAAAAAAAAAAAAAAGCCGGTAAGAGTCATGTCATCAAAACAGTATGCACGCAATTACAGCAAAAGGTGTCGCTGCAGTTCACTTCAAACAGATAGTCCTCAGCCCCTTTAACAGAAGGGGCAGAAAAAAATCAAAACATAAATAAAGCTGTAAAGGCTCATCTTTCTTTGAATTTGCAACGGATTACAAAATAATTACATGTAACGACCATAACAACCATGAGGACCATAACAACCAGTGTAACTAGCTATTTAGGTCAAAGGGTTTTTTTTTTAATGTTTTTTCTTTCCTTTTTATAAGAATGCAGAGAGCCGTTATGCAAATCAAAAATGCTTCATGAAACAAAAATATCCCAGCAATGACTGTTTCAGATCAGTGCTGCGATGCAACTTTCCTTCTATGCAAAACAATTCCAAACTCTAATATCAGGAGAAGCTGCTTTGACTACCTGTCCTTTTCTTTTCTATGTGATTCCAGGAACAGGAGAAAGGTTCAAATCACTTGTGGATTGACAGGTTGAAGGAGGGAATGCAAACTGTGTCATATATGTAGACATCAACTCACAGAAGACAGGCAGGTAGATCATCATGTACATGACAGGAAAACAGAAAGAGGGACTTTCAGAAAGAATCAACATTATGTGCTTTACAGAGCATTTGAGGACAGCATCTGGTGTACAAATAAGCGGTGTACTTTACCAGAGTGGCATTGAGGTAAGATCCCACCCCTTCTGTGATTGCCACCTGCACTCAAAGAAGCACCACTTCCATGCACAATGACAGTAATGGCAGGATAATTGTGAGAAACACCTACCCTGTTATTAAAACCGGCTCATTCTCTTTGTCTTCAGCTTAAAGTGACGCAGGATGAGGTCCACATGCACACAGCCCAAGTACACATATGAGGACAGTAATATTCTGTAAGTTCAAGCAACGTGCATGATGCAGCTTCATTACACTTCTCTGAACACCAGTGAATAAAAGTCTAATAAGGAAAGAGGGTGGAAAAGGTTAATTTTGGATTAAATTGGCTGTTATGAAATTACAGAGCTGTGCTTAATAAACTATGTTGCAGTCCAGAAGAAGTATTCGCCATCACCTTCTTGCTGCTATTGTATCTCTTTCAGCAGAGCTTCTATTTTGTACTTTATTCTAAAGGAAATTGAAGGGGTTGTTGAAAGAGTGAAAGTTATGTGACCTGAAAGCCACTAAGCCATTGGTTGATAAAGTCTCGTTCTTGCTTTGGGGATATGAGCGACTTGTTAGCTTAGTGAGTGACAATGTGTGGGAGACGAAACAGAAAATGAAAAGTTTTGAAGAACGTTTTTTTAAATGAGGTGCTTGGAGACGAGATGTGTTTGTTTGTATCGTTGTGTTTGTTTTGTATGCTTCTTGTTTTCGTATGGCAATTGGGATGACTGAGTTTGATTACAAGGAGTCTATTATTACAAATCCCATTTGGTGTAAAATGCCATTGAGACATTGGGAGGATCATTATTCAATGAGTATTTGCACAACATCATTAACATCACATTTTGTCCAACAATGACAAAATGAGTGGGACCAAATTTAATGAGTTACAACTGGACCTTTTACCTTGACTTGTAGATGAAGAGAGAATGGGAGAAGGACAAGAGGAAATTAAATGTCCTTGTTGTTACAACAATGACTCAGCTATTTATAGCCAGTTTATTTTCATGGACAGGAAAATACTGAAGGGCTTTGTGCTACCATAAAATCTGGTCTGGGGGTATAAAACATTTCAGTATACAATCAGCTCAATTTAGGGGTGAATGGCTCACAGGGCTGTAGACTAATGAAGGTGAAAGAGGGAGGACATTGGATGGAGGGAATACAGATCATGATATTATATGAGCATCAGTGAGTCAGCATCAGAAAGAGAAAGTATGGAGAGGGGTCTTTAAACCTTTTTTACTCTTTTGCCAAATGTCTTCTTCATTCATTTCTTTCAGCTTTTTTTTTGTTTGTTTGTTTGTTTGTTTGTTTTTTGTTTTCCTTTCTTTCTTGTAATCATTTCTGTTTGCTGCCTACTGGGTGTTGTGGGATCCACTGTATTACCGTCATCTGAAAGAAACGGTCATGTGAAAACATTGACCACCAAAGAGAGTTTCAAGTTAGTATTGTTTGTATTTTAATGTTTTATGTGCTTAATAAGTCAAGGCAAATGTTCTAAACCCCAAAGAAAACTATTAATTTATCTGAATTTTAAAAATCCAGAGGTTTAGACTGAATCACCTGTAAAGTTATTATCATTACATGAGTAGACACAACTTGTTTTCAAGTGATGAGACTGTTGTAAATTGGATGGGGCAAAGCAGAAAAAGAAATTTGCACAAATGGCACAAATTCATGTTCAGCGCTTCAACTTAACTCTGTGACACAATTTTTTTTTCATGGGGACAGGAAAAACAAGGAAAATCACTTCAGGGAAAGTGAGTAAGGAGGCGTGTATACCTGGTAAATTGTGAAAACCTTATTTTTGCTGTCAGTTGAATTAGCAGGTTAGCATAGCCCAATTTACTGCAACTGGCATCACCTTGCAATGGAGTCAAGCTGGACCTTGTTTTATGACAACACAGTGGCGTCTGAAAGGAAACCCCTTTATAGCCAGCATCACTGTAGGTTATTAGCACAAATTAAGAGTAAACTTTATGCCATTTAAATGCGTGCAAAATAGGCAAGTACATTATTTTGGTTGCAGCTGATGGAAACTAAACTTGAAAATAATTTAAATAACTTAATTTTATTTCTTCGATTCAGGTCTTGCAAGTTGTTTCGGCACAGTTTTACACTGGTTGCCCTTCTTAACACAACCCTCCCGTTTATCCAGGCTTTGGACTGGAACTAGTGAAAACACTGGCTTGTGACCCCCTCGTGGCTGGGAACCATTTAATTCTTGGTAATTGATAATAATAGCATTTCAGCTATAAATGCAATCTACGTCTGCGAATTCCTTTGAGAATCTTATTTATTGACTTTTCCATGCAGCCATGTAAGTCTAGTTATAAATCATATGTAAATGTTATATGTATATGTAAATCAGACAAAAAGTCAGGAAGTTGTTTTGAAAATAAACGTTACTTTAAAAAAATCTAAGATTATGGTAAAAAATTAACTGATATAGTTTAATGTTTATATGTAAAGACAGTGTAGGGAAATATGAGGGGCACAGAGTGCTGATTCATACTGTGTGTAATCCACACATTTATGGTACATTGTGAGGACATTTGTTAATTATTTTAATCCTCAGCTTCATCACTAGAATCTGACAGTAATTGACCTTCTGTGCTTTATTTTACATCTGCAAGATATTCAGGCAGAATCCAGGATTACAGAGTGAAAGATTTAGAGAATAATCACTGTAAGGAGGATTTGTCCTTGGCTTCAGTAAAGGCATCAGTGGTGTCAGCAGGAGTGTGTCATGTGTACTTTGAGTTTGTGAATTTCTTTAACAGACATTCTGTTGCCTTTTGTCACAGATGCCACAACGGCATATTGTTTACACATTCAACTGCATCCAGTGAGAGGAACTGAATGTCAAGGCAAGTTTGCAGTATAGTGAGTACAAAGGGATGCTTTTTTTTAAACATGTTTTGAAGTTTTTTAAACTCCTGACTTGTGAAAAGAGCCTTGCAGTGATTAATAGTGTCATGGCTAGCTGAACATCCTAATTACAGTGACATGTACACCCAGCCAGAGATGACACTTTTTTAAAATGCCAATTAAACAATGTTGTGAGATTTGTTGTGTGATTTAATGGGATGAAAGATCTGGAAGAAAAGCTTTTGCGTTTATGATTTGTAAGAAAGTTTTTTCAGACACTAATAAAGCTTATTTGAATTCAATGTGTGCTTTAGAAATAACATATCCAGGCTACTACAGGATGTCATAGGTCTAGTGTGTAGCATTAACGAGATTATCCTGCCATGAGGCAACCTATTATTTAATCAGTGTTTGATTTTAAATTAAGCCGTGGCTTAAAGACAAGCAGTGTTGTCTCGTGTTTAGTTTCTCCATAAGAATATCAGATATAATGTTCAGGATAACACTGAATGTGCCTTACAGTTGTATTAAAGTTAAACACCCAGTTAAACAATGGATTGAAACACAACAAGAGGTCACAGCAACAAAAGCAGCAGAGAACTTGTGCCTGTGAACTGATTTAAGACATTCAAACTTTATTGTATTTGTACATTGTTTTTTTGAGAGTGGAAATGTATTCAACAAGTTTGTTACACCTCTACAATACCCAGGTGGTGTCTTTATTTTCACCGAATGCAAATATAACTTAAGATTTGGTACAAGAAAACTCCAGAGGGCTCCTTCAAATGCAAAATCTACAAACACAGTACTTGTCAGGAACTCATATTTACCTGAGTGTTCCTGTGAGGAAGAATCTTGTGTTCACTTAAGATTATTTTTTCCTCTCACTCAAGAAGGATGAGGCTTTTAAATTCTGCTTGATTACTCCATGAACACTTTTATCTGATTTCCCCCTTAAGATGTTTCCCTTTATAAATAAGAAGGTGATAACAGGGGCAATTTATTTATGAATTAATTACACTGACAGGATCTCAGCTACAGATTAAATGATAATTTTATTCTTGGGTGTTTGTCCTTCATTTGATCTAAGGAATGTAAGGGAAGGGATATGAGAGATGTAAGACATGGATATGATTGTGTATGTTCCAGGGATCTGTTTTACAGAAGCTCCATGCAAACATGGAGCCATTTTTATTGCTTCACTGAAATGTATAAACAGATTTACAAATGCATAAACAGATTTGTTTACAGATAGTGTGTATGTACATCTAAAAATATGCTGTACCACTTTTAACAGCTTCTCCTCCTCACTTTAAATCCATGCACTGTAGGAAGACTGTAAAATATTATGACATGAATAAGCTAGTTTGATTAAATAACACCTCAAAGCAACCACCAAGGCTGGGCTGATTGAAGTAAGACAAACCCCACTAAGCCAGTTCAAGTTTGGAGCCAGTGTCGAATAAGGCACTACTTCTGTTTCAACCACTAAAGACTTGGTTTTAAACCTGAACTAAAAAATAGTTCCAGAAGGAAAAAAAATACATCAAGGGCTGGGATTATCGTGGCAAAAAAAAAAAAAAAAAGTAAAAGTAAAAATGAATGAAGAGTTGTCTTTTACAGCCCTTAGAGCCAGAGCGCTAAGACTAATGACAACAATGTATGCACTGACAAACTGGTCTACATATTCAGATCACATAACATGAAAATAAATTGTACCAAGTTAGTCCTCTCCTAAAAAACATAGCTCAAGCTATGCAAACACTGCTGGGAGTTCAGGAATAATGAGTACACACTGTAAAAATGCCAAACTAGGGGCAGGATTTGGAAATGAGCAATGGCTACAACATCTGTTTGCAACAGGCAGAAACTGTAATATGTAATTTGCATTATCTCTATGAAATAAACCAAATGAATAAATAAAAAAGGCCCAAAACAGGAGCAGAGCAGGAATATGAGGGCATTTAACTCACTGAGACAGTACTAGTAATACTAAAGCAGCTGTTAAAAGTACTTATCTCTATTGAATTAGGCTTTGTTTAATAATGTTTGCAGAAATCCCTGTTATCCAGATGCATTATAATTCATAGCATCTTGAAATGCACATCGAGCTTTGACTTATGAAGAGTTAAAACATGTCTCCTTCTTTTGCCCATCCAATAAATAATCCAAGCTATTATCCTGTGTCTGGTGGGATTTTTTCCTGTTGCATCTCTAATATTTGCAAATCTCAGTTCAAATTTGTGGTTTTGAGCCACATTTGTGCATCTGTGTAAGCATTTGTGAATCTAGCGATGAATTTGCACTCTATGACAGTGTGCTGAACTTCCTTATGCAGATATCGCTGACCTGTCATGTTTCGCCCTCTTGCATAGACATCTGATGAGTGGGAGCCGATCAGATTCAGACTAACTCATGATTACCTATATGGCTAATCATCACATATAAGTCCTGCCCTGTAGCTTTGCCTGTGGTCACAAATCTTACTATTTCTCAATTTAACTTTAAAAGCAAAATCCCCCTTTTTATTCCAGTGTTAAAATCCCACACTGACTTGTGCATTCAAAGTTTTCAAGGATTAAAAAAAAATGGAAGATGCTTTTTTGGATTGTGTTTTCTTATAGCATTTTGTTACAGGGCTTGCAGGGCTTGTGGGGACCCTCAGAGACGATTTACTCTCAAACCCTTCACCTAATCTTAAAAGAGTTTTTTGTAAGCATCTGCCAATTATTTTGTTTGCTTTTTTCCTGCTTCTTTCTGTCAATGTGTGCACAGAGGAGGCATAGTTAAGATATCAGGACTGGAAAAAATTAATGACATTATTTTCATGCTGTTTGAAAAAACAACTTCCACAGACTTGAAAATTGCCTGTGCCTGCTAATCCATCACAATAAACAGCAAGACTTAATTTGATTTTGTTACAGTTGGCATGTTGTTGTTGTTCCCTTATTTTTTTTCTTATTCATATTAATTCATACCTACGCTTTTCTCATTGTCAATCACCTGACAACCAAAGGAGAGAACTAAAGTCTGCAGCAGAAAAAAGTCCCTCAGTAAATGTAAACTCTACCTCATAACTTGAAGCATAAGGGCTTGGCAGGATCTTAAGATTGTTATGACCCTTTAAAATGTGTTTTTTTTTAATCATTTTTTTTTTATTACTAACTATAAGCGTTTATTAAATAAGGTTTTGAAACCAAAACAAAACCTAAACTTAGTGTTTTGTTAGCTAAACCTTCTCTCTGCTTTGCAGTACTAGAAACTTGCAGTTACCAATGTGTGTTTTACATCAGGTTTAAATATTTTGTTCCAATTGTTGCATAAAAGAGCTAATGATGTAAATGTTTTCAATTTTCAGTGAGTATGGAATTAGAATAAAAATTAAGACAAAACGCTGAGAGACAAAAACAAATATATGCTATATTTGTGGACAGAGGGTATTCCAGACAATAGAAAACATTAGTATATACAGCATTTAATAAACTGCTGTATCAGACACAAACACTTATACTCACACATTGACAGATGTTATGTCTCCCACTGAAACATCTTTCCCTAAACACCAAATTTCCATCCCTGACAACATTTTTCCAATACAAAAGGTGGATGACACCGCGGCTGACTCAGCCAGACAGTGAAAATCTTCATTGTGCTAATTAGATCCTTTTCTGTCTGTTAAAGACTTTTATCTCTCACACATCTCCATGCCCATCTAATCTGGCCTTATCTGCAGGCTCCATCTCAAGGTGATTGCTGAGATAGTCTCTGCCGCTGACTTAAAAGGAACATTATTGTCTATGTGAGCAGAAACGGTATCTCATCCCCTCTTCCATCGAACTTGTCCAAAGTCAGGCTTCACATAATTGTCTGTGTGCAAGTGTGTCTCTGCGTATGGGCCTTTTGTATGTAAGTGTGACTGTTTGTTTTGTTGCAATCACCCTGGGGGAAAATTGCCTGAATTGGTTCAAAATGTCATTTTGTCACTACAGGCGTCAAGCTGAAGGAAACAAAAAAAAAAACTGTCGCACACATGGAGGCAGACACAATAAAGTTAAATAAAAACACAGCTGGCTTGTTCAAACCCCTGACAATTGGTTTTGTTGCAGGATAAACATTTTTTATTCAACGTCAGTACCAGCTGTGTTCAGGTCGATTTCATAGCGTTTTATATACTTTCTGTTCACATTTGGTTTGTAACATTTGGAGCACCTTGGGGACTCAAACCCCTGCACTCTGCTCAAGCAAACATTTCTCTGAAAAAGGCTCCAGATGACTTGGATGAGGTGGTTCGACTGTGTGTTGACTCTGCAGTGAGCATCCATTTTAGACAGCTGAGCACATGAGACAAGCTCAAAAACAGGGGCCATGGATCGGCTGCTTACAGCAAAGGAAATGATGCCTTGCGGCTTCACTTTAAGCCAGGATTATTCAACTAAAATTCAAAAAGGTCCAGTCAGAGAAAAAGAGGAAATGTATTACATGTATTAGGCATTATCATATCGGCTGTTTATTTTCTAACATATCGGTATCAGTCCAATGAGTAAAACTGGGTTGATATTAACTGATGTTTATATACGTCAAGTTGCTGTTTGTGTTTGTGTCGGGAGGGGTTGCCATGAATACTGGTAAGTTTTTTAAGGTAACTTTGTCAGGATATTAATTTGATTTATGATCCTTTTTTGTAATTTATGATTCAGACTTTCTCACAGGAGTTTTGTGAGTTGAGAGTTTAATTACACACTCGCTACAAGTTGTGAGGGTTGCTAAAAAGTAACTCTGTTGGTTACACGTGTTTATGGAAGCCCTGTAACGTTCTTATTTGAAAGTGAAACAACTTTTGAAAATAAAGGAAGACATTCAAAAATTCAGTTTGCATGATATTCACTCTGTAAAAAAAAAAGATCACCTCAGAAACTTTTTTTATTTTTTACATATATCGATATCTGTAAATAGTGGTTATCAGCCATAACAGAAATATTAATACTGGGTATCAGTATCGGTCAAAATTTCCATACAGGTTATCCCTAATAAACAGCCTCTGTCACTGTTTTCCTCTCGTATGTTGCCCTCATGCTTCAGTCATTCTCCTTATGTGTTTTGTGGTAGAAAAGTGTTTGTCAGTTAGATGATTTTTATCTGTGCTCCACCACAATGTTGTTTCAACAGTTTAAACAGTTTCATGCAGAACATTATTGCCTTCCATGGTCCTTAACTGCAATATTTGATGGTAAATCAGAGGCATTTTTGTCAGATATGTATGCAACTTCATAAACAAAGAAGTGAGTCACTGGGGACTGAAACTTTAGGGGGTGGGTGAAACTATTATGATTGGTCAAATTTGCAAACAAGTTGTGGTGACTAGAAAAAGTGGCAAGGTCACCCAGAATTCATGGTGAATGGTTGAATCTGCGTTAACTGTTGCGATCACAACATTGCAACTTCCTGGAGGGACTGTTATTTATTTTAATTTTTTGAACAGAAAAACTGTGTTTTAGTGGTATTATATTATTCTTGATTAATTTCTGACTTCCAAATTTTCAGAATTCCAGTGTGCTGGTTTAAATTTGGGGGGGAAAAAACGTGAATTCAGTTTGAAATTCTTCAATGCTGCTTTACCAATATTGTCAACACTTGAAAAGCTGCGCCAGTGAAAATACAAGTGTCCCTTTCCATTGCAAACCCCCTTGTAATGTATTGATGATAGGTACGGGTCTGTAAAGGATAGTGTCCACACCCAAACTGCAGTCTGCCATTTGGTGGCCCCTGCTTTAGACCAGCGGTTTTGGAGGGATAGGGATCTTTTCTTTTATCCAAATGCATTGTATACAATATACTTGCTTGGATTTTAAAATTGAAGGAACATTTTAATTTTGCATAATCAAAGTGTATTAAAAATGTGAAAATGGTATGAATAAAGTAAGAAATTGTCATCTTAAGTGTAATTCTGAATTAACTGAATACATATTACATGTTTATTGTCAGGCAGTTATGTCTCTTGTAGTTTAACATTGCTTCCAGCTACGTACAAGCACCAATATGCTCATCCAAAAATAAACATAACAACATGCAAAAGCTGCTAAACAACCAAAATATTACTTAAGCATCTTTAAAAGGCCAGCTGCAGAATAAAAACATTTGTCATGTTGAGACTGTCACAATGACACTAATATTTGATTAGAAATATTTGTTTAAGGTGAAGACATCCAATGACCCCTCTATCTGTGTCTTATGACCTCCCCAAGAGATCCCAGCCGCTACTTCAGGAATAAATTGCTTAATGTTCAATAGGCTTTGTTGTTTGTTACATGTTGTTTCCTTTGCTGGTGTATAAAACTGTTATCAAATTCAAAGGTTTCACTGAAACCCCTTCCCTCTGACAGGCCAAAACCGTGGTGGCAGAACTATATGCAGACCTTAGTATTTCAGGCTCGTCCTTCCAACATTTCATGAACTAGATTGGAGATTCCTATTTGATGAGCCAATCATTTCAGCGAGATCTTAGAATGGACAGTTTTCAAGGACTTCAACAATTTGAATTTATAGCAGATTGAAAATCTGCATGTTTCACATAGACATCTGACACGTTTCTTTAATTTCACCTTTAAATATGAGAAAACTTAACAGCCTGTCTTTAAGTTTAATGTAACACTTTAAAAATGCAGTTTTATTTGAAAATATCAAACATCATATCTTGTTTTATTCATCTTCATTTTAAATAAAATTATTTTCCTTATAGATCTCTAAAGATAACCAAAGTAGTTGGCCAGGAATATCAGTTTTAGAGCTGCATGGATGGAGTTGCTAAAAGTTGTAGACTAGAGAAAGTTTTGCGCCGAGATGCATCTGTTAACATTTTTATGCTGTTGCTGATTCAGTTTACAGTGTTGTTGGTTTTGCATCTGTGGGCAAAGACACACAGACCGAACAGCCAAAGTTCTCACATTTGGCTTTGAGGTTGCCATTCCCCACACTGTTGGTGTGTGTGTTTATGATGCCTGAGCTCCATGTGCATGGAATACAGGGCATTGCGTCAACACGGTACCATCTGTCTATGTATGAACACATAAACAGCATCTTGAGAGTGATCACTGGTTCAGACGGCTTCACCACTGGCTGCATCAATTGGTCACATTAGTTTTTGAAGCAGGTGGTTGCATAAATTTGCATGTTCGTAAGATAAATGAACTTTTTTAAAGCTAATATGTGTCCACAGGGTTCAATCAATGGTTTTCTCAACAGGCAAGGGTGTCAGGATTCAAAATATCCTTGTATGAGTACAAAGTAAATCACTTCTGAGAAAGCATTTTAATAAATAATTTAAATCCAGGCTTTGGTTAAGGCAGACCATGTAGACCACTGTGCAACTTTTTAAACATACGCTTGAATAGCAACGTGCATCAGCCAGACTCCTGAACTTAAAGAATGATTATTTAGGCCTAATAATAGTTTAAAAATTACTTGATCAAATGCTAGAATAATCAAGAGAATACTTAATTGCTTAAATATTTTGTTACTTTCAGCTCAGTATCATATCATGGTGCAACTTAATGCTTCACTTGCACAACGTATGACCCAGTCAACAGAAATTATGTTTCTCCAAACAGTGCACCTTGGAAACTTTTCCAGAATTTAACAACTCAACTGTTTTTTTTCTAAAGCTTTTAATTCTCAGTCTTTGACTGTGTTTTGTGATATTACATGAAATGCTTTTCTGTGTAAGTGGTGCATATTTTTTGTTTCTGAAATGAGGCAGTTCACGGCCGTACAGTCATATCTACAGAAAGAAAATAGCTTTTCTCACCAAAACACCGCCTCATTTATCCCTCTGAAAGCCCTTTAATGGTAACAGTGCTTTAAAAACGTATTTATGCCACCCCGACATGAGATAACCCCATCACAATCCTGTCATAGATGAAATCCTTTTGAATGCAAAGAGACAAAATGTGAGAGGTGTGTTTTCAATAACCTGTCGTTTGCACTGAGTTTACTGCAGTTTTATGCAGGTTTTGGGGAGGGTATGATAGTTAGGTCAATAGTTTATACTTACAGGTATTGTGTAAACAAAGGTATCAATATCTATGTATTCACCATAAAGGCAGTGTTGGTAATCAGATTTAGATACACTTTTTGTTATACTGGTTTAAATGATCTTTATGTCCTGATGGTAACCAATGCATGATGTGTTCTTAAAATAGAGCAAAAAAAATAGCTGCTGTCTGCTGCAGCAGTAAACCTGAGAACACCAACCAATCCTGGCATTTGGCAGCTATATTGTTAAACCAATCAAAAATCAAAAATGTTGTGCTGTTTCCCGCCTCCTGCGTGTATATTTCACCGGCATGCTATAGCTCTTATTTAATGCACATAACCAAGAGGGATCTAAGTATGCTGGAGAATGGCAGAAAAACTACCTATACCCTGATCACTGGTAATATAGTACAAAGAAAAACAATGTACTGAGGACAGATTTTGAGTCACAATCCTATGATTGCAATTCAGCAGCGCTCATGCATGTGAGCGGGGGCGTCGTTTTGGAGGATCTCCGCAGGGGAGGGCGGGGGCTAAACCGAGTCCCGAGGAGATGCTACATTCAAATTCATGCTAGTTTTCCATGACTACCAACCGTGCCTTTAATGTATGATTCAAAAACACAGGTAAACAATCTGATTGTTCTGTTAAGTGGGACCACAAAGGTGTTTTAAAATACAGGTAGACAAAATCACCATAACAGCACATTATAACAGTGTGGTTTTGAGCACCCACTAGGAAAAATAATGACCTGAAGTAAGTTAAGACACATTTAAACATTTACATCAAAAGAACATCTATGAGTTAAAGTTACACTCAACCCCACAGAAACAGAAGTGAGAATATTTTTTCATAAGTCTTAGCTGACATGTGCATAGTTAAATATGAATAAAGCATTTCTCATTTTCTCTCATCGTTTTGATGTGACAGTTCCTTTTTTAAAAAAGTGTTTTCACAGTGAGCAGATGATGAACAGATTGAAGGGTGTATTGGAGTGAGTACAGAAGCCAGGACTGTGTGCTTTGCAATTATTTCTGATGTTTTTCTCATTTTTTTGATTTGATAATAAAGTAAAAAGTTAATTTAATTGACTTTCTATAAAGTTTAGAACTTTTTCAAAGCCTATTTAAAGGGCAGCTATTGGTGCTGTTGGTAGAGTGAATTCCCCTTTGCTGTCATTACTTATCATGTTACTGTTAAGACATTGCCAAAGTATAAAAAGGTGAGAAAGTCATCAGAGTTCAGAACTTTTCACGGTTAGATTTTTAAAGTTTAAAGAGGAGGTACTTTACTTTCCCGGTAAGAAGTAAGAAGTAAGAATGCTTGATGTTCATACTAAATGTGTGCAGATTTTCAAACTGCATACGGGTTCATATGTTGTAGAACCCCCTGGATCTGTTTGTGAATTGTTTAAAACAGTCCTTTCTAAAAACTAGCAAGAAATCTTCATGAGACCACCACCAAACGACCTCCAGAGGACAGGCCAATCAGAGGGATGGGGTTTGTGGGGGAAGTAGCCTTAGAGAAACAACACTTAAAACAACACCATTATGGGAAAAGGGGGTTTTATTTTCAGTCGCCCCTCTTCTAAGTTTTGTTGTTGTGGTGTTTTTTTAACTACTTAGCACACCTATTCTGACTGAATTAAGAACTATATTGTTTCAAGCATTTTTGTTGGAAGAGTGAGCATCAACTTAGTCATTTTCTTATTAAGGTCAGAAAAATGGAAGAATAATACTTTGCTCAGTACAAAACTGTCTCTGAGTCTTTATGTGCAGTTGAATAAGCACAAAATGAGTTCTGGATATTCAATTTATTGCATTCTCTAAACCAAGAAAAAAAATCAATCTACTGCAAAATAGTCGAACATTAGAGTTTACTGATATCATATTTATAGTACACAATTGCTCCTCACCCTGGAAAACATGTGGAGTTTGAATTTCAGAAGGCAGCTGCTGCTGACCTCACTGTCTGTTGGATGATGGTTTAGGTTCCCCGCTCTTCGCTAACAGCCTTGCTATCTGTGCTTTCTCGTTCTTGCTGGCAGATCTGAGGGCATATTTATTTTCTTTGAGGTTTATGCTTCATACTCCAAAGCTTCTCATCCTGCTTTACTGCTGCTGCAAACAACTGATGGTATTCTCAAACAAGACTTTTATGGTGGCTTTTCAATTTTCATGGTTTCTTGTGATGCTGATGTATTATGTGTTCCTGAACAATGGTACTAAAACATCAGCTTTGTACAAATTGCAAATCTGCAGTACTATTGAAACGTGAGATCAGTTATCTGTACTCAAACCGTATCAGCTGATTATATGATTTATTAAACCTGAATAAAAAGTGTCCTTTACAGCAAAGTGCTGCACTGCTACCCAGGAGGATTTATGGCTGCCATCAGTCGCTGCTGCTTAAAAGCAGAAAAAAATACTTTTTCT
This sequence comes from Labroides dimidiatus, assembly GCA_030710495.1. Lineage (NCBI taxonomy): Eukaryota > Metazoa > Chordata > Actinopteri > Labriformes > Labridae > Labroides > Labroides dimidiatus. Next base: position 16,450,301 of record CM061145.1, read on the forward strand.
TCTGTTGAGGATTTCAAACAATAGCCATGGTTTACTGTGGGGATTCAGTCAGGGCCTTCACACACACACACACACACACACACACACACACACACACACACACACACACACACACACACACATCTGCAGCAACAACTTAAACATTGTAAGAGCTTCCATTGTGTCACTCAGTAACCAGATTGCACATCAAGACTGCATGACACAAAACACGCTTCCAAAATACCACCGCATGCTCGCACAACCTCAACGGATTAAAACAAGAAATTACCAACACATGGCCATCAGTTCAGTGACAAATTGAAGCATGCAAGTTAAACCTGTTAACAACAACTATTCAAGTCAGAATATGTAACTCTGGTGTAGCTGATAGTGAGTTCCCTCAGATGCTCACCAAACACCATCATTCTCCGTGAACGTGCAGTATTAAAGCTCCTGCCCAAACTCCAGCAAAACCAGTCAAGCGCAACCATGACAGTAAGCTGAAACACCACAATAACTTTATCTACACAAAAATAAAAAACAATCAAAAACTAACACTCACCCATCACTTGTTAATGAAATCTATCTTCTGATCCTTCAGGATCCTACAGGGCCGGTAGCTGTAGCATTTAGCATTGGCAGATAGCTAAGTTTCACTGACAGCTTGTTAAAATTGTGAATGATGACAATGGGGGGGGGGGGGGGGGTTTCCTTCATTACACTTCAAAATCTGATTGGCTGATGACATAGTTAGTCAAACAAAATTATATAAATATCACTGAGCTGTTAAAGAAAAAGACATGCATGATTCAAAGTATCGTAACTTCTCAAGTATCCACGCTATCCAGTGAATTATTTTTTTTAGTGTTTTCAGTGGAAGTGATATGCAAAAGTTGTAAATAATATCATTAGTATTATTAGTATCATTCCAGTGTTTTCTTGATGTTCTTTTACCATGTTTTACCATAATTAGGGCAAATTTCCACTCTTCTTCCTTTTTTTTGTCACTGATAGTCTCCTTGTCTCGTTTCATCATAGTTCATATTTTTATAGATTTTTGATTTTTAATATAAATCTAACACTAGTTTGATGCATTTAAATGACTTTCAGATATGAGGAAAATCCCAGTTTGACCACACACAAAACAACACTGAAACAGTATTGTAATTTACTGAAAAGTAATTTAATTTAGACACAAAATACCCTTATTATAAAAAAAAGTTCTCATTCTAACAGGTCCAGCAGAGAAGGCACTGATGGCCTCAACGGCCAACTGCTAGATTTTAGCAAAACTTTCGCTGCATTTTGCACATTAAAAGTCAGACAGTAAGTTTACATGCATGCAGTAGCCCAGCTAAGGTCATAGCTTGATGGTAAAGCTACAGCAGGGGGTCTGGTCTTGTCTTTGTTTACATGCAGAAAAGAGAATCAGACTTGTGGCTGAGAACGTCTCACTGCACTTTGACCGGCGGCGCTGTGTCCTTTATTGATGCGTGAAGCTGTGTGTGTTTCAAACTAGTTTCAGTTCACCTGAAGAGAAAACAACATTTTAACGATGATGGCTGAGATGGATGCAGCTGTAGCTCTTCGTGTTTTTTTATCTATGAGTCATGGTGTGTGTTTGTTGTGTTTGGGCCACAGACTGTATGAGCGCAGTGACCCTATTTATCATGGTCACCTATTTCCTCATCCAGCTGAACGCTGAGGATTACCGACACCCACCAAGTCCTGCCAAATCCAACCCCAGCCCGATAGCAACCACATTATCTAGGTGTTTAAATCAGGCTATGCTCAGTCCGTATTCAGCCCGGCTAAGCTGTCTACAAGCATTCCAGTAGCCTGATCTCATGGTGACTAAGCTCAAAGTCCAATTTATGAAACTGCATGTAAACACACTGAGTGTCTCTCTCTCCAACTTGAATTGCAGCCCCAAAGGGCTCCCAACTAAAGAGGGCTGTGAGCCAAGCTGCAACTGACATTAATGTAAATTTGGCTTAATTGTCAGGAGGTGCTCTGCCTGTTTTAAGGACAGGATAGTGATGTGCAGATCAATAATGAAATACCAATACTGCAGATACCAGTTCTTTACGCTAAAATTGATTCTCAAATCAAATATTGATACTTTTGGTACTTGAGTCATTTTAGGTAATGGATATCATTAACATGAATACAGTGTTTATATTATTATTATTATTATTATTATTATTATTATTATTATTATTATTATTATTATTATTATTATTATGTCTTTTAATTATTCTCTTATTCTCTTATTCTCTTATTCTTATTCAGTTCATTTATTTATTTATTTATTCCATTTTACAATATAAATGCAATTCTTTTTTCACAAGCCAATATTTACCCACAAACTTCATCATCATTTTACTGATCAGAGAAATATTCAACCTCTCCAGAGGACTGGCTCTCTTCTTCAAATGTGTTACATGAAAATGCTGAGCTTTGGTTTTTAACACACTAAAACACCCACTACCATTAAGCTAGTATTCATTTATACGTGTACTAATGGTCATTGTCATGGTTTTATCATTGTTTCACAGTATGTCTCATTTGATAAGAGGAGACTGCAAATATGGGATTTTAATATGTATGTCAGTGAATAATTATCTGCTGTGTTGAGTTTAATGTATTCTTGCAGCGAGTAATGATGTCAGAGTCAGCATGGAAAAATATCAACTCTTTGCATATTTTCAAATCACAGAATAATGAATTCAATGTGACTTGGCTGACTGAAATTGACTCTTCATTCTTTGGCTTTGATTTTCGCAGGAATTTTCCTCCCTTGCTCCATTTTCCCTCCCCACTCTCCTGTGACTCAGACAAACACACACAGGCACACACCGACTCTCACAGACAGAAGCACAGCAGGAGGGGAGACACATTAAGTAACAACAATTCAGATGTGGAACAGCATCTTCTTGAATTGTCATTCCACAAAACCATCCAGAGATGGAGGAATTGTTGTCTCTAAACCCCCATCATCACCCAACTTTAGAAGAAAAAGGCTTTGCAAGACACAAACACAATGAATTATTTCAACTGAAATAATCACAATGGTAACTTGCATGAGATACATCAAACCTATATTCATGAATTAAAGCTGTAATTATGATTCAAACATGACAGCTAGTTTTGAGCAGTCATAACATAATGAATAAAAACACAGAATTCTCTTTGTGTCTACATGAATCACCAGCTCGCCTACAGGCTTTTTGACAGACAGATTAATGCAAATATAGCTAATATTTAAAAACTGAGGGAAAATCTAGTTTATTTATTCCTAGATACTGTCTTTATACTTTTAAGCAATACCCTTTGACACAACCATTAGTCACCACTGAACCATGATTCATTGCATGTGCCTGCCGTAACAGCCCACCACATATCAGTCATACTGCTCCTCTTTAAGTCTCATTGAACACTGAAATGTGCTGTGCACCAGGCCGGCACCATATGCAAAAAATATGTGACTTTGCTCAACATTTGGAGCCCCCTTTGATACTGGATTAAAAAAAGATGTTGAAGAGAGCATTTAAGTTATAACTAACAGCTTTATACCTTACAGAATATTTTGTTTGCAACATATCCCGTATACACCTTATTCAATAAGAATAAGGTGTGTAAAAATAATAAATTACCACCTATTTTAATCTAAAAAATCTTGGCTTGAATAGACTGTATAAAAAGGTGTAAAACATAACAGCTCCCCAAAAGTAAAGCCAAAACATTTGGAGCTCTCTTTGGGTTAAAGTACATAACCATACTGAATTATTGGTTTTCTTTTTTCTTTTTCTTTTTTGTTTGTTTGTTTTTCGTGTTAATTAATACCCAGGTGATAGATTTAATAGTTGACAGTTATTCTGCACACCTTACCCTAGCATATATTTATATTAATACTATTTATTTTTCACTTTCTGCAAGTAAACGCTATCATTTTTCTTATATATATATATTCTTTATTTTTTTTTATTTATTTTATTCGATTTACCATGTATGCTGATTATTATTATGATGCAATAAAAAGGAGTATATTTCAGGGGTGTAATTAAGTTGATTCTTGCAGCATTCATAAACCTGTTTACAGCCTGGTTCAAAAATGGCTTAGGTCTGAGAGCTTATTTCTCTATCAGTACACACTGTACAAGGGTGACATTTCAAATAATAAAATTATATTTTTAGTTAAAAAAGTGACATGTTATAACCATGAAAGGACATGGGTGACTTGATTTGACATGCACCTGTTGATGTCTGCAGAGAGGTCTGCAAAGAGGCTTTTTAAAGGCCCGCTTCTTTGCCACATCCTCTCAAACAAAGCTACATTGAGTTCAGCAAATCCTATATGGTCCTGTCATTATTGAGCTTCAGAACTGTACCACTAAGTAGTCATGGAGACTACTTCCTTATATTATGCACACTGTTTTCACTTAAGACTCTATTTAATTTGAAGAATGTAGTGAAAATGTGCCCTACTGGTAAGTCACATGTTTAAAGTATACAGTAACTTTAATGGGAAGCTATGTGCTGCAGTGCACACTTTCTAAAATTGAGGGTTAGACTTATTTGATCAAATTTGCATTTACATAAGATACTCAGTCCTGCTGTGAAGAGCTAGATCATTACGAAGCAACAGAAAACACATCAAAAAATCATGTCACTAATACAAGACTGAAAAATCATAATAGTTTTTAACCTTCCACACATTAAACAGAATCAACAATCAAATACGTGTATGGTGAAAGGAAGTTTTCTTTTGAATTTGGCAACTGCATTTAAAATATTGCTTATACATTTTCAGTTTTCAATAATTTTAATGCAGGAAGGGGAAAATAACTCACCCTGGACTGTAATGTATGTGCAATAACAGCTTGAACAGGTTGATATCAAAAACCATGAACACAGATCTAGTTAAAATGATCTTTATGTCCCGATGGCAATCAATGCAAGATGTGTGCTTAAAATAGAGCGAAAGTTATCCACTATCTACAGCAGGAGTAAACCTGGGAAAACACCATCCAAACCTAGTGTTGTTAAACAAATCAAGTTCCATCCTGCCGTTGTGCCCGCCTCCTGCGCGTACATTTCGCCGGCGTGCACTAACCACGATTCAATGGACATAACCAAGGGATCCAAGTACGCTGGAGAATGACAGAAAAACTACCTATACCCTGATTACTGGTAACAGTGCAAACAAAAACGATGTGCTGATGACAGATTTTGAGTCTGTGGTTTTGAATCACTCACAATCATATGATTGCGAACCAGCAGCACCCGTGCATGTGAGCAGGGGCGTTGTTGTGGAGGAGCCCTGGGAGTGGGGAGGGCGGGGGCTGAATGGAGTCCTGAGTAGTTGCTAGATTTAAATTCATGCTAGTTTTCTGTGAGTACCAACCATACCTTTAAACAACAAAAATGAAGAACTGTTGCAAGAAATATAGAACATCTGAATGCAGTTTTGCAGGGTCTGTCGTAGTATGTGAGACAGGCTATAATTAAAACAAGACACCATTATTTAAACTGGATCTATTATCCACTGAGAAGCTTAAATTCTGCTCATACTAATAACCAAGAAGAGTCGTAATTCATATAAATTATAACCACAGAGGATGAGGCAATGAAGTTGCAGGCTTTAAATAGGGTTTTCAGAGATTAAATTAGTTTTCATGCAATTATGAGGCTTCACTAATTCTTGACACACAGGCACTGTGTGTGACAAGGGGGGGGAGTCACTGTGTGTCAACACGAGGACACACACTCACACACCTACGAATCTTCCACAAACACCTTATCACTCACACACAATAATCTCACCACTCACATGTGCAGACACACTTCCTCTGGCATGACTGAGTGCTGCTGGTTGTTAGTTCCTTTTCGTCACATGAAAATATTGTTAATTAAAAGTGGGTGTGATGTTTATTAAGATTGCTAGCAAGACATTCTTCCACACTTCCACCGCACCTCTCACAAAGATTCACTGGCTCACCAACACTCAACACTCACACTGCTGCAGACACACGAGGTGCTTGCTTTCCCACCAGCTTCAACACAACCCAGAGGAGGGGTTCAGAAATGTATGAAATTGATCTCCTCATTACTACACTTGAAATGTGTGCTGTACAGTGTAAACACACAGGAGTGTGTCTCTGTTAGCGGTATAGACACAAGGGCTTGTGTGCCGTATATGAAAGTGTGAAGCCCCTTTGATTGAGGATGTCAAAGGTGGCTACCCACGCAGCAATTAGAGGTGTTGGGAGAGTGTGTGAGTGTGTACATATGTAATGTGATTGTGGTTTTCTCTGAAGGAGTTTTTTATAGAGGTGCTGAGACAGATGGCACACATTCATTACAGCATGATGGGTTAACACATCTCAAGCCTTGTATCTGTCTGTCTTCTGTCTTTCATTTATAACACTGTGCTCTATTGCTGGCTCAGTCACGGACATATTCTGTTGAGATGTTGAATCTGAAAAAGGCTGTATGAGATTGTATCATTTTCTCCACTATAATCAAATTCTCTGATATAGCACAGGTTCCAAACAGGAAAAAGTCAGACCTTAGCTGTCGGTTTTATATCTGAACATATTTACTACCATGGAGATGGATATCACTTGTACAAGGAAAGCTGTGTCCAATCTCAAAAGCAGTCCACAACTATAATACCTCAGTCCGGGGGAGCTGAATATTAAAACTACCATTCTTCCAATGGAAAAAATAGAAAGAAAACTTAGGAAAAACTCCTGAAATATATGAGATTTTGTCCGTTTTCTACCAGCCCACCCGTCCCTGTGCTCCAGTTTCCTTTCAGAAGAGATTGAAAAGTCTCTTAGAGTCCTCCGTCTCATTTCTACGCCTGTCAAAGATCTCTACAGTGGAAAAGAAGAAGAAGGGTGCTAAGTAGGGTGCGTATAGATCAAACACTTTATAATGTAGTCCAATGAAGCTAGGAACTCCAAACGCCATTACCCGCAATGACACGCTGCCAAATCACCATCAGAACCACCCTGTCAGCTTTTAAAGGAAATAGACTTCATTTTCATAGAAAAGAGGAGAGCTTTTTGACAGTGAAGGGGGTTTGTGAAAGAAAAAAGGATAGCGGTGAGAAATAAGGGATGAAGAAAAGCAGAGTGAGAAGAAGAGGTAGAGAAAAGGAGGAGGAGGAGGAGAAGGAGGAGGTTCTAGATAAGATGAGAAGATGAGAAGTAATTACCTCTATTATAGGAAAGAGGAGGAGAGACAGGGAGGGGAATAGACAAGGTGCAGAGATATCCAAGCCACACCAATCAGATATAAAAGGTCACCTGGGATGGCAAAGCAGCTGTGCTTGTCATAAAGACACACACACTGAACAAACACCTGAACGTACGTCTGTGTTCAGTGGTTTGGCTGACTATTCTCTCTTCTATTAAAATTTGAGTGTTGCACATTTAATGTTCACATAGTTGAGATACATTACACTGGACCCCCTTGATTGCAGAGGCTGATTCTGGGATAGCCAAAGGTGGCACCACCCTTGAAATCTGGCAGACCAATCCAGAAGCCAATCATAGATCCTGATCTAGTAACTTCTTTACTGTCAGGGTGGTGCATTTCTTTTTTGTGAGCAAGTGTCTGCATCTGTCCCAAGGACACAACTGATTTTATTTAAGTATCTTTTAACCCTCTATGTTGCTTTATTTTTGTGTCTGTAAATGCTCTGTGAGGAATATCCTTTGGTGTTGATATCAGTGACACCTTTGGTGGGAATTGGTAGTGTTTCTCCAGGATTTGTAAACTTGGTTTGTAGTGTTGTTTAGTGTACAGTAGGTGAGCATCTGTTTAGTGTTACTCACATCCCGGTGCTCTGAGATCTGTCTGTAACGTTTAATGTTTGTGAATCCTGGTTATGTCCTACCAGTGCTCATCTACCAACTCCAACCTCACCAAGCAGAGCTAACGTAACCTCACTCTTCATTTTTTTGACAGATTCTCAAGTTTGAGCAGATCACTGCAGTATAACCGCTGCATGTGGGTTGAAATGAACATTATTTCAAATAGCTTAACCTTTTCTTTCTGTTAGTCCAGCTCCAGTGTCCATTACAAAAATAATCACAGAAGCCTTTTCTCCATGAATAAGGACAGACTTTGTTTCTCACTGCTAAATTTTGCCAGTTGTCGGAAAGTCATCACAGGAACTTTCAGTCTACGTGTCGTTAATGGATATAAAAGCAAGATCAAAACAAAATCATCGCATTTATTTGTTGACAAATTCTTACAGTAAAAGTCAAAATTCTTGTTGGCTTTTCACAAGATTCTGAAAACTAGAACACGATGAGCAGTTATTATTAGTTATGTGTTATATGTCAATTCCCAGCAGATCTGTTAGTTGTGGTGAGTGAGCTGTGAGTGTGATATAGTAAGTGATTGGTGACAGAGCATCAAACAGGTGTCAAAGGAATGGCAAGAAAGCTTGGAGAGAGCAGCGAGTAATTACTGAATTGAAGGTCAGTTTTCTACACTGGAGAAGCTCTTTGGTTCCATAGTCTCATATGAGCTGTTATCCACGAGCACTGATGCAACTGTACTCACTCACAAGAGAAAACAAGCTCATTCACATACAGTTGAATTTGGTGTAAGCTGTCTAGATAGCTTAATGGCAGCTTCTTTTGTTTGTGCCTCCTGGTTATTGGTGTGATTTCTTGTTTTGTCCATTATGTTTAATCATTTCCCTCACTCTGAATCTTCATGCCGTAGTATTTTTGTGATGTACACAATAGCTTTGTTCCGTTGTTTTCATTTTTCACTGTCTGTCTCTGCAGCTGACCCATGTTCATGCACCAAAAAATAAAGAGTTAAATAAAAGTCTTGATGTAGTTTTCCTTGTGCATTTCACAGCCTGCATGTGTCAGATATGAGCCTGGTGTCACTGCCCTTGTTCACTAAAAGAAATTCAATTTTCTCTTCAAATGGAGAGCAAAAAGAATTGAAATGAGCATCAGCGGTGGAGGTTAAAGTTGCCTCTGACCCATCCCTCCTATCGGCCTTGTATCTCTGATGCCTGAATGCTTAAGTGGCTAACCTGTCTTCACATCTGCCTTGCTTGTTCCACCGCCCTCACTTCCCTCTTTGACCTGTGCTTTCACCCACAACATCCAGAGGAGATTTATCAGCATGTCTTTTCTCTGTTTTCTTATCTGCCTTCATGTGCGTCTTGTTAAGATCTTCCACGTTTCAATGCTTTCTCCATTTATCTAATCATAAACATTCCTCCATCACCTCTCTTACCCTTTGGTCGCTTAGCTCAAAGAATTTACAGCAACCTTTTTCCTCCCTTATTATACCCCACTTCCTCTCTCCCAGTGACTTCCTGTCCAGTTTCCTATCACATTAGCCGTCATTTTATTCCTTTCTGCATCTTTCCTTCGCTCTGTCCACTTCGCCTCATCCCATCCTCTTAAATCCTTCATTTCCTTCTTAAATCTTACCTTTCATCATTCATTTAGTCCCACTCCAAACCCCCCTTTTCTCCTCTGCCTCTCCTCTCCCTCAGCTCCACAAACTTTGCCCTCCTTTTCCTCTCTTCTTTATTTAGCCCTCCCCCTCTTTATCTTCAGTCGCTTATACCCTCCTCACTTCCATGCCCTACTCTCAGCTCTCTCTAGGCTCCTTTCCTCCCTATTCCTCCCTACCTCTCTCTTTCACCTGCCGCAGAACTGCCAGCGAAGCTGTCTGCAAGATAAGCAGCCCCTGTGTAGAGCCATCAGGTTCCTGACAAGATTCGGCCCCACGTGTTCAGGCATGACCCACTAGCTGGGCTGCCATTGAACTTGTCAGAGAGAAACTGTCAGCTCTGGGCTCAAGATGGCTGCCAGTGAACAATGCAGGACTGGCAGAGTGGACCGTTTAAAGTATGAATTGTTGTTTGGACACGCTGGAGAGGGTTGACCTTGTCCACCTCGAGCATGCTGTCAAGGCTTGTAGACTGGATAATGTTGAGTAGGGGCAGAGAGAGAAAGTCTTGGGCAGTTCTACAAAAGAACAAGTACTAGATTGTTGTGCTAACACACACAAGAATTACACCCAGAAAAGGGAGATGACAGATAATAGCTGACAAGCAGAGACACGGCAAGTCTTCGGTGTACTTTAAAAATAATCATGCATACGTTTTGTATTAGAAAAACTCATCATCATTCTTACAGCGCACACATTCTCCCCTACACATCCACTTTTGAATACCTAATCAGCCGCCCACTTACAATCAGACACACACACACACACACACAACACACACACACATACACACCACACACACTCATCAGAGTCCCTGTGGGCCTGATGGCGCTGCGTTTGTCTTGTAGTACGGCCTGTGGCTCTTACCAATTAGCAGAGCAGAAGACAGAGATTTAAAACATGATGACACCATGATGTTTTTTCTTCCCACGGGCCACCAAAGCCCCAAAAGCACAGATCACAAGTGATCAGATCACATCAAAGTGCCAACACAGGCCAGATGACACACATACACACACATACTGTACTTACCTCTGAAAACACACACATACAGACAGACATGTACACACATGCACACATAATCAGGGACAGTTGCTCCCACAAGCGCTGCAGCTTTTTATGTGCTTGCAAAAGACTGACCAAAACTGATAGTCAGAGATTCCCCAAACTGCAGGGCTTGTTATTATTATTGATGAAAGGATTTAAGAGGACTGTGGTTTTGCTTTATGAATCAAAAGTACCTTTAAAGAAAATTTGTTACATTCAACAAATGGAAGTGCTGGAGATACATGGCCATTGGGGCACAGTGGCAGGCCGTGCATTTCACACCTAGGCCTTCAGCAGTGCTCCATCTGAATTAATCCACTGCTTAACAACTACTTTATGGATACAGAAACCATGTCAGAAAAAAAAATGATTACACTGCTGTCATAATCATTATTAGTATCATTATTATTATTTGTGTGTGTGTGTGTGTGTGTGTGTGTGTGTGTGTGTGTGTGTGTGTGTGTGTGTGTGTGTGTGTGTGTGTGTGTGTGTGAAGGATATTACTACATGGGTTCAGGAACCCTTCAGAAAAACCACTGTCAGTTAACACAGTTCATCACTACATCTACAAGTACAAGTTCAAACTCTACCATGCAAAGCCAATGACATAAACGCCGCCGGCTTCTCTGGGCCTGAGCTCATCTGAGATGGACTGACACAAAGTGGAAAAGTGTGCTGTGGTCTGATGAGTCCACATTTCAGATTTTGTTTGGAAATCATGGACGTTGTGTCCTCCGGGCCAAAGAGGAAAAGGACAATCTGGATTGTTTTTAACGCAAAGTTGAAAAGCCAGCATCCGTGATGGTATGGGGGTGGGTTAGTGTCCATGGCATGGCTAACTTGACCATCTGTGAAGGCTCCATTAATGCTGAAAGGTACATACAGGTTTTGGAGCAACATATGCTGCCATCCAAGCCATGTCTTTTTCAGGGACGTCCCTGCTTATTTCAGCAAGACAATGACAAGACACATTCAGCACGTGTTACAACAGCATAGCTCTGTAGTAAAAGAGTGCAGGTACTAGACTGGCCTGCCTGCAGTCCAGACCTGTCTCCATTGTTATATTTGGTGCATTATGAAGCACCAAATATAACAATGGAGACCCCGGACTGTTGAGCGACTGAAGTTGTACAAAAACAAGAATGGTAAAGAATTCCACCTACAAAGCTTCAACAGGTAGTGTCCTCAGTTCACAAACGTTTAGTGAGTGTTGTTAAAAGTAAAGATGATGTAACACAGAGGTAAACATGCCTCTGTCACAGCTTTTTTTGGAACATGTTGTAGGCATCAAATTCAAAATGAGTGAATTTTTGCCAAAAAAATAATAATTAAAGTTTATCAGTTGAACAGTAAATATCTTGTCTTTGTAGTGTATTGAATATAGCTTAAATGGAATTTCCAAATCATTGTGTTCTGTTTTTAATTTACGTTCTACAGACCGTTCCAACTTCATTGGAACTGGGGTATTATTTAGATTGACTAGAACAACAAATGGACATAATGAGCTGAGCTAGGCCAGGAGTCAACAGGTTTGAGATTTTGCAGTCCATCATGAACAAGGAGAGGATCGAGGGAACTCCATGGTCTTGTGACTCCAGCTGTCTGTCAGTCATGTGGCTTGTGTGTGTTGACGTCCACAGTCAACTCACAACAGATCAGTTTGCTTGCCCTGGCTATCACAGTCTCTGCGTGTGAATATGCTGACATTTCTGTCTGCCTGCTAGATGGCCTTGATGTCAGAAACTCAAAATCTGATTGGTTAAAGCAACAGTTTGATGGACATTTACTTTGTATAACAGGGTCTGCAGAATTGATTGTAAGGGCCTCCAGACAGATTTCTTAGACCCTAGTAACAAATGATGGCTGAAATATGGATGAATAAATGCTTTTACATGAAATTACACATTTGAAAGCAGTGCAGTCCATCACAAAAAGGTATGAAAGGAAGAAAACAGACCATTTGGAAATCTTTAATAAGTATAAGAAAATAAAATTAACTAAAGTCTGTTATTCAGATATTTTAATGGGAGAGAAGGCATTGCAGGCCCCGAGAACAGAAATAAATGTCAGAGAATTTAAATTCAGCTTGTAAAAGGAAAAAAAAATGCTGTTAAATGTATCATTTGAAATTGATTTGAATCAATAACAGATCAAAAGTCAGTGTCAGGTCTCTGTGCAATGAATTCACTAACTTGACTTTTTTTTTATTATTATTCTAAATGTCATTATTTTACTATGAGCTAAGTTTTACAAATAAAGTAACCTTGGCTGTTTTCAAAAGTCTTTTTGATACTTGAAGAAGCTTTCTGTCATTAAGGAATTGACAAAATTGAACAGAAATCTGCACATTTTATCACACACACATTTCCTGAGGTTAAAGGTCGGCGAAGTCCACCTGTATTTCTGCATATTAGATGTTTTTTTATCATCACATTTTGTAATAAAAGGACTGAACATTTTTTTACATGAATTTTTGTTACTATTTTGTGTTGTACTTATTCATAAACATATAAACTCCCTGTATTCCCCTTATTTATGTATTTAGACTGCAGAAAACTAAAGATGGCTACAGCAGGAGCTCCCAAGATTCCCTTCTGCTGACTGCCCCAAAAGCTTTGTCAACAAATATGGGCTAGAAATCTATCTTGATGTCTGCCCTCACGCTGAGGAAGAGCCTGCAGGAAGACTTCAGATTAAAAGAGCGCGCTCTTCTTACTAAGTTCAAAGCATTTTTTATAAATATGGGGGATGATTCTATTGGGAATTGTTACGGCTTTGAATTACTTTCAGTCCGTATGGCATTTAGTTTGTACTACTCCTCAACTCTCTGAATCTTTTTCAGTTCCTTTGTGTACTTGCTCACTCTTTGGTTTGTTTCTGTTATCTTTCTGCTAATGTGCGCCTTTGTATGATCTGTATGTCCTGTTTTGTTCTCAGTTTGTTTTTCCTCTTATCTCAGTGAGGATTCCCTGCTAGAATAAGGGCTACAGGCTCACACATTGCGTGTCAGACCTTGCATGGAGCACCATATGTGATTGGTTCACATGTTAAAGGGGTTCAGTTGAACCTGTGAACTGCAGGCCTCTCATAATGTGTGTGTGTATGTGTGTGTATGGTTCAGTTGAAGTTGAAGGCAAAGTGCCCTGAGGGGTCAGAGTGGAAGCACTCACAGTAAGGATAAATAGCTTCTATCTTCAGTCATTAACCCTCTGTTGTTTTTCTCTACCAATCTCACCACGATACAGGAAGGGAGCCTTTACATTCATTCATTTTTCATGCGTCTTGTGTAGTTTTCATCTGTGAAAAGGGTGCAGCCGAAGCTCTCTGCTCCTCCTACACCCCCCTCTAAAAATACAACACCCTTAATACCAGCCTCTACCTGCAAGCCTCCATCTACTCATCTCTCCTCTCGCTGCCTCAGAAGGGGCGTACACAATTGTGTGTGTTAAAGCTGTGCTTGTGTGTGTGCGTGTGTATGTGTGTGTGTGTGCGTGTATTCAGAGTGTGCTTGAGTGTGTGTAAGGGAAGGAAAAACAACTCATCTCCTCCAGGAACAAATGCTTCCTGAGTGAATTTTGCTTTCAGGGACATAATCCCCCCCTCAACCATGGTGCTCCTTTCAGATACCAGAAACAACACACACCCATACACATTCAGACACACATATAATTTCTCTCTGAACATAAACATCCACACTGGCCTTCTGCTTGCCCCAGTTAGGGGGACACAATATTCACTACAGCTCAACATGTAGAAGGAGGAGAAAACATCGGTGTCATGACAAGAATGACATTAGTGGAGCAGTCAAGTAGAAGGAGGGCAAGAAAGGCAGGGCATTAAATGTGTGTGTGTGTGTGTGTGTGTGTGTGTTTGTGTGTGTGTGTGTGTGTGTGTGTGTGTGTGTGTGTGTGTGTGTGTGTGTGTGTGTGTGTGTGTGTGTGTGTGTGTGTGTGTAATGGGATGGGGGGAGCAACAAGACGTTTCTGGGTGAGAGCATTTGGACTGCAGTTCTCTTTCAATGGCGCTGACCATATGTGATCTGCTTGTGTGTGTATGCTTGTGTTTTATTGTATCTGAGCTGCAAGCTTTTTTCTGAATGGACAGTACATCTAAATCAATTTACTGCAACTCATGAGATACTTTTCTGCAAGTTTAAAGATAGAAACAAAAGCGAAAAACTATGGCATGTGTTTAAAAAAAAGGAAGATAATCTCCAAGACCGATTTTATTTTTTTGCAGGCCATCCCTTGATAACAGAGGGGATCAACGTCAGTTTGAAGGGATAAAATGTGTTTTCAGCTGGTCTGGAACAGATTGAAACTGATGTTTATTTATTATCCACAAAAGAAAATGAGACCATTTAAGAAATTAGTAAAACAGTCTTTTTCTGTTATATTCTTGTAACAAATATTTTAAGTGACATATATATTTGACTAATTAACAAAACAAGAGCAAGGTACAGCCAAGAAATAAAGAAATAATGCCAGGCACACACTACCCTGTGCAGGGTACTGTGTACCCCTGTTATAGCTCTACATGATTTCCAGCTCAAGAATTCACCACTTCCCTCACACTGATGTTTCAGAACAGTAGTTCTCATCTGATTTGGCTTTGGGACTCACCACCACCCCTCAAGGTTATCATGGTGATCTCTCTATGGGGAATGTCAGTACTTTTTTTACTTCGGACCGCACAAGAGGGGTGCAAAAATGACGTCATTCGTCTGCATGAAGCCACGTAGACCTTGCAGATGCATCAAGCATAAATCAGGCTAAAGGTAACAGAGGGCTCCCTTAGGGATCTCATTCGTAGCCCTGATTTTTACCTCATACTTTAATGAAAGTACAAACACATGAAGGTCCATGTAAATTCTCATTCAGTGAGAGGCATGTGCACATGATTAAACTTTTATTAAATTATGATTAACCTAAAGCAGGAAGGAGTCATAACGAAAGGCTAGCTAGTGTTAGCAAATTACAATCAAATTTGCAAAAAATTCACGACATGTACAATTTGAAGCTTTTATACAATTTGCTACGTAGTGTTGTACTAGATGCCCAGACATTTCTCTGTATAAAATTAACAGACACTTTATACAAACACGTTATATATTTCAACTCGGCCATCATAACACCGTCTGTCTAATGTTTCTTCCTGTAACAGGATATGCCCAAACATCCTTACACCAATGCAGAAGGGATGTGTGCATAGAACCCATTTAGTGAAATCCATATTTAATGTAGTCACTGTCGTAACAAAGTTATGCTGAAAGTCTTCTTCATTGCTGTGAAATGAACGCTGTCACGTAACAAGGCATTATCGCCACCAGCTGTTCCGGAGTGTGAATAGATGGCACTCCGCTATAAAATCCCCTTCAAAAAAAAAAGCAAGGGAATTATACACAAAAGTATACTGTCAAAAAATTACACTGACTTAGAAAACTTAAACACTTCATTTTAGTTGCTGTGTCTTTAAGGCTCCCTGCTCCACAAACCCCCTTCCCTCTAATTGGCTAACCCTCCGGAGGTTTGTTGGGGCCAAAGTTATAGACAGACCTTGATGTTTTTAGATCAGCCCCTCCCATGTATCGAAGACCAGTTAAGAGAACCTCACGCTATGACCTCCTCATTTCAGCAAGTCTCATGAAGATCTCATGCTTTTCTTGAACAGACTTGAAGTCTTGAAGTTCACGCTCAGATTTAGGGATTTTTATAAGATATGAATCTGGAACAGTTGGAGATTCTGAACATTTATAAAATCTGTCAAAAGTATGTCTTGATCAATGAGCTTATCAAGTCATTCCCACTAAGACTTGAGGACTAATGCAGTCTTTGCTGTACTCTGAGTACAAATCAGATTTAAGGACTTAAGACACAGGACTTAAGATGGACTCATGTCTAAGTCCTAGACTCAAGTACTACAACACTGCTTGGTAGGCACAATTAATGCTGAACAAATACAGATTTTTGAGCAATACATGCTGTAAAGTAGACAATGCCTTTTTAGAGAAGGCCTTACATATTTCAGCAAGATAATGGCAAACTACATTCTGCAGTTTTTAAAGCATGGCTGACTTGACACCCATATAAAAAAAGGCCCATCATGGAATGAATAAGTTATATATATATATATATATATATATATATATATATATATATATATATATATATATATATATATATATATATATATATATATATATGATTAGGCCATTCCAAAATCTTCTTCTTCCTTCTTGTTTGTTCCTTCCCTCCTGTGTTTCAGATCACTGTCCTGCTGCATAACCCAACTGCACTTGAGCTTAAGGGCACAAACTGATGGCCTGGATTTATCTTTTAGGATTTTCTGGTAGAGAGCAGAATTCATGGTGCCATCAATTAAAGGTGGTATTCCAGGTCCTGAAGTAGCAAAGCAGCCCCAGAGCATCACACTGCTGCCACCATGTTTGACTGTCAGTATGATGTTCTTTTTCTGAAATATAGTGTTAGTTTTTTGTCTAGATGTAATGGGACGCACACCTTCCAAAAAGTCTCACTTTCATCTCATCGTCCACAGAATATTTTCCCAGAAGTCTTGTGGATCATCATGAATTTTTTTTGGCAGATGTGAGACGTGTCTTTGTGTTCTTTTTGGTCAGCAGTGGTTTTTGCCTTGGGAGTCTCCCATGGACACAATTTTTGCCAAGTCTTTTTTCTTCTGGTTGAATCGTTAACACCAACCGTAACTGTAGTAAGTGAGGCCTGCAGCTCTTGAGATGTTCTGGGTTCTTATGTGACCTCCTGGAAGAGTCGTCGCTGTGCTCTTGGGGTAATTTTGGTAGGCTGACCTCCTGAGGAAGGTTCACCACTGTCCCATGCTCTTTCCATTTGTGGATAATGGCTCTTACTGTGGTTCACTGAAGTCCCAAAGCTTAAGAAATGGCTTTGTAACCCTTTTCCAGACTGATAAATGTTTCTTATCTGTTCTTAAATTATTTTTATTGGGACATGATACATTGCACCTTGAGATCCTTTGGCCAACTATGTTTTCAGACAAGTTCTACCTCAGTGGTTTCTTGATAGTACAAGTCTGGTAGTAATTAGGCTGGGGTGTGGCCAGTGAAATTGAACTCAGCTTTTCAATTCATGTGATTACTCAAAGTTAATGAATAATTTAACAAGGGGAGGGGGTTACTTTTTCACACAGGGCCAGGATAGTTTGAATAGCTTTTTTTTTACTTTAATAAATGAAATATTAATTTAAAAACTGAATTTTGTATTTACTCAGGATATCTTTGTTTGATATAAAAACTTGTTTGATGTTCTGAAACATTGTGTGAAAATTGTGAAAAAAATAAATGAAATCTGCAAGGGAGCAAATACTTTTTCACAGCTCTGTATCAGGCAAGAAGGGGAAAACATCTATCACTTAAAAAATTCAGAAACTGTTCCACATATTTTTTTGTACTTCTTTTAATTAAATTGTTTGCAAATCATGGAATTGTGTTTTTATTCTGATTTTATGAGTAATTTGTTTGGAATTGGGATTGTGTCTAAATGCCTTTATGAACAATTGCAGTCTGGCTTCCGCCCCCATCACACCACTGAAACAGCCCTCATAAAGATCTCAAACGACCTCCTCATGGCAGCTGACTCAGGTTTAATCTCCATTCTCATTCTCCCCAATCTGAGTGTGGCCTTCGACACTATCTCTCACCCCATCCTCCTTAATAGACTCTCCTCCTTAGGCATCACTAACATCCCCCTCCTCTGGTTTCAGTCTCACCTCACAGGCTGCACTCAGTTCATCCAACTCAAATCCTTCACCTCTCAGCTCTCCCCTATCACTTCAGGTGTTCCCCAGGGATCTGTCCTGTGGCCCTTCCTCTTCTTTATCTACCTCCTCCCTCTTGGCAATATTTTCCACAAATTTGGTATCCACTTTCACTGCTTTGTGGATGACGCCCGGCTCTGTCTGTCCAGTAAACCAAACTCCACCCTCCTGCCTCACCCACTGCCTCTCTGATATTAAAGCTTGGTTCACCTCCAACTTTCTTAGACTTAACAGTGATAAAACTGAACTCCTTTCAGTTGCCACCAAATCCACCCTATTCAAAGCTGACAGCTTTTCCCTCACCAAAGACAGCTCCACCATATCCCCCTCCCTCAGGTTAAGAGTCTGGGTGTCATCCTCGACAGCTCACTTTATTTCCACTCTCACATCAATAACATAACCCGGTCAGCATATTTCCTTTTACAAAATATTAATTGTCTCCACCCCATCCTCATACCACCGCTACCCTGGTCCACAGCCTCGTCACCTCCCGCATTGATTGGTGTCCCCCACAAATCCCTCCATAACCTTCAACTGGTCCGAAACTTTGCAGCCCGCATCATCAGCAGAGCCCCATCCATCCACCACATCAACCCTGTCCTCCAGCAGCTTCATTGGCTCCCGGTCAAAGTCAAAATTAACTTCAAAATGCTTCTGATTACATTCAAGGCAATCCACTACCTGCCCTCCCCCCATACCTGTCTGATCTCCTCCACATTGCCAACCTCCTCACTCCCTCAGGTCCTCCTCCTCCCTCCACCACTCTGTGCCCTCTGCCTGTCTCAGCACCATGGGGAGCAGAGCTTTCAGCCGCTCTGCTCCTAAACTCTGGAATTCACTCCCACCAGACATCAGAAATATTGAATTACTCCCCCCTTTTAAATCCAGACTCAACACCCATCTGTTTCAAACTGCTTTTTCTCTTTAATGTCACTGATCTATTTAAACCTCCTTTACTTATGTTCTATTTGTTTTTATTGTTATTTTATTTATTGTTTTTTTAACCACTCTGTAAACTGTCCTTCAGTGTTGAGAAAGGCACTTTTAAATAAAATGTATTTATTATTATTATTATTATTATTATTATTATTATTATTATTATTATTAATAATAATAATAATAATAATAATAATAATAATAATAATAATAATAATAACAATAAATAAAGTGGCAGGAACATCCCTGTTTTTATTTTTTAAATTGTTTTTAATCATTTTAAATAAAACTGAAAATCCCGTCACATTTCCAACTTTGTCATGGTTTAATGTCACATGAGTGGTTATCATTTGGCTTGGCTATACAGTGTGTCTTGTTTCTTTTTATGTTTTTGGAATCCAGTGTCTTGTGTCAGTGCCAAGTAGCAACTTCTGGTAGAGAAAAATGAAGCCTAAGTGTAAAAAGTTGCTGTTCATTCATAATCTGCTAGAGGCTGGCTGCAGAAAGACCTGAAGTCACGTACACATCAAGCCAAGAAAAACCTGACTTTTATGGCATTAAAAGCATATTTACAGCTTGGGGCTGAAACGTTATTTTTACTATCGGCACACACTGTACGGTGAGTGAATTTTTTCTAACTCAGCGGTTTAAACAATATTAGGATTACGAGTTTGTCCAATCAGAGGCTCAGCTCACATGACTGACAGGCGCCCTATAGCTGTTAGAATGCAAGCTTAAAGTCTGCATCATATCCAAGATGACCCTGTCCAATGACTGGCTTCATTTGGCTGTATCAGGAACAGATGGGTGATGTCACAGAGACTACGATATTCTATACAGTATATGGTCAGTGCCAACTGATGTTCATCACACTAACCCCTTGAATCCTCCAACCTGAAGCATTTATTCGCACTTAATAAGGTTTCTCCTTCTTGTCAAAATTCTTGCTTGTGTTGTCATCGCTTTGGAAAAAAGCGTCTGCTAAATGAAATTGTAGAATTGTAGAATAACATTTTTTCTCTTTATACTGTAAATGAAGACATGTGGGTCTAAAAGGAACAAACAAAAAAAGTACGTAAACACTAAATTGTTAAGCAGCCACAAGTTGCCAACCAGCTTAATCTCGTGGTATATATTTCCAAGTCTGTGATCATCTAAAGGAAGGATTCTCTCTCGTTTTCACCAAGCTATTCTTTTACTTTTATATCTGATGATTATGCGGAGAGCTGGTACATATGATTCACATATGCATTTGTATGTTTTTCCACTCCCATTTTCAAGTGGGGCTGGAGGCATTTTCGTGCTTGTGCTAGAGATACACAGTTTTCAACAGACAGTTCTATTTTCTGCTGATACTTTTATCTTTCATGTCTGAGTGTTCGTGTTTATGGTTTATTGGATCTGAGCAGCCATCCTGCTGAGCATGTTTGGCCATATTGCCATTGAGCTGGGTAAGATGCCCCACAGGTCACACCTTGTCTCTTCTTGTCAGCTCATGCAGGTAACATCATGTAACATAACCCTGCTCTCACTATTACCCAATGGCCTGGGGTGTTGGCACAACTTCTGACCGGTGTGTGCAGCAGCGCACAAGCCATCCTCCATCCTAATTGAATTATCAGAGTGCAAAAACAGGCATCAGACAAGATTCATGTCAGACTTGCCCATGAGCAGCCAGCCAGTCGGCTGGCTAGTGGAGGCAAGCATTATCTGGTTATTCAAAGACGGGCAAGTGTGTGCATGGATGAGTGTAAATTTGTGTGCTGAGGGCAGAAGTGTGTGCAAGTCCAAGGCTTTCTTTGTGCATGTATGTGAATGTGTATGCCGTGAGGCCTCAGAGAGAGCACTCTAATTTCCGTCTCAAAGGAAAGTGTGATTGAACACAAACCCCTTGGCCAGCGGGTTGAAACAGTCACATGCTGCAGCAACACAAGAGGAGATAAAAAAAGAAGTCTTATTTTGTGCTTTATTTTCCCTCTTCCTTTCATTTATACTTCCCTCTCTCTGCTATTCCTCTCCATCATCTTTCCATTTTCCCCTCTTCTAATTAAATATCTTTTAGCCTTTTCTACTATTTTCTCTTTTTTATTTCTGCCAATTTGCTGGTGGAGAAAAAGTAATATGGGACCTTAAGAGGTTTGGCAAATTTACTGTATTTTTAATTGGAGTCCCTAAAGAATTAAAGCTTGTGGGCATTCTTATGCATTTGGTGTGTGTGTATCTTCGTTTATGTGTGTGTGTGTGTGTGTGTGTGTGTGTGTGTGTGTGTGTGTGTGTGTGTGTGTGTGTGTGTGTGTGTGTGTGTGTGTGTTTTGTAGACCATCTGGCCACAGACAGATCTGACTATGGATACAATCACAACAGATTAGAATGAGGTGGAGGGGAAAGCTTCCCTTCTCTCCTTCATTTAACTCATCCCTCCTTGTCTCCCTCGCTTCATTTAACATGCTCCACTTTGTGTGTGTGTGTGTGTGTGTGTGTGTATGTTTGGCTGTTTGTGTGTATGTGCCTGTGTGTAAGCTGTGCACACGATCCATGTGAGGCTGCTTTCTGAAATGTCACAAAGTGTGATTATCTTCTATTGGTCAGTAATTGAGAACAAGTCACCTATTGGCTGCTAATGGGGCTCGTTTGGCCATGAGACAGCGGTTGACATCATGACTAACCTGCACAATGTTAATCCCCGCTGGGTCGGCGTGCAGCTAACCCTGATGCTAACGAGTGTGAACACTCTGCTGATTAAAAAGATTAATAAGGCTAATGGGTGAAAAACAGCATCAGTTTAGGCCGAAGTACTTAGACAAACAGACATGAAGGGGGCACACAAAAACAGAGAGGGAGAGAGAGAGAGAGAGAGAGAGAGAGAGAGAGAGAGAGAGAAAGAGAGAAAGAGCATGTGTGTGTTTGGGCTCCCCTCATCTCTTCATCTGCTCAAGTCTGTTTGGCACTCATTCACCCTGAGTGGCTATGACCCCAGTTCTGGCATGCCGAGAGTAGTCTGTATGAGTGAGTAAGTGTTTGTGTGCGTGTGTGTGTGTGTGTGTGTGTGTGTGTGTGTGTGTGTGTGTGTGTGTGTGTGTGTGTGTGGGTGGGTGGGTGGATTCTCCTATGCCCTGTAACACCATGGGTCTATGACACTTTGTGTGTGTGTGTGTGTGTGTGTGTGTGTGTGTGTGTGTGTGTGTGTGTGTGTGTGTGTGTGTGTGTTCAAAATTGGCTCTGTGTGATAGGAGCAAAGTGGGAGTCACTCAGAGCACGATTTAGGGTAATTTGTCTCATGTGTGTTCGGCTCCACGGTGACGTAGCTGCTGCAGAGCTGTTTTGTACATCCCCAGACTACAAAGCAGGCGAGCCATAAGTACTGAATGAATCTGACTGGCAGACAGATTCCCTGTTGTTCAAATGTGTATTCACGAGATGAGGCTTGCGGTGCACTTGAAGGAAGATGAGAAAGCTTGACAAATTGACCTTGATGGGGCGTTGTTTTGAGAAGAGAAGCTTTTGGTCCTTTTCTTTAGCTTTCCCTCTGGAGTAAACGTTAGTGTTTGGCCTGGTTATACATTTAAGTCTGCTTGTTTATTTCTGCTTCCTAAAGTACTTCCTTTTGCAGTTCAAGTTCCTGACCTTGTCTTCCAGACAAACAGATCTTATCTTCAGCAGTGCTTTAAAGCAATGTTCATCTTAAAATAAGACTCTTAAATGTGTTCGTAGTACTCTGAACAGCAATAGGTGTTCAGATCCCCTGTTTTGCTTAGTGTTACTTGGGGCTCAATGGGTATGATCTCTCATGTAATTCTTAACAGTATGCTTTGGGCAGAAACCCTGAAGGCATATTTTCTTTTGTTTCATTATTACCATCGTGAACAGGAACAGGGCATGTTATTGAGCTCTCTGAAAGTTTAATGTCAAAGACAATATTCCTAAAATAAACTCAGCACAAAAAGTAAGGTAATTTTTTGTTGGTAGGTTACTTCTTTGTTGTAACAATACTTTTTGGCTTTCAGTCTTACACCGTTGGTAGACCTGTTCACCTCCCTTTTAAAATGGTGTCTCCTAGCGACTAGCGACCAAAAACCTCCTCTTCTCTGGATTGTTAAACATCTGAGTTGAACCTTAAGAAGCAAGAAGGGAAATTATGGTGAGAAATGACACTTTTGTTGAGAAACTTTGCTCTTATTAGCTGCTCTTGCACCAGATATGTGATTTTAGAAATTAACTGAAGGATTATGAAATAACTGCTGATAAAGACAGGAAAGCACTATAAAAGTTAAAGCTTAAATCAAATGTATTCAACCTGTTGTATTGGATTTGGGGAGTATAAAAATGGTTTCAGGTACAGAAACTTGCTGTTGATGAATCATGCACAGCACTTGGGAGTGTCCCCAGGTGCACCAAATTCAAGCAGAATATGCTTCACTTTGTGAGCAACAAATTTTATGCAAAGAACAACCTCCACCTCAAAGGGTTTAACTGAGGTGTGCATTAACAATGCATGGATCTGGCAAGGACAAAGACGCCTTTCTTCAAGGAACAGACAGTAAAAAGGATGTTTTCAAACAGCTTCAACAAGACGTATTGTTTGCAGCCCTTGATAACAAAAATGCAAGTACGAGGCAAAAAAAGGAGTTAAGTTGTTTGAATCAGCCAAGATGAGGCAGCCAGAAGATCAGTGAAGACATAAGTGCCTTGTTAACAACAGATTTGCCTACAAAGATTTACTTCATATTCCTTGAAGATGAAAAGACCAAATGTGACATATGTTAACCAGCTGTGTGTTAAGCTAAGATGCTAAAAGAAGATTTGAAAAATAAATAAATAAATAAATAAAAAAAAAACATTTTTTCTTTCTAGTTTCACAGGCAAAGCTAGAGGTGAGGATACTCTGAAAATTTCTTTTTAATGAGAAAAAGCTCCTTGGGTTAAGTCATGCAAGTGAGTGCACAGATGGCAGGTCCGACATTCAGGGAGATAGGAAGAAGCTAGCAGGTCACAAAAACTCCAACTATTCACAGCCAAAAAAAAAACTGTTGCTTCCAAATTTAGTAAATGTTAGCAAATGAGATTGGGTTGGATTTCTTTTAAGTCATTTTAAACAGAATATATAACATGACAAAGGAAGGCATACAATATAATTAGGATTATTAAGTTAGTGATTATATATATCAAAATTTACTACTAATGTAGTTATTCAGACGAAATCACTCTTGTATCCCTCTGGCAATTGTCTGAAGAGCTAGCATCAGACATTTTTTCCTTTTCAGTTATCCAAAAGAAGTACCAGACCATGAATCCTGTTTAAGTGCTTTGCTTTTGTTTACTGTCTAACTAACAACGGGCAAGCAAGAAGGGAGTTGTTGGGAGAGTACAGTAGATTGGCAGAAATACATCACTTATCCCTAACATCATGAGTCTTGTCAAGAGTAATAATTACCATTGAGTATCTCTTCACAATTGTACTTGTGGGTGGCTGGGATATGTTACGCAACAAGTGAAATTTTGTCCCTTAGATTGATGTGTTGGAAGCACAATAACTGGATAAGAGTAACAGCTAAATTCCACCGGATCCATGATGGTCCGTCTCCACTCCTCCACAGCGCTGAAGCTGCTCAATTTCTAGTCAATGTGTCATCTTCCACTGGCTCATTGCTCTGTTGCTATCTGGCTTTGTTTTTATTAATATGGAATCTGTGGTCCTCTACAACAAGATGTGAACCATGATGTATTGATCAGCACACAGCAGATCGGGTGGGACCAGAAGACAAGACCGGAAACAACATTTAAAAATCCAGAATAAAAACACCCCTGCTCTTGTCAGATTGCATTTCTCTTAACTACAACAACAAACTCATAATGAGAGGAGCCAGGTCAGGAGTCATCTGGTTGGAAGTTTTCAAAGGCCAATAAAGACAACATGCATGAGGAGAAACTCCTCATTAGTGAAAAGTCGTTGAGTCAGTAATTACCATTGGAAATCTCTTTTATCATGGCTCCAGTGGTCCAGCAATTCCAGTCTATGCTGCTGTCTTTTAACCCAGCCAATGGGTGTTGACAGGTGTTGGAGAACTATGAGAAGGGATGGCCTGGACACAGATCTATTGGAATTGTGATATAAGAATGTGATTAAGTTTGCTAAATAATAGTAACTGGAACTATCAACTCTTGACAGGCATTCCCAGTATGCAGTGGTTAGTGCCTACCTAAAGTGGCCCAAGGAAGAAAAACTTGGTAGACTGGCCATAGGGTCATGGATAGCCAAGGCACAGTGTGACCTGGCAATTCAACCAAAGAGTTACAGGTATTCAAATGGCTGAAAAGGTTCAGTTTTGTTCTGATAGAAAGTTGTCAGAATTCAACGTGCCTCACAGTGTGTTGTTTTGGGGCTGAGTAGACCTTTGAGGGTGTCCAAACTGTCCATTACTTAAAGTGCCTATGGAAGACATGTAGGCATCAGAACTGGACCACGGAGCAATGGAAAAAGGTGGCCTGGAAGCCTGCAATGAGTTTAAGTTGTTGCTTTGACCTTTAAATTCCCCAAAAATTAACTAATTGAGCATGTGTCCAGTTTTTGAAGGGTCTACCTTGCAACTTACAGGACACTTGGTGCAAAAATATCCCAGCACTTGCACATCTGCACATGTGTACATAAGTCCAGAGAGGGACTGTGAACATTTGTGTTATACCTGATACTATCATGCATTTCCAGAGGGTGGCGCTATTGCAGTAGTGCAGAATTGAGCATATGGATGTGTTGGGAGGTGGACATTTTCATGTTAATGAAATTTGAACTAGACTGAATAGTAAATGGACCTACAATGAGTTCCTGGTTCATGGCAGAACATCAAAGTTTAAAGTGTTGCCATGGACACACCTTTTAACTACAGGACATGACCCGATCACTGATGCTTCAGACAGACAGTAAGACATTACTGAGCATAAAAGAGAAAAAAAATACTTTAAAAAGTGAGGAGTTTTTAATCACAGAGTAAAACATATGACTTCCTGTTGACAATAGGGGGTGCTGTACTTTTAGGTGAAACAAAAAGCACATAGATGCATTGAGGCTGTGACACTGTCAATATGTGTGCTTTTCGGTCCAGCTCCAACATTGTACATGCAATCAATTAAGGTTTTCATTTATCAGAAAAAATCTTAACTTTGGCAACCCCCCCCCCCCCCCCCCTTAGGCACGCCTACTGAGATAAAGATTCCTTCAAAAAATTTTGATCATCAAGTTGTTTAGTACACACAAAAACAATTTTAAGATGATCTGAAAAAACTATTGGACAAGTTCAATCAAATGTGTACCCTAAAAATTGCAAAAAAAATTGAGGTTGAACTTCAATTTCCAAACTACCCGTTTGGAATTCCCTATGGTCGTAAGAGACTTTTTTTTTTTGTCTTGGCATAATGGTTATGCACACCAAAAATCAGTCCTGTAGCCAACTGGCCTGGCTATATTTTCAGTGGTTAGGGGGCGTTGTGGAGCACTTATCGGCATGAAAACACTGCAGTCATAAAATTTCATGCGGGAATGAATTTTGTGGCTAAGTGCATTCACGTTTTTCTCAAGCGGAAGTCACGCAATATATATATATATATATATATATATATATATATATATATATATATATATATATATATATATATATATATATATATATACATATAAAGAGGATAGAAAAAAATAGTATCTACTTTTGTTTGACTTAGTTAAGTTATGGGATATATGATCACATTTTTTGTTCATACAACATTTATGGTAATACATTAAAAAAAAGTTGTAAAGGCCCATCCACCAACCCAACCACTAAAATAGATTTTGTCATTCTGGAATAACATAAAATATATTACGTTACTATCAGACCTTCTGACTCATTTTCTCTCGTCAAAGCAAACCTTTTTGGAACTGGCATTTAGGTTTGTTTTAGCAGAATAACAGCAAACAAAACATTTAAAGAAATGTGCTCCAATGAGGTGGCCTTTTTTCCTGGCATCAGTATTTTTCATGCTTTATACTCAACTGAAAAAGAGCAGTTATTAACATGATTTTTCTTACCTGAACATAATTTGGAAAATAATTCAAATGTCTACCATGAGAAACGGGACTGTTCTGAATTCAAAAGAAAAATCCTGTGATGTTGAAAATATTGCTCTCCAAGCGGTGCTGACTTTCTCTTTCTTCTGAGCCCTTGGAGTCAACTTCTCTAGGAAAAAAAAAAAAAAAACAGAAAAACTGGAATGACTAAAGCCTCAGAAATTACGGGAGCACTGGGTTTAATTGCAATGAATTGTATAGGAGTGCAAATTATGATGTCCACTCTTTGTAATTAACATGTCGTTCATCTCAGGGCTTATTCCTTCTCTGCTTTAATGTATATTATCGTGTTACTAAGGAGCATCCATTGCATATGTCTTTTTATGGATCCCAGCCTTTATTAAAGATACTGTTGAATTTCCTCATCCAAATAAATTATCATCATATCACAATGCAAGACAGAGAGGGTTTTTACAAAGTAGTCACGTCGCCATGATACAACTAATATCACTGAGTATTTTTGCACAACTCCTAAATAATAACACTTTCCAGCAATTATCACCACTCAAATAATTAATCTGAAACAAAGACAAGAAAATAACACTGCTTCTCTAAATGGAGATGAGCAGCATGAGTCCGTGGAGCAGAAGCACTGAAGAGGCAGCTTGTCCCCCTACGGCTTCATAAAAAGCCACATCGCCATCTAGTGACACTGCAAGGAAACACATGCCTGAAAGCTGGGAGTTGAAGTTGCAATAGCTGCTGCTCTAGTGCAGAATAGTGCTGACCTTGTGCATGTCATTGCGTATACAAACATCCATCCGGATATATTACACACAGGCAAGGTGTACAAACAAATGCACATGCAGCACATGCTCTCTCTCGCTCTCTCTCTCTCTCTCTCTCTCTCTCTCTCTCTCTCACACACACACACACACACACACACACATAAAAACAGCAGTCATTCACATGAAAAGGAGCTCGTGCACAAAGACAGGGATGTCTTCCATAAATGCCTACTTCTACAAATACATGAATCACAGGCCTTTACAAACATCTGCTTCCAGGTGGATGATGGTTAATTGTTTCATGCTCACTGCAACTCTGTTATATTAATAGTCATTAAACTTTTATTTCTTTTAGATTTCTGAATGTTGTTGACCTTCTTTACTGTAACAATCGAACAGCATCTCTGTTTCTCCTTCATTTGTCATAGTATCACTTAGAAGCTTCCTCCACTCCTATTCTTACATGTACTCCCCCCACCAATGTCAGACCACTCATGTCTGTACAGTGGCTTTATGCAGACTGGCACTGGAAAAGAGCTCTCATGTGGATGGCTTCGTTGTCTTTGAGTGAATTACAAAGAAATGGAATTACAGACACTAGTGGACTTTCATGCTTTTAAATACAAACCCACTAGATTTATTCCTAATTATTAAAATAGACAAGTGCTGGATTTATCTGCATGTTTTAATGAAAACTTTAATAAGGAAGTGATGTTCTTTCATCCTTTTTTGTCCTTGTTAATTGTCTTTGTCTAAATGTTAATCCATAATTGTTCACCCAATTTGTCCAAGTGTCTCTCAGCTGCAATTGCAAGAAACCGCAGTGCAAAAGGAAAGTTTCACAAATTAATAATAAAAAAACATGATTATAAAGTCAGCTCTGTACACTGGGAAAATATTCTGTGAGTAATGATTTGCAAGTGTTAAACAAATGTCTGAATCCTCACACTATCCTGTAGGTTTGTGTACGGCTTCCTGTGCTGTTGTAGTTGTGTAAGCAAACACACACACACACACAGAGAAAGAGAGAGAGAGAGAGAGAGAGAGAGAGAGAGAGAGAGAAGGAGAGAGAAAGACAGAGAGAGAGAGAGTTTACAGACAATGACAAACAAAAGGCTGCAATGGGTGACCAAACAGTTGACGTTTCAGAAGTGGATGGAAACACTTGTGGTTTTCTGCAGGTCCTTTGCCCCTCCCTCAATGCTGCAGTGAGGCTGACAACAGCAAAGCTGAAAATGCTCTGGATAACATCTGCACCAACATGCACAGCCACAGCTTGGTAAAAGTAAATATGCATGCACTCTGCAGAAACACACAGCCGGATAGAAAACAGTTGAACATACACACTCAGAAATGGGCAGTTCTGAAAAGAGTCCATTCAACGTGCACCTCACATTTTAGATGTGGTACTTTTTCTGCCTATTGAGGCTAATTTAAATCAGTATTACCTAATAAATCCAATATGCAGTTCAAGTCACGTCTTGTCTTGGTGTCTTCAACAGTTGTGGCTAGAGGCTTGTTTTGTGGTTGCCATTTCCCATCAGTCTGTCTGTCTGTAGGTCCGTATATCAGGAATGAGATGAGAGATTTTTTCTTTCTTTGGCACAAATGTTACCCTGGATTTTAGGAGAAACTGGCTACAATTTGGTGGTCAAAGGTCAAGCTGTTAGCTGTTAGTCCTGCAATACGTGTGACATAATGGATGGTGTGATTGCATTTTTTTTTTTTTACCCAGATGTTAAAGATTACCCTTGTTTTGACATCATTAAATCAAAGGGACACGTCTGATGTACCTGTTTGTTCTGCCATCAGGAGGTGAAGGATGCACTGCAGAGAAAAAGAGACCCAAGTTATTTCGCCATCCAAACAGATTGTGATGCAACCTCCCCTACTTTATGTATGCCTACTTTTGATGTTTGCTTTTAATACTGTGCATTATTTTAAATTTTTTCAGTATTACATGAATTTCCCCCTCCAAGCCCCATTTGAGCTGCAGTAACACAAACATACTGACTGGTGGGGAGCAGTGGAGGCATCTACAAGTTTGTTAACCTAGTGCAACTATATTCTGCATCATTATGATTAAATCCCTTTGTAAGTTAAGTGAAAATATTCATTTCAACTACCATTCCGATCCAACGTCATTTATGCCTATCTGATGCCTTTAATCCAGTGAGACCAGGGCTAAGCAAAATGAACTGCCCAAACTGCATACAAGCTGTCAGGTGAACTGCTTTGGACTTGGCAGCTTTGGTTTTCAGATCCATGAAAACACGTTTTGAAACATTTCAATATGCCTGCTTTTATGCTTGAACTGGAACACACTGATTTTGTGAATGCATTTCCCCAGCTGTGTATTATAGAAACACACAGCTTCATTAAAGGAATTTGTCTTTGGAGTGTCGCCAATAGTGTCATCTGTGTCCCAGTTTTGAGAGGACTCTCTGTTTGGTCAGGAGCTGCGTTTCAGTCAAAGCCACTGATGTACATCAGTAGATCAGCATACACTCTGCTGTACAATGGTATGGCTGTGGATTCAGAAAGAAGGTGATTGAAGTGTATTTATTCATATAATAGGAAACTGATGACATTTGCATTATAAAGATATGTCTGTTAAGTAGGACTGCTGTGCCTGAGTTTGCTGTTTTTACAACTAAATTATGTTGTCATATATGGACACTGTGATGCTATGAGGATGTTTTAGTTTCTTTGACTGTTTTGTTATTGTTGTTGTCTTACATAATAATAATCCAGGCTGTTTTTGTGTCACTTCTCATCTATCAAAAAAACTGCTCAGCAGCTTATTCTGCTGTTGTTGTTTCTATTTTGAGCTTCTGGTACCACCAGGTGCTGCCAATCATGTGCCCAATTTGCTCTTTTCAGCCAATGTTTGGCAATAGCAGAAAAGATAATTTTCATGGGCTCAAGCCACAAATGCATGTTCCTTATGAATATGGCACCATTTAAAATCAAAATAAGCTGATTTTCCAACAGTGTAAGATTTAATATCGAGAAGCTTTATTACAACAATGAAATTATCTACCAAACACAAACTGCCTTAATTTTTCTGCTTCAATTGTATTGTTGTTTTCTTGTTAAGCATATCTAAGCATATCATCTAAATCTGATTTATTATTATTATTATTATTATTATTATTATTATTATTATTATTATTATTATTATGTTTTCTTCACAAACCAGATTGTAAACTAGCATCTCAAATGGTTCATTGATAAACATTTTCAAAATGAGTTTTAAAGGAAAGATAAAATCAGTCTATCTATAAAACTGTCTCACAAGTTCATTGTTCCCTGTCCTTCTTTCACACAGAGGGGGGCCATGATAGGTCTGTGCAGATGGTCTTTGTCATTGTGGTCTAGAAAATTTCCATTTGTCAGGCTGACCCAGAAACAAGAGTCAAACATGTGACATGCAAATCTTTAAATGAAACTTCAGCAGACAAAAGAAAAATCTGCATTTACCAAGATGTTGTTTTCTAATTCAGACAACAGAGAACTGCTGAAATGTGGCAATTACTGTTATAAAGTGAGATGTATTATTAGCAGCTATGCAATATCAGACCATCAGTGCTGATCATAAAGGTATAAGACTACAAATACACACAGTAAACGACTGTATCAGTACATCTGATCTGTACAGGAAGGAGAATTGAAACTGCACCAATCTTATCAGCTCATCAGACAGATATCATCTGAGGTTCATCTTGGAAATATTTAAAATTCATCTTGTTGGAAATAAAATCTATTTTTGTCGTTGTGTGAATTTATAAGCTGTAGGTCATAGAGGTCAGGAATTTGTTGAAGCTTTGAGTAGAAGTTTGGAGAGACTGAGACACCACTCTGATGAACAACAATCAATTCAAAACTTACACCAAATGAAGCACCAGTGACACCCAATGAAAACCTTCGGTATAACATCCCATTTACATGCTGTTGATAGAGAAGCTGATAGATAAACTGTCAGTCTCATACTCTGCATCAGAAACAGCAGAAATGTACAATATAAACACTAAAAGACAAACATTGCTGGGTGAACTGTAAATAACACCACTTCTTTTGATTGTTGTATAGTGGAAACATCAAAGTCAAGTGTCAAGTTGCATTTCACATGTGAAAAAAAAAAACACAAAATGTTCCACTTAACTGGCCAATCACAGCAATGCTTCCTTTAATGGAAAACTCTGAGATATTTGTGTGACCCTTTTTGTGCCACTGTCTGCGACATCATCACTGATGGAGGGGCAGCTCATTTGTTTGGTCGTTCTTTCAGGTAATTATTTTTACAAACAGTTTGGATGATTTACTGACGTTTTCTCTTCTTGCCTTCACAGAATAAGACTACATACATTTCACTTTTGATTGTTTCATATCAAAGCAGGAACCGTTCCCTGCTCTATCAACACATTTCAAACTGGTTTTATGTTTTCATACCAACAGTTGTTTCCTTCAGCCATAACTGGGCCTTTGGATCAGAGTTGGAGGTGGCAGCCGAACCAGGAGAAAATATCACTCTCTACTGCGACTGCACAATATCAACTGGAGTTTCCATAGTGTGGTACAAGAACTGCACTCACAAGAACCAGCCTCCTCTTGTCCTTATAGTAAGGGATCATTTATGGAGAAGAAATGCAGTTCCTCATTTTCATTTTGTGAAGAACCAGGCCTTTAACTCCTATGACCTGTTAATCCAGAACATCACTGAATCAGACGAAGGTTTCTACTACTGTGGAACTGAAGAGCAGAAAGTGGAAGAAAAGGAATACATTGTTTCCAAAGTTATAAGAACTTATGGCAATGTCACAACAAAGGTCGTGTTCTGTGAGTATGCTGTGTCTATGTGTGACTTTGGTTTGGCTGAATTTTATCATTTAAATAAATATTACATATTGATTTGGAGTGCATTTGTTACAAATGTCCCTGTTCAGATTCAAAATTTGATTAGAATCTTGGATTTGATAAACCATAAACTTTTTAAATTCAGAAAGTGCTTTTAAAAGAGCAGATCTCATAATTCAGTGATAAAGAAAACTGCATTAGTTTCATAACAATATTTGTTAACACTTGACTAAGTGTTCACTTCATTCATATGGATGAACTACATTGCTGCTGTCCCATGCACAACATATATATATATATATATATATATATATATATATATATATATATATATATATATATATATATATATATATATATATATATATATATGATGGTGAAAATAAGCTGTTTGAGAAGATTTGGCAGATTTTTCATGGGTGCAACCCACATACTGAGCTTTGCTGCTTTGCTGCTTTGCTGCTCATCCCAAAAATGCATGTTTCTTACAAGTGTGGCTCCATTTAAAATGGGAATAAACAGGTTTTCTAATAACACATGAGAAGCCTTTTTACATAAAAAGAAATAATCCACCAAACACCAATTTCCTTACTTTTTGTGTTTAATTTAGAACAAAAGTGTCCTGAAAATCAAGATTTTTATACATTTACATCAAAAGTATGCATAATTATAATGTATGAGAATATAAAATACATTAGAAATCAACCTAAGTCGATGGAAAATATCCAAGGTTACAGATAATTTAATATTCGGGTCTAACTTTTTCTTGAAAATTCCAACAAGGGCACAGGTACCTATGATCCACACTCCAGACTCTGCTAAATTGATTAGTGCACCTGATCTGGGGTTGACTGGTTCCATAGGCTGTGACACAACCATTAAATCGACCTGCACCAACATGAAAAGTTTTGTTTTGGAAATTTATTTGTTTATTTATTTGTTGGTTAGTTAAATGACACACCTTCTCTTGTGATGCAGATTCCAATGACACTTGTCTTCGTGAGACTCCACTGAAAAGTGGTGTGGCCTTGAGTCTGATCCTCTCTCTGTGTTCAGCTACTGCTGTCATCTCCTCTGTCCTCTCCGCACTGGTGGTCTTTTGCCTCTGTAAGAAAAAAGGTAACAAAGATGTGTAATATTATTGATAAGAATCCATAAAGATCCATTCTGAGTTCCATTGTGTGTAACATGCTGTGCTATTGCTACATCTGTCCCTGTAGCAAAAGCACATTCAGGTGGTCAGCAAAGACCTGACTGTGGAAGTGATACAAGACTGAACCCGGTAGGTGTATCATCAAAATATAATAGATCACAACAATATTTCCTAGTATGACCTTGTTTCTGATATACTAATTTTGAATTTTAGGATGAAGAAGTGTGTTATGCCTCAGTGACAATCCATCAGACATCAAAGAGACCAAAGAAGAAGAAAATGACGAGTTCTGACTTTAGCACCTACTCTGTAATTAATACATCTAAGTAGAGCTGGGTGATAATAAAAAAATATGTTATCACGAAAAGTGTTTCTTTGAAAAGTTTAAGTTGGTAGATTCTTGTTTTTCTTCAGTTGAGATAATTTGATTTAATTTGAAACAGAGCTATATCAAAATGTCAGCTTTCCAGGATGGCAAACACTGGACATGTTCCTCATTGGATGTAGGAGCTAAATGAGAGATACTTCTCCACCATAAACTGATATCTACATATTCAAACATGACTATATCCTGTTGTGCAGTGGGCTGTATTTATGGGCAAGGCTGGTTATTATAACTTTAAATCATAAGCTACAAGAAATGTAGAGAAGAAAGAAGTAGATAAGATCTGTACAATAAAGAGAATTGGCAGAAGTTATCACCATACTACCTAGGGTCTGCATCCTAGGGTCCACTAAGACTCATTTAGGAGAGTAGTTTCTTATTTTCAGTTTGTTTTAATGATTAGAATTATTAGTGGAAAAGGTTTGTGGTGTCACCTGTGTTAGCTAACATGTCATCAGCACAGTTTTCAGTGCCCCGTATTTTTGGACCGTAACTTCAGCTACTGAACTTGTTTGGTCTCCCTTGCTGACGATTTTTACTCGTTTTAATTTGAAAGGTATTGCATTTCTTTCACATGTTGTCACTTGTTTTCCCTTGCTTCATGACTTTTGGGTCAGGTTTGGGGGTCATCACATTTTTTTATGATATT
Source organism: Labroides dimidiatus (assembly GCA_030710495.1). Lineage (NCBI taxonomy): Eukaryota > Metazoa > Chordata > Actinopteri > Labriformes > Labridae > Labroides > Labroides dimidiatus. Next base: position 16,485,446 of record CM061145.1, read on the forward strand.
TAAGTCAGGTTCCAGGGTCATCATACCTACTGTATATAACCGTTTCTTAACTCCACCCATGTGTTTAACAAAACAACAAATGTAATGTTCATAAAGTGGCTGCCATAACATAATGATGGTTCTCTGCTATTTTGAATTAGTTGTGTCACAAACTTAAACAGGGCTGCTGAAATAGAGTGATTGAAATGTTTTGTGATAAAAATGACAAAGAAATCACAAATCTTACTTTTCATTAAAATGGCCTTGATGACAGATTTTTGTTTTCACTGACTTAATAACAAGAGTTACTGAAAACAACCTGCCTTGTGTTTCCACCAACAGATGCATACCTGTTGTACATAAGTATCATGCAATAATTTATGTAGTATAAATGCAGATCATCTGGGAGCTGCTGCATCTTCACAGAGATAATTTCCATTTCAAACACCCCAAAAATATTAACATGTTTGTGAAGACACTGACACGGTCAGCTGACTTGCAGTAGATAGTATAAGTCATTTCTCACTAGATGCCGGCTCTCCAGTGCACTATCTGTTTAAGGCCTAGTTGTTTGGTGGTGTAATTAGAGGTTAAAATATATGGAATTTTTATTAAACATTTGCCATATTTATATTGAGAAAACTATATTGCAAAAACCCAATATCATGATGCTGACATCTACACCATTCTGCTTTATTTTTTTGTTTGTTTTTGTTTTTTTAATCTGAGCTATGGGAAAGTTTGCTTTTGTGTATTTGTTGCTTTGTACCAGATGATTGACTGATTAAAAATTAGAGCCGTAAAAATAATAGATAAAAAAAATAAAACACTAGATAAGAAATTGTTTGTCATGGTTGATTACTCTTCAGCTTCAAATTCTTTTTTTTTTTTTTTTTTTTTTTTGATTGAAATCGATGTGTAACATTTTATATGATTGCTTGCGATTGCTGCCTGCCTGTATCAACACTGCTCTCAGGCAATTTCCTGTTTTTATCTCAAGTTACCATCAGCTCTCTCACCTCTCCAGTTTTAATAAAATATAAGAATCTGTACTGTTGAGGTTGTTTCTGCAAAAGAGAATGAAACCTTAGAGACTGTCGTTTAAAGAAAATGATATTCAAAAGGTAACCTTATAGGCAACCACAGAATTTTTTGGCCTGACTGATGGACAGTTTCTAAGAAATTTCAGGGAAATAAAGATTCAATTACAACAACCATAAGCACAATTACCAAGAAGCATTTGATAGATTCTGCAATAGAGAAAGGCCAAATATGACATCGACAATCAAATATTTTTTAAAAACTGCTAAATGGCATTTCAGTAAAGTAGCTTCTGTACTTTTTGCCATTAGTTAACAACAGGCATTTCAGGAAAGCATATCTGATTTGCTCTAAGAACAACTTCAAATTGGTGCCTAAAGTTTGAACTCAAAGTATGATGAGTTGACCTTTATGGTTCTATTGTGGTTTCACTAGTGGAAAAACAACCACATTTCAATTGCACCTAGTGACAAAATAAATATTCATTGCACAATCACGTGTTACTTTTCTTTGCAGGGAAATGTCTGTATAGTTCAAGCATGTCAGTTAGTGTTTCTCAGCTTCTGGTTGTCTTCCTGGACAGGCTGCTGTTTTTGCAGGGGGGGGGGGGGGCTAATGCCTTTATTTTTGAGAGGACAGGACAGTGGATAGAGGAGGTAACAGGGTGAGAGTGGGGAGTGACATGCAGGAAAGTCGCCACAGGCCTGACTTGAACCTGAGCTGCCTGCTCATGGGCCTTTTTGCCAATATGGAGTGCAACCTTAACCACTAGGCCATCTGCTCTCCTAGGCTGCTGCTCTTTGTTGCTTTTAGTTAGGGTAACCTTTTGACAAATACAACTTTATCTGCTGTCCTCTGAGATTCTGTCATTTAAATGCATTTAACTACTTTTGTATTTGGTATTACATGTGCTGCTTCATACAGCTATGAAGTGATTTTTGGATGTTTTTGATGTTTATTTCACCACATCACCACAATGTGGCAAAATGTGGTCTTCTGATATTGCAGGCTTTTGAGAAGACAAAGCAGACAAACCTTTGAATGCTACAAACAATTTAAATTAGCACGAACTGCTCAAAATAAGCTCATATCTGAATTTCAGGACTGCAATGAAAGATAACTGTTTTGAATAAGTCCTGTCAAAACCACAAGAGATAGTAAACATATTCTAAACTCCAACTTCAAATCTTTTCAAGACTTTGATTTTTTATTGTGCTGAGCCATTTCAGGCCGGTCTAAAAGGTTTCTGTTGCTCTGCAATAGTTGATCCCCGCACTGACTTTATGTTATTGAAATTTAACAGAATAAGTTCTGTTCCACTTCCAATATAACTTTCCTTCCCTGATACCCTGACATCAGTATCCCCTCAAAACCAGTATAATGAAAACACTAATTTCTCCCCCAATCATCGAGAGGGCTGAATCAGTGTCAAATCAGCCTGAGAATCCTTAAGTGTGAGCTAGGCTTTAGAAGGCTCGCCACCTTTCTGAGGAAGAATGGGTCTGGCCACAAAGTCACTCCTGCATTCTCAGGTTTCCACCTCAAACATTCATGGCTCACAGAAAGTGCATGTACCTCACTTACTCTTTTGGCAGAACACATAGCTAAAGGAAAAGCTTTCTTCTGTGAAAGAAGATTGAGGGAGGCCTGCTCCAGTGGTTCGTAAGGAGCTATGGCCAGGGACCTCAGCACGTTGCCATCTGCTTGGGCACAGATGGTTAGTACCTTTTAGAAATATTGGCAGCAATTGACTCAACCAATTCCTTGCCTTCTGAGAGAAATGACAAGGGGGGGGGGGGGGGGGGGGGGGTCACAAGTCCTTTGTCCCTCAACATTGTTGCCACAATTCATCCATGGTAAAGACCTCGCTGATGGTCTAAGTGAGGTTGGAATAGATTGTAAGTTATGTCCATAACTATGGATCTATGTGATGAAATGATGACCATCACCATTTTTTGTTGCTCAGGACTGACTGAGGCGTTCCAGGTGAGAGGAAGTGGTGCCTACCCCGGAAGATTATATGCTTCAGAGCTATTCCCTTAAGGTCAGTCACATGACTTTATTGTTATTTTAGTCTTGAGGATAGGTAGAAAGATCGTTTAATTTGTGGTAAAGGTAATTGTTTGGGCTCATAGATCCATAGTTATGGATATAACTTAGTTTATTTGGTGAGCTAACTGGTTTCAGTGTGTTACTGATGCATGACTATGCAGCAAAATCCCTTAATTTGAGAGGTGAAAAACTAGTGATGCATAGATACTGGAATCAGCTTTGCTACCAACTCAAAAACTAAGATAGTAAAAATCGATGACAAAGGGCAAATTCAAAAGACACATACATCCAACCCATATCTATGCTCCTCTGTGTCCATCAACACTGACAGGTCTGTGCAGTTTTGCTTAGCAGAACTATTAACTGTTAACAACTATCAAGCTATTGAACTTAAAAAGTCAGATTGGTGCATCCCTAGCCTTCAAAGTCCTTAAAGTATAACACTTGCATCATTATTTGACTGATCAGATAATAAGTGCAAAGCCAACAATAACAAGAACCAGATATTGTTTTGCACATGTTCCTGGAGACATCTGGATTTCTAGAATTCTTGGAATGTGGAGCAAAAAATCTACCTTTGATTATACAAAATCATGAGATGGTATCAACATCGATCTCAGAGTTAACTGATCACAACTGTGTGTTTTAGAGTCCAGGGTCTCCAGTCTCAAACAAACCCATGTGGACTGTGATATGTGCTAGATTTACTCTCTTTCTGTGTCCAGCATCTGAATTTCTCTCCTCTGTCCTCTCATTTCGACTGGATTATCACTGCTGTCAGAAAGAAGAAAGGTTAACACTGTTTGGATCGGTCATGTTTTACAAGTAATAATCAGCTCAACTGTTTGAAATTTCTTCATATATACAACATACTTTTTGGTTTATTGTGATTTTGAAGGATCAGGGCTGAATGATTTATCATTTCTACAGGTAAACAAATTGAAAAAGAAGTCCCAGACTACAAACACCAAACAAGAGAGAATCAGGTGATAAACATTAAGACTTTCATTGCTGTCAATATCCTTCATTTTTTTCTGTAATGACAAACCACATTGTACTACCATCTAAACATGTCTGTGGTTCTTCATAACATGTAAATATCAGGATGAACATGTGAGATATGCTGCTCTAGAAGTCTGTAATCCATCACAGAGACCAAGTAAGAAGAAAACACAGAGTTCAGACTACAGACATCAGTAATACTCTGCCATCAATGTAGTAACGAAAAGCTCAATCATCTCAACCAGTACATGAGCTAATATCTGCTTTGTCTCCTCCAGTGCAATCAAAATGCTAATTAAAATAGGAACTATGTTTTGTCTATCCAATGATCTTCTATATACTTCTACTTTTTTAAACATATTTATTTAAAAAAAGAAAAAAAAACAAAAGAAAAAAACAGTGACTTGTGTGTTCTTTGCCTTATTATTATTATTATTTTGGTTCCAAGAGTTCAGGGTTTTGCATGTTAAGAGAAAATGAGCCGAGGGGAGATGGTGGAGCCATTTGGGACTAAAGAGGATGTCAAAGTATTAAAAAATGTTTAAAAAGTCTGGTTTAAATGTATGAATTCATTATTTGACAATCACCATTTGAATTTATAGGGTAAAATGAAAGAAACAATCTGTAAATATGTCAAACTTGACTTCCTCTGCTGCTGTGGAAGGAAATGCTTTGTTTTCAGCTCTGTAATTGGTCATGTAGCAATAAATTTATTGAAGGCCCTTTTTCTGCACTAACCCAGAGAAGGCTGCCCTAACTCTACCCTCTTCATTTCAACATGTTGTCTTGGATTGAGGATTCTGTTCATACAAACCAATACCCCACAAGTTTTAGTCACTTTGCAGTGCACCACTGTTTCTTTGGAATGCATCTGTTTTTTGTTTTTTTTAAGATAATGAGGGCGATAGATTTTTTTTTTATAAAAGTGAGTTATATCCTCCAGTACCTGTTGTAGTTTCATCAGCAGAGGTCCATCAATGTGTGAACAGATTTTTATGACACTGTACCTTTCACTGGTGATATAATTGTATATGTGTGTAGCATCTCCTCGGGGTGTAATACTTTATAGACAAGCATTAGAGCCCCAGTCAGGTGCATTCTGGATGTTATCCAGCTCAGAGAACTGCTTGTCCTGACGAAAAACAAGCTTTGGCTTTTGATCTATATATTTATGTTTGGGAAGAAGTTTCATTTTCTTTGAAGCAATGTTCTGATCTCAGGAGTTTTTGAGATGCAAACACTGAAACAGTAAATATTTCTCTAACTTTTCCGAATCAGTTTCAGAAAATTCACAGACAGAGCGATCAGTATGCACTGTAAATCTGCACTTTAGTCATTTTTTACAAAACAGCTATTACACGTGATATTAGGCTCATGTGACAGTCTCATAATACCATTTCTGCATAATAGGTCTGTTACTTGCTTGTGGTGATCAAAAGATGGTAGGACGTGTGTGTTGCTTTGGTGGTCTCGTGTGGTGTGAAAGGAAGTAGCTGCCATGCGTTAAACACTTCAGTCCATATCCTCAGCATATATTCTGTTACACTTTGCTGAAGAAATCAGCTGATTTTGGCTGAGCTTTGCATTTTCATTCATTCATGGTTTTAAATGTAAAGTCTATCAAACATGACATAATAATAATAATAATAATAATAATAATAATAATAATAATAATAATAATAATAATAATAATAATAATAATAAAGCTGTTTTCAGGCAATTTCCTGTTTTTATCACAAGTCAGCCTAAAGCCCCAAATACCCCCAGCCACAGAATTACAAGAATGATCCGTTAGTCTCACAGGAAAACCACAGTGACAAACAGACCCTCATGACTGTAGAACTCTGCATGCAAGCCCTGCTGCAGGATACACACCTGCTGAGTTGGACAAAGTGTCAGCTCACTTACTGAAAGCAGTGGTCAGATGTGTAAAGAGAAGATGTTGAAACATATGGTAAAACAAAACTTGACATGCAGAAGCCCTCGAGCTACAGCTTGTGTTTATTTCTGTCATGACTGACCACAACCTACCTTTGTCAGATCAAATGAGGTCAGCTCTGGTTGCACTTAGACTCAGATGACTGCAGAATATGGTTTACACATTCAGAATGGCACACTAGAGATAATCTTCTTCCTCTACATCCAACAAAACATTGTGTCTGTAAAAATGGTAACTTGTTTATTGTTTATTGAAAAATGCTGCAAAAGGAGGAAATCCATATGTTGTAATCACTCAACAGTAAGCCACATCAGCTCCACATGAAACTCTACTGACCTCTAGTGGAGATGCTTTGTAGTGAATTAAATATCTGCTTTAATTTTGTCTGCAGAAATCAGTCAGCACAGTTTGAGTTACCCCACTCTACAGTTCACACAAGAATCACTGAAGAAGTATCCACTGCTGACCTGATGCAAAATTGTCGGACAAAGCATCCACCATGCAGCTGACTCAAAAACCTCCGACCTGACACAAAATACATTAGTATAAGGTGCACAACACAAACTTGGAACAAAAAGCACTGAAAAAGTGACCCCTGAGGATCTTCGGCAAAATATTTGAAAACTGATCACGGCAGACCTGACACTTCAGTCATCAAAAAAAGTATGATCTATTCTCCAAGAGGTTTACTCAGGCCAGGTTGAATATATGATCCCTCCAGCATGCCCTGCATCCACCACAGGAACTTCACTACTTAGACATCTCTCAAGAACTGGTCAGTTGGACTTGATTCTAAACTCAGCAAAAGAACTGATCACAGTGACTAATCTAAAAAATAAAGCAGGTATTTAGGGCATCAACCGTTAGAGGATTAACCTGCAAAATCAATGAGGGACTGATTATTATTCAACTTGAGCACATGAAAAAGTCCTAATAGTGAAAAAGATCATCCAGGGTAAAAACAACAATGCCTACACATAACCTTCGAACAAAAGTCAGTCAACGGGTAGCAGGGAGCAATCTCCAGGGAAGTGTAGACTGACCAAGTCCCAAATGAATGAGCCATGCATTCTCACAGCCCCTGAAGTGTCAATAATTTGACATTTTGTGGATTATAAATACAAATTAAAGTATACTGGCATTAAAAATTAAAAACTTCTTCCATAAATGCATTGTATCAGCTGGAGGCCCTTTAAAAGTATTAAAGCAATCAAATAATACGAAAGTATTTTTTTTTTGTCACTTGAAAATCACAATAAATGGTTTCAAAGACATGAGAAGCCTCTTGAGCACTTAGCTGAACTCTATCGTCCCACCTAAAATATTGGACTTTCAAGCTGGGCAGTTAAATATAAAGGACTGAGAAAACAGCACAAAAACAGTTGAGGAAAAATTACAACACACACACACACACACACACACACACACAAAAATATATATATCCAGGGCACATCCTGGACTGGTCGCCAGTCAATCACAGGGCCAACTCATGCACGGGGAGAACATGCGAAGCCCACACAGAAAAAAAACCCACCTTGCCTGAACCGGGATTCAAACTGCTGACCTTGCTGTGAGGCAACAGTGCCAGTAGGCTTCACCACGCAACCCATTTTGCACAACATCCGAGGGAGCAGGGGGAGTGAAGGAGCACATCACTGGCCAATCAGTCTGTGTAATAGTTGTGAGACCTGTTATTCTCTGACATTGTCACTGATGGAGGGGCTGCACGCTTTCATGGTTGTTCTTTCAGGTAATTGTTCTGAGACAGTTCAAAAGTTAGGATATTTCAAATATTGTGTCTTTTTTTTTGCCTTCACAGAATATATCCCAACCCAATTTTTTGAGTGTTTCATATCAAAGCAGGAACCGTTCCCTGCTCTATCAACACATTTCAAACTGATTTTATGTTTTCATACCAACAGTTGTTTCCTTCAGCCATAACTGGGCCTGTGGATCAGAGTTGGAGGTGGCAGCCCAACCAGGAGAAAATATCACTCTCTACTGCGACTTCACAATATCAACTGGAGTTTTCATAGTGTGGTACAAGAACTGCACTCACAAGAACCAGCCTCCTCTTGTCCTTACAGCAAGGGATCATTTATGGAGAAGAAATGCAGTTCCTCATTTTCATTTTGTGAAGAACCAGGCCTCTAACTCCTATGACCTGTTAATCCAGAACATCACTGAGTCAGACGAAGGTTTCTACTACTGTGGAACTGAAGAGAGGAAAGTGGAAGAAAAGGAATACATTGATTATAAAATTATAAGACGCTATGGCAATGTCACAACAAGGATCGTGTTCTGTGAGTATGCGGTGTCTGTGTGTGGCTGTATTTCACTGAATTTAATCATTCAATAATAACACACGAGTAAATGTGTAATTTATTACAAATGACACTGTTCAGATCAAAGACTGAATTTGTGTCATGGATTGGATTATTTTTTAAAATATTTTGTTTATATTTCCTGAATGTGTATGTCCAATAATTAACACAAGAAGTATGAGAAGCCATACTCTTTGTTGACTTACATTATTAAAAATCAAAATTATTAGTCCACAAAAGACTTTCTTATATTACTTATTACAAAATTGAACATTTCACCATTGCACTGTTCTATTTATCTGTATTTGTGTATCAGTGCACTTCCTATTCCTATAGCGTGATGGGAGAGTTTAGATGATAAAATGCATAGGGTGAGGGTTCAAGGAGTAAATCTCTAATTTCCATACCAATATGTGACAGAGTTTGTGAAATATCAAGCGTCTTAATGTGATGGTCAACACTCTTGTCACATGCAACAATTATTGGATACTTTCTGAATAAATGTATGACATGAGAGAGAGAGAGAGCAGGCTAGCAAAAGAAAACAGCTTCACAGCACACATAAGTTAGCAACTCTTAACAACTCCCCTTTCTTTGTAAAAACAGATTCACGTGCTTTCCCACAGATTTTCTGGGGCCGACAAGGGGCTCTCCAAACACCTGTGAAACGATGAGATTTCCAGGCGAGGGCTCCTATCTTAGGGAAAACCTATTTTGAAATTAAAAATAAATAAATAATTAAAGATGCTTTTTTTTTTGTTGGACCTCACATTTGTAAAGTGAATCTCAATTGGGCCTACATGTGCTACCAAACTACTCAATCACCCTGCAGTGAGATCTATTCACATTAGGGACTGAATGTAAGCCATTGCACAACAAAGACATATATTAAGTGTGCCCTGACCCAAGAATTTTAAACAAACTAAATAAAAAAAAACAAAACACTTTTATACTGTTATACTTTCATACTGTTATGTTAGAATAAAATTCAAACACTTAAGCAAAGCTTTGGATTCAGGAATGCAAGCAAATAATAAATAATATTTTTGCGACCAGAAAATAATAAAATGCTTCTTTTTTTTTTGTCAATCAATACATTTGAAAATTCATGGATAACAACAGTGATTATTTTTAGAATTAAAGACATCATTCTGATTGAAGATCTCGCACCTATATTTGCGGATTAACCATCACAGAACCAGGTGTATGTCTCTGTGTAAACACTTTGTATATTTATCTTTAATTTTTTTATTTATATTTGTACTGTATATGCACAGTAGTTTTGTGCATTTAAACTATCCTCCATGTTATCCTCTAATACTTTCCAAATGCAATGATTTTGTCACATTGTTAACAGGTAAGAGGTGAAATCATCACCAGATGGAATGTGCAATAACTCCTTTGCATTCCATGTATTAATGTTTTTGATCTGGTTGCACTGAGTGTCATGTCTTTTATCAAAATCAATAACCATCTTTATGGAGAAAGAAAGGCTGAACATTTGTAAATAATGTTCACACTGCTTTGTAGGCTGTGCCTAATGGTTTCCGATGTCTTTTTCCGTCTTTCTTTGTGTTCGCTGCTTACCAACACAGAAAACACGAGAAACACACTCAAAAAAAAAACTGCAATGGGTGCAAGGTTGACCCATAAAACATGTGTTGTGCTTTCTGCAGATTTCTTGACCCTGCCAAGACATTATAGACATGTTTCAGCTAGGTACAAGAAAAAAAGTAAAACGTCTTTCCTCAGTATGCACCAACATTCTTGATAATAAAAAAAGTAAAAATAAAACATAAAGGGGTCTAAATCCTGTGTATGTGCACAAGGTGTCAGTATAGCTTTAAACTCTTTTATGTAATGTTTTAAGCACAAATTCTGCATTGAGTGTTATTAAAAGCATAGTTGGAAAAAATTGCACTTCACCAACAAAACTTTTTTCTGATTTGATGTAGACTCCAAAAACATAAAGTTCATGTACACTTCTGTCTGTGACAACAAAAAAAGAGACCAACAATCCCAAGAGAGAAACCTTTTAGAGATAATTCCCATGCGTTTTTGTTAGTACTCTGATCACTTGTTTTTAATGTTCATTCATACAGGTAAGATGAAAAGGTTTTTGATCTATTTGAATAGAAGCCAATGTAACTGTCAGTGATAACAAAGCAATATTACAACAATCAGGAGAGACCATCATGAGGTGGCTGAAGCAAAAGGGTCTCGTCATGATAATATACCAAATGGAAACAACCACAAAAGGAAATGTGTCGCTTTACCAGCATCCCCTTTTTTTACTTCCTTTAATGTTGATGTTAATGTTAAGTTTTCACAGGTAAGAGTATTTGTGGGTAAGACCTGCTTCACTTCCTTTTGACACTCATGGCTGGGCTGCATCTTTTCTTGGTCATACTCTCTGGTACGTTTCTGGAGAGCACTTTCTTTCTTGCTGTTTTGTTTGGCTTGTTGTTACATGTGATTCTGTGACACTGGTTTCATTTTAAACTGCTTTCATGATTGTGTTTGCATTCCAGCTGTTGTTTCATTGAGTCTTGACTGTTTTTGTGGAGCAGTGGTGGAGATGACTGTCAAACCAGAAGAAAGTGTTACTCTCTACTGTGACTGCAAACTATCCACTGGTATACACATTGTGTGGTACAGAAACTGCTCTCATGAGAACCAGCCTTCTCTGGTCTTAAATCCAAAGCGCGATTTATTGTTAAAAATGACGGTTACTTTGATCTTTTGACCATCTACAATTGTTTTCAATTTGTTAGAAACATTTCCTCTGATTCCTACGACCTGTTGATCCAGAATATCACCCAGTCTGAAGAGGGACTGTACTTCTGTGGAACTGGACAATGAATGATACAGGATAATGGAAGATACATTGTTTCAAGAGATACTTACAGCTATGGAAACGACACAACAAGGATCATATTATGAACAGATTCTGGTCTGGCTTTTTATTTTCATTAAAGTTTTAGTCCTAAGAAGGAGGTGAATCTGGTTTGTCTGATCATTACATAAAACAAGGGGTTTTATAACATAATTGTCAGGCAAGAAACCTATCTCCATATTTATTGATTTATTTGAATTAATCAGTGCTTTTGTTCTTCTTTTATGTCTGTCAACAAGCTCTCTAAAATACATCAGATGAACTTGTGGTGGAATCAGTTTTTTTTTATTTTGTTGTTCTTTAACTTCCTGTGAGGTAGAGGTTTTCATATTGAAAGGTTTCTGCTTAAAGTATGTGAGAGAAATTTGAAACGATCACACTAAGATGTCAAACATATGTTATTTATACATGAACATATTAGGGAGCTGAATCTTAATTGATCTAATCAGGAAACAAACTTGTTTAGTTAAAATAGCATGGTTTCCAAATATGAAACTTTGTAAGATGTGTGTTTAGTTTTATTAGTACTTTTGAGATGTAATACTTAACATGAATTTTTGATAGTTTAAATTTTTGGGGCTGTATTGTGTATCATGTACACAGATATAATTTTGGGAGAACAAACAATGATCTTGTGCAGACAAAATAATCAACCTAATTAAAAGCAGCAGAGATAAGGGGTAAAAAATTCATTAATGCCATAATTTCCTTCTTTCATTTTCAGATTTAACATTGAACACTTTTGCAGTTATCTGAATTTGCTGCAGAATAATGGTAGCCAAACACCCTATGTTTTGCATGACCATAGTTTTATTACTCATCAGTGTAGCAACACTGTCCCACATTAAATGGAGAGTTGAAGGCACGGTTAAATGATAATGTGGAGTTAATCTCTGCTTCTTTTGTAACTTATTATTATGTGAATGCAAGATTGACAAATGTGTTCGTTTTCACATCAAACGTTTAGACTCCAGACATTAAAAAAAAAACACAAAAACAATTTATTTTTTGTTTTTCTCTATTGGCAAGTTGAGATGCATCCATCTGAAGAACATTTTTGTGACTGCCTGACGAAAAGCCAAACAAGGGACAGAAAATGGTAAAGTGTGATTTTTTTTTTCTTTTGTGTTAGATTCAGATAACAGCACCAGTGAGGAGCCTGTTCATGAGCCCTGGGTGATGATGATGATTATCACTCCAGCCATCACTGTTCTCTCCACCTTTATCTCCTTAATTTTGTTTTTTCACCTCTTGGAAAAAACAGGTAACTGTTTTTCTCACTTTCTCACCTAAATGTTCTCAACAATGTTTCAAAAATAACTTTTACTGCCCTTTTACATTATTTGTATGAAAATGTACTGTTTGTAATTTGGTGCTATACAGAAAGAATGCCTCATTCTTCCTTTTGTAGAACCTGAAAGTCTCAAGAAAAACCCCAACAGCACAGTCAGGATGAGTCAGAATCAGGTAACAAACGTAATACAAGTCTTCAGCACTTATAAAAATATCTGATCCTTTTATAGTTTTGTTGTATTTATCTTATTGATTCCACCACAAAATAAAAATGTCAAATCAACTCCCAGGATGAAGATTTGTGTCTAACTGAAGTTGTGTTCAGGCCTCAGGATGAAGAAACACATCAATAAACTTCCTCATTCATTTATTCTTGCATTAAAGCCTATGTAAGGAGGGTTATTTGTTTGTTTGTTTGTTGGTTGGTTGGTTGGTTAGTTGTCAAGCTAACCAGAGAATCAGCAACAATTCACATTGCAATTCTTAATGAGCAACCTCTGTAAGGTGATTAGTTTGCCTTTTAGTGCAACAATGTTCACAGTGAGTATAAGTTTAGTGGTTCAAAAAACAGGATTATATTTTTTTGTGAGGAAAATGCTTTCTAATTATGAACAAGACAATATCGTTAAGGAGATAACAGAATAAATCCTTATTTTATCCACTGACAGGAGCTTCAATGTAGTGTTAGATTTGGGGGGAAAATTGTTCCACCCTGCAAACAATTTTTTCAAAACCTTACACTACATTGAACCTACTGTCAGAAATGTTCCTACAGTGCATCAAGTCTTCCTATGTTTCCCCTCCAGTTTGATAGCTTGTGATGGCTGTTATTTTACCCATCTCATTCTCACAACTTTGATTACCCATTTCGTATTGCATCTTTCTGCCTGCAGTCTGCAGTGTCACGTCATTGTGTCTTGAACCCAGTGTTCTGTGATTCCATGTGTTTGTCATGTGCCAACCCACTGTTTGTTTGTTTGTTTGTTTGTTTTTTACAGCGAGCTGGTGGATTTTTATCTGTTTTTTAATTTAAGACTTTGCTTATTAATATTTTACATTAAGCCTTTTGGTCATTTTTAGCAGTTGGGTCCGCCTTACTTTGGGTATTAGCTTTGTTTCTGTATTGAGACTTAATGTCTGTTAATATGTTGTTCATCAAAGTGTTTGTTTATTGTAGGTCTAGCTGTTAGAATTCTCTTTTACGATGCCATCTTCCTGAATAGAGTAGCAGCATAATAAACTGCCGTCTAAATGTCTTTTTTTTAATTCTGTTTTTTTCTCTCTTTTTTAGTTGATTGTGATGTGATTACTGAATACTCTAGTAGCACTATACAAAATAAACTTAAATGAATGTTAAAATATATTAAACAAGGGGTTATCATTTGAATTTGTTTAAAGTAGTTATTTTAAAGCAATTATCTAAGCTCAAATGTAATTTCAAAAATTATTTTATATATTTATTACAAGTTTGAAGATAAGTAGCTCAATTCTAAATTTACTATTTTTTTAATATGTTGTTATAGTACTTTGTCTCACGTTATCACTTTTAATAAAGAGAGGATCCTGCTTTGTGTGAACATTTCCTAAGAAACAGGTGAAGGTACTTTCAATTTTTGTTTAAGTTATGTTAGTTCATAATCTTGACTGAATCTTTGAGGTTTACAGTGATAAATATTAGTCTACACTAGCAAAGCTGTTCTCCTCAAAGTCCAACTAAAGAGTGTTGAAGCAAAATCTTCTATGCAGATGATGCAACTCTTTTGACACTCTGAGAAATCCCTATGAGATGCACTGTATTATAATTTGAATCTTCTCTCCTTTTAAATTTTTGCAGATTAACTCTAAATTTCAAAAGTCTTACAGACAAATTTTGCTGAAAACTGGAGCAAGGAGCAGTGAAAACTACAGGGTGTCAGAAATAAATTATACACATTCAAAAAAAAAAACTAGCAAAGTTATGTAGTACTAAATGGTTCTACAGTTTTGTTTTCTGACAAACAAGTTTCCCTGTCCATAGTCTTCAGTAATACAAAAACACCTCCAGGCAGTTTCTCAGAATTTAAAGAGTATCTACACTAAAGCTCCCAGTGGTCTGAGCAACAGGAAACCCACACTAACACAAGGGCCCCCTCACAACACTGACATGCAGGCAGACTGAAGCTGCAGATCTTTTTCCTCTGATGGTGTTAAGGTGTTCGAACACATCTTGTTAACGACATTTCAACTGTGACTTACTTTTTCCAATGACTGGCAATGAATGCAGTGACTGACAAATAAATCCATCGGACACTTGAAGAAGGAGATTCTTTTCATTTTTTTGTCAAAAAAAGCAATTTGCCAGACAAACTGATTTTCAATCTTATTGTTCTAAAAAACATTACTTTTGTGAAAATTAAAACAGTGGGTCGAACGTAAACTGTCTTCTGTGGAGCCACATGGAAATGACAGAGTACATAAAAAGCTATCTGAAAACTGTTCTAATCACCTCATGAGGACTATACACCTTACAGATCATGTGACATTGTCATAGATCTCTAAGAAAGGAGATAGGATGAGCTGGAAAAAAAGAAAATAAAGCTCATAATTAATGTAATAGCAGATACAAAACAGTAAAACTAGTTTTTGAAACACTGGACAATGAATAAGTATACTTTGTTAAAGAGAAGATCAAACCTCTAATAAAAGGGGGCTGCTCTTTTCCAAATATACATGCTTTTATCTCATCCACTAAAATAAAGAATTAGTTTTTAATTTGTTTCTGACTGGTCTCTCTTACTGTAGTCTGTTCATTTGATTATAAATAAAAATTGTTTGAGTTCCAAAACTTTGATTTCCAATAAAGAATTATTTGTTGATTAATCATCAGATTTCAAAAACACATGGAATTGCCAGTTGTCATTGTTTATTACTGTGAAGTAAAATTTATTAACAGAAAAACATTTTTAAATAAGCATTTAAATTAATGAAAATGCAAATATTTGAGTGATATAAATAGAAGAAATAAGCTCCTCATTGTCTTACTTTATCTCTGTAAACAACTAAAGACACAAAGATCTTCTGACGACAACAGTAATAAAAACATTTGAGAAAATAAAAAAGCAATTTTCAAAGAAGAATTCAGATAAAAATTTCGCAAAAATATGTTGATCTATAGGAAGAGGTCAAACCATTTTAAGAAATATGTTCATAAACACTGAGGCTGCTTATTTCTGGTTTTCAGCAATGTCAAGCACCTCATGAAAATGACAATAAAATGCTTTTGACTGCAGTCAATTAAAGAAAAAAAAAAAAAAAAACGCTTGCAACTTTAATGATGCCAGCATGGGGAACAAGATTTTCAGAACACATTCATTTAGTGCCTTATTATCTATTTACTTATTACTTTATTTACCAGAAATCAGCACTTTTAGATTGTATTTGAACTTCTGACTGCTTTTGAAACAAAACACAGCTGTTTAAATTCAATAAAACAAGATTTTAAATTCCAAATTAACCCTGAGAAACAATTACTTGTCAAGACAAGCAACAGTTTTAAAGGTGTGAAAAACATCTTCAACCAACAAGGACGTATTGCAGTAGGAGCAATATTGTGCACTGCTTTTAAAGGTTAAATTCAGAGCTGGGTCCTTTTATCTGTTATTTGTTAAAAATTAGCATTATTGTTATCATACACTTTTAAAGTGAATTTTAATTTGAAAAATGATTATTGACATCTTATTCTGTAACATCATTTCCATGGAGCCTGACTTCACTGCAGGAATGCAGCACTGTGGCAAGCTGTCTATGCTGTGGTGGGGAGCCCAGTGATGAAAAGCCAAGTATCCGTCTCTTCCTGAGATGAGGCAGATAATCCTGACCGATAAATAATAATCACGGGGAGCAAACAGCTAATCTTTTACAAAAACAAAAGGAAGAAAAAATATCCAAAGCTTCAAGAAATCTATACCATACCCATACACGAGACTTTTAAACAGGAAGAAATCAACTTTCAATACAAAATAAGTTGTGAAAAAAAACAATCAAACTCTCCACTCAACTCTATTTAGCAATCTACTGCAGATGGCCAAAAGCTAATTGCACAGTGCCTCCTTTATAATCTAAGGGTTGCACAATCTGGGCACAACCAAAGTAAGACAAAAAGCACAAAAAGAGCTGTCCAAAGTCTTTTGATCATCTTAAGGTGTGTTTTGGTAGTGGCATTCCTTAAATCCATCAAAGTGATTTCACCCATCATCTTAAAAAATTAGGCGTGTCTCCAGGCCAACATGTTGTGAGGCATGCAGCACCTTTCAGCAGTCAATTTTTAAAGGACAGAATGAACATCCAACTTCTCTCTTCCCAAAGAACCGCTGTCCCAGTCTGAGACTTTAGGGCTGTGCAGCTGGAAAGCAGTGAGCATGTCCTCATCCTCTGGCATCTAACAGCAAAGTGCAGACAGATTATGTTAGGAGACACGGGATAAAAAATGAAAGCTATCTGTCTCCAAAGCCTCAGTCGAAACCAACAACTCCTTAAAATCAGATGGTGTACTGATAAGTAATTTAGGAGTAGGAGCACTGCTGCCTGACCTTGTGTGCGCAACAAACAGAGGAACACGGGTTATCAACAAGCCTATGTATGAGCTTCCAACTGTCTAAATAAAGCACCCTTTATATAGCAGGAAAAGTAAGCCAGACTTAGATCAGGTTTTTCTTGGCAAGTCTGCCTCAAGACAGCACTGTGGCACCAATGATCTGACCACACCTAATTCTAAGGCATAAATACCCTAGAGCACAGTTATGTGCAAGGGCATTTGCAATTTAAAAAATGTAGTGTAGTCTGGTTCAATTAAATCTGAACCAAAAGAAGAAGAGTCAACAATCAGAGTTTCTGAAGACCACTCTGAACCTTCTCTGGAGTTGAATCATTTTTCTTTTTAAAAAGATTTTTAAGCTTCATGGATTTCTTGCTCTTTTCCTTTTCCTTATGCTTTTCCTCTCCAGTCTCACTGGGAGATCCAGGGGACAGGGCAGCAATTCTCGTAGCTGCTGCTGGTGGTGGTTCTTCCGCTAGTAGCCTGCTCTGGGGCAGGTTGGGTGTTGAGGCAGAGAGGCCTGTTGGGATGGTTGCCATGGAGCTGCAGGACTTCTCAAGGATTCCGTCATAAACCAGCTGACTTAACGGGCCAACAGGGAAGAGATCTGATGATGATTGCCGTGGCACCTGAGAGGTTATCATAAGGTCGGGCTGTCCAATGGGACCTGAGGTTGCACTTAATTCAGATGTCCCTAAGTCCTCCATCACCATGTGTTGTCTCTGTGTTTCAGCTGGACCATCAACTCTTTCCCGTAAAACTTTTCCAGAGGGGATATCTGTGGAGCTATCACTGTCAGTTCCTATCAGTCTTGGTAGCCTCCTTCTGAGAGAACCAGCAGACATCTCAAGTTCATCTCGAAGTATCCTTCTACTTGTTGATGGTTCCAAACCATATTCTTGCCTCTCTGCTGAAGATGAGGTTTCCATAAGTGATTCAAATTTCTCTCTGTTTAACATCTTCATAGAAGCAGGGTCTGTACCATACTCCTCTAGCTCTTCTCTGGATATCTTCCTCGATGGTATTCTAGTTGTCTCAACAATGCTGTCCATTGCTAAAGCTCTCACAGAGGAATCAAGCTGGCATTCAGCTCTGTTCCATGTAAGTTTTCTGGAGCCTGTGTCAATGGACATTACCCCCGAGTCTCTTAAACTTCTTCTGGATACTGAGTCAAACGGATAGTCAAAGTCCTCTCGTATCATCTTCCTGGAAACACTGTCAAATGAAACCCCCATCATGTCTTTTGAAATCTTCCTTGGTGCCACATCTACTTTTGCTTCCACTTCATTCCAAATCATTTTTCTCACGTCCATCGGTAAATCACTCCTTTCTCTGTGAACACTCCATGAGGTAGGATCTTTCAGTTCACTTAATGAATCCCTCTCTACTTTCCTAACTTGAAATTCTGCATCCAACTCGTTTGAGAAGCCCTTTCTGACTGAAACATTCAGAGGGACTTCACCCCTGTCCCGGGATATTTTCCTGGATGCAGCCTCCATCAAAGACTCATCTTGTGGCTTCTTAAAAGAGAGTGATTCCAGAGAAGTATCCATCACTTGGTCTTTTGCCATCTTCCTGCCAGAAACATCTACAGAAGCTTCAAGCTCTTCCATATAAATTTTGCGAATTGGTGACTCGACAACAGCCTCCGCCTCTTTAGTCAAAGTCTTGACAATCGAGCTGTCTGAAAGCAGTTCAGCTTCATCGTAGTAAAGCTTCTGTGAAGAGCTGTCAACAGTTTGAGCGGGGAACATTTTGCTCAGAGGAGGTGAAGTAATATACTCTGTTTCTGAGTACCTCTCTTCGGAGTCTCTATAAGAGAGAAAGGAGAGATGGAAGGCACAATGAGAGAGGACAGATAAAAACATAGGGGTCTACCATGATTGGTTTGGCATTTGTAAAAACAAAACGTGGGCAGGTAGACATACTGTTTTTTTAGAGTCTTAAGGAACAGTCCTTGGTCTTCCTCGAGACAAGGATAAGGGGCTCTAATGGGGACGAGAAGGTCAGGATCAGGAGAGATCATTGCAGCCTGTGGCTGAGTGATGACACCAGGACGACGTGAGCGACATATGGTGGATCCCTGTGTTCTGGGAGAACGCTTCAGAGGTGGAACCGGAACTGGAGGAAGTCAAAAGACAAACCAGTCAGCCAAACTGTTCAGGTTCATGCCATCCTTAACAAACAGCTGTGGGTATATGTGTCCTTAATAACAGCCAGTAACTTGAGAACCCAGATGTTCTCCTTAGATTATGAGTGAGATAGCCACTACCATGCTTACTGTGCAGACACATGCTATTCCTGTTTGAGCTAAATATTTTTTTCAGCTGTTTTTCTGTTTTCCCTGCACTGTTTATGGTATCTGAATAGGTTTGATACATAACAATACTTTATTTTAGATAAGCCAACAGAATTCTCAGGTATAACAGAAAAATGAGTCTACCTGTTTGTTTTTTTTTATTGTGATGTAAATATGACTCCCGTGGGCATATTCACAAAGGTTCCTGGTAGAAAAGTGTAACTCCAAGTAACTCCAAGTAAGTGAAAGTAAATTCTGGGAAATTTCTTAGAATCATGTTTTCTTACAGTTTTTGTGAAGACAAGATCTCCATAAAAAATTTTATTCACAAAGAATCGGGAAAGTGTTTAGTGAACTAGGGGCTAAGAATTTCTCAATCTGAGGAGAAAACTGTGAAATGACAGTGAAATAGGAGAAATTCTCTCCAATCAATGAATGAGACTGAGGTCATTTGATGTTCCAGATTAGATTGTGCAGTGATAATGTTTGAGCGCACATCTACGTACAAACCAATGCAACAACGCAATATCCCCAAAATTTAGGGTGCTTATGCATTTAGCAACTGGAGAAACGCAAGTTTTACCTACAATTTTGTTCTTGTGACAGGTCAGCCATATGTTTGGATGACTTATTAATAACGAAACAAAACTGAAAGAGTGCAGAATAACTGACAGTTATAAGCTGCACAGGAAGATTACTGCAACACATTAGAGGGTTCATATTTAGAACGAGACATCACACTGGATTCAATGCTTTTTTGGACAGACTGCCAAAACTGACATGTGCACAATTTGCATATGTTTTTAAGCTTTGTACTTTGGAAGTAAAACTTATTGAACATAAATAGTTATTACCTTAAACATAATATAAATCAATATATGATCAGATTCTTGTTTTGGTCTGAATGATTTGACTGTTCTTTGATATCTGTTACCACTGTAGGGGTGTTTTTTTTTCAAAGTTTACTTATTTATTTTTACTCTTTTTGTGAATCAATCAATCGAGGATTCACAGTATGCACTGGTGCATAAAAAAACCTCTCAAGTAGAGAAAGTTAAAAGCTGAATTGTATTACGTATGCCATTAGTAGTCAGTTTATGGCACTAACAACACAGTAGGTTTAGTATGAAACTTCCCTCAAACACGTCATGAACTCCCAGAATTTGAACACCACTTTACACTTTGTAAATTTATTTTAACATGCCTGCCATCTGCGGTATCATTGGTGAAGTAGGATCTTCTAACAGATCCTCGATGGATCCATGGATAGAGCTGTGGCATGAACAAGGTTGTTGGAGCCCTCTGGGTAGCCCATGAGCTGAGTCTGAGTAGAGCTGAGCCGTGAGGTGTGCTAGGCCCGGATTCCTTATGATGGGGAAGCCACAGAGACGCTCAATCTGCTGCCATCTATGGAGGCGCTCACGCAGACAGGCTGTTACCTCAGACAAGGCATTCCTTTAGGGGAGAGAAAGAATATCCTGACACATGATGCACCTGTGTCACACAGATACACAAATAATTTTATTACTCACTTTGCCTCCAGGATCTTTTGGTCAACTTGGTCTAGAGATGAGCTATGGGCTACATGGAGGGTCCCAAGCACAGAGCTCCTCTTTTTCTTAATCCTCTCTGCCTGCAAGTATAGATATGTGTCAGCTGACAAGTTCATATTGTCTGTAATTTATAGGAATAGGATCTACAAAAACTTATGCATTAAGAGCCCTGTGCCTTAACAACTAAACATCACTCTACTGTGATTGTCCTGTGTGTCTTGTCATTCCTTTTACCTCTTCCTTGGCGGTAGCAAGTTGTAGTTCAGCACTCTGCTTTTTCACATTGTAGTACTGAACCTCGATCTCATGGGTCAGCTGCAGCCACTGCTGGAGAGCCTCTGAGGCATTCCAGCTAGCATTCATATCCTTTTCTGCTTGCTTAAGGGCTCCAAGGACCTGTAGAAGTGTGCATTAATCGGTGTTAGAGACCAATATGTCCAAGAGTCAAATCAAACCATTCCTTCTATCTCATTTAAACATTCAAATCTATAACCAAGAATATTAAAAATCTAGAGCAGCATTTGTCAAGTCGTGTCGAGTGTCTACCTGCTCTAGCTCCTCCTCTGCATATCGAAGGCGGCTGAGCTCACTGACAGCTCCTTGTCTCAGCTGGTGCAGCCTATGAGCCTCCTCCTGTGCCCCCATGATCTCATCCCTCATCTTCTCCTCCAGGTTCTGTTTCTCCTCTGCAACATTACGCTTTTCCTCCTGGGCTCGTTCCAGCCTGAGAAGGCAACATACTTAAGGTGTGATTAAACAAAACAAAATGAAAAAATTCATACTAACGCACAGAAAGAGAGAGTCTCTAAATGCAGAACACTCACTGTTCTTGCAGATCCATGAGGCTTTGTTCAGCCCTCTGCAGACTTTCCAAATCTTTCATCATCCTGGCAATGTGGATTTTACTGGCTTTGTTCTGGGCCTGGGCAAACCAGCAGCCTCCAACTCCCATCACCACTGATACAATAAGCAGCAGATCCTTCATGTAGTTATGAGGGGGGCCTATAGAGGAATGGAAAGCCATGTTTAAGGTTGCTGTGGATAAAATACATTAAATTAGTGGCAGGATAGAAAAATGTTGGAGACTTATCCCTTGTATTCACTTAGAAGAGGGCTAACATTATAGATGATGGGATACCATTTTCCACCAGCACCACCAGTTCCAAGTACAACCAGCTGTGTCCATATCCAGCAAAAAGTCAAACACAATCAAATTCTTAAGTTTCAGTTGCTCGATGTGTTCAGAGGAGATAGTTCAGTTTGGGAAATTCTCATCTTTATGCAAATGATGTTGTTCTCTTTCCTTCTCCAAACTGTAACAGCCCTGAGCACTGGTGCTAGGCAAGTTTTCAGCTGAATGTGAGAGTCACCACCTCCAGTACTGAGACTCTGCATGATAACATATAGTTAAATCTGGGGAGTGAGTTAACTTCAATAAAAGCAATAAAGTTTAAGTATGCGTGTCACCAAAAGTGCAATTTGCTGACACAAGCAGCCAAATCATAGCCAACATTTGTCTCACATCATACAGAGGTAAGGCATTTGA
The DNA here is from genome assembly GCA_030710495.1 of Labroides dimidiatus. Taxonomy (NCBI): domain Eukaryota; kingdom Metazoa; phylum Chordata; class Actinopteri; order Labriformes; family Labridae; genus Labroides; species Labroides dimidiatus. The sequence continues at coordinate 16,507,943 of CM061145.1, forward strand.
AGTCGCAAGCTGCACTTTGGATGCAGTGTTTGAATGTCAGTGATATGTATTTGAAAATCTGGTGGATTGCGACAGTTATTTCATGTACTTTGAAGTAAATAGAGAGAAGAGGATAAGGACTTGTTCTTACGTGTAGGTGGTCCAAACAGAACAACATCCAGAGCTTTGATGTTGAGCTTCTGCTTGTCCCTCTGGTCCTGAACCCTCAGATGTCCACTCAGGAATGAAGGCTCATTAGCCGCAATCCTGCACACAGACGTCATACACAGCTCAGCATGTTGCTACCACCCCTAACAACAACTGACTGGTTATAACAGAGGCCCACATGGATGACAGCACATAAGAGAGTAAGCGCTGCCTGAAAACACAGAGAATCCACGGATTCAGGCCTTGCAAGAATCTGGAGAATATCCTGAACATATGGCAGTAAACAGTAAATAAAATATTCAAGTACAGCCTCATATCATATCACATCTTAAAACATATTGTCTCAGTATTTGGTTGAGAAATACCCAAAACTGTGGCATGTCATCACCATTTGTCACTGAAGCATTAAAGTGCTAAAAAGTATCTCAACTCTATATTCTGACACTATCAAAGTGATCCCACGCTGGAGCTCGGATATTATATTTTTCAATGCTGTGGTCAGACAATAAACCAAGTATAAATTTCATCAAATATGGGAAACTCTTTAAGAAATTCAGGAAAAACATCTGGTTCTGAGGTATGTTGGGTAGTGGAGTGTAAATATGCGGTGTTGTTGCATATTCTCACCTGGGAAGCGTGTTTCCATTGACCTTAAAATCTTTGAAGTTCCTCTCATACTGTGGCAACTCAACAAACTCCTTCAGCCAGCGGAGCACGTCATCTTGTGTCCAGTTATGTACTGTGAGATCATTATGGGGGGGGGGGTTAGATGAGTTTGTGATTGTTTCATTCTGCAGCTTAGATTCAAAGTACAACTTCAATTGTTCTGTAAAAAACAAAAGGAAACTATTCCTCGTCAACTAAAAAAAGAAAGGCAGAGGACGACCAAATTCATAGATTTAGGGCAACATATGTAAGAAAAAAAAATCAAAATTTATCTTGTGAACAACAAATTGTTTACATTTTCCTATACAAGGGACATTCAAGAAGGCAGCTTTGCCAAAACAAAGATGCTAAGATGCCTTTGTCTGCATTAGAGGCTGTTCCACCTCTGCTGAGTCCAACAGTACCTTCAGATGACTTCCAGCCTCTCCAGAGCTCTTCAACTGTGATGTGCTGGTCTTCTCTATGCAAGTGGCTGTGTTTATTGGTCTGCTGCTGCTTCATGTCTTCAATAATAAACTATGAAAGGGCAAAAGGAAGAACGGAAAGTAATACCACTATTTCAACTGTAAATAGCTACTTTGGGCTCTTAAGCACCTGACACAAGGCTCAATCTTGCAACCTCCCACTCTCAGTTAAATTGGGTGGGTGTTGCGATGTGTTACGTTTTGGGAATGTAACGCCAGTTAAAGGAAGGGGTGTTGTAAGACTTAATTTATCTTGATTCCACTCAGAAGCATGCATGTGTATTGCAAACTTCAGTGTTTGTGTGTGTGTGTTGTTGCTGTCTTGGAATGTGTCCTTGGCTGTAAACCGAGGCTTCATATGATGACCAGAGGAATCTTGGGGCCATGTACTGATGAGCCCCAGCCTGTCCCCTCATGTCTCTATGGTAACTGCAACTTGAGCCCTTGGATAGTGTGTTCCTGATCTACATTCAAGTGGGAGAAGGCGTTCGAGAATTCTGAATTTAAAAGCTCCGTGAACAAAATACTTCAAAGTATTTGTGACAAACACTAAGAAAAATTCCAAGGCACTTTCTTTTTAACTGTTAAAAAGTCTTTCTTTTATGCCATGGTCATGTTGATGCTAAAACCACTCTAATGCATTTCGACACTGACCCTTCATTAGGAAGTCAAACGGATGTTGGGAATCAGTTTCAAATGGGTTTTCACTCGTAATGAAAATCCACTTTTTCAGGGCAGGGCATCCACATGAAAAAAAAACAATCCTTTCCTACACTCTGTACATGATGTGACATATGAAGAGATGTGATTTAAACATTCTAGTTTTACCTAGAAAGTTTGCTGTTAACCTCATGTTTTTGTTTATATTTCTGCAGAAGTTAAGCCCTGAACTCTTAGAGGCTGCAGGAGTCTCTGTTTTTTTCTCCAGTTCTCAATCACTTCTTTCATGAGGAGTTTTAGATATTTGCAGCAAAAAGCAAACAGCTTTCAGGTTCGGAAGTTATATCACATTACAACCTGGGGCTAGTCAAAACAATTGGAAAAAAACATAAACAAATCTATTTTTATTATTAAACAAATATTTGAACATTTTTAAATCAAGATTCTTCCATATTAAAAGTATTTGGAATTTGGATGTGATTAAACTCATCCTTCTGAGTTCGCAGCTTGCAGCCACATTATTCTACTTCACTCTGAGCTTTGTTTGATATACATTTTAAATTCAGTATCATTTTTGTTTACTTAACATGCAGAGTGGCTCAGAGCAGTTGTTTTCCCGTGTGAGAACTAAATATGGTTCTTTCTGGGATGCCAACTATATCTATAGAGTTGTGGGCCACAGGTGAAACATCCAGCAGATGATGTTACTCAGATCAGTGAGGCATTACATATACACAAAAATGAATAAATCCATTCCTCACATTTTTATAAATTAATACCCAAACATTATAAAGTTTAAGGTCAGATAAACATAACAGCAAAAAACTAAAAACATACCACTGGAAACTTTAATCATATTTTTGATGATAGTTGATTATTGTTTTTCAGTGCTAAGTTGCATGTATCCACTTTTTTAATATTTCAGACTTTATATTACCTTTAACATCCACTTAATTTAATGGTTATTTTATGCCATTCATGAAGAAAAAATATGGGTAGCCTGACTCATTCATATTTTCTCTCAATCTTTATTGGTGAATTGTAAAAACAGTAAACTGTAGCTCTTCAGGCTTTCTAAGACAACTTTAGGTTACAGGCTAAAGAAAAAGGCAGTTAAATTCAGATGACATTAAGGAGATTTATATTCTTAAGTCTAACCATGAAGGTCACCAGTGTTTTAGTATTCTGTTAGTTTGTCACTGAGCCAGAAGCAAAGTTATACTGTTGCTATCCTTAGTATCACTAGACTCTTCTGCCAGCCAGGACACCTGTTGTTGTATTGCTTCTCCCTTTTAGTCTTATCCATGCAACAAACAAACATGCACAAGATGTGCCTCAGAAATAAAAAGTAAATATTGCATAAGGAATTAGCTTTGTACCTCTACGCTCTCCTCCACCTCGATCTCGCCATCCTGGTCATCATCAATCTTCTGATGGATGCTTCGCAAGGCCTCCAAGCTGAAGCGGTCAGCCTCACTCATACACGGGGGAGAAACTACCATGCAAGGGTCTACATGAGACAGGAAGACAACGAATGTTGAAACAGAGAAACACACACCAAAGGAAACCACTGCTACAAAACAGCGATTTAGTTTACATCGGGGGACTCTCAATTAATATTATACCCATGGAGCTCATACTCAGAGTTTAAAATGTGCGATCACACGACACTTTGAGCTTGTCTAACAACGGACCATTCATTCATTGACAGGAAGGAGAACTTCCCAGTGCTTCCATATTTACCAACACTTCAAAATAAATGTATTATAAGTCAAGGGCTATATTTTCTCTTTAAAGAGAGGGTATTGTGCTTTCCTGTATTTTCAACCTGGATGTGTAGTAACAGTGCTGGATGTCAAAACTAAATGTGTGCACATTTCCAAATCACTTCAATCAGTTCTAAACACTCCATTTTAAAAATTGCATGAGATCATGAGATCATGAGACTTGCTGAAATGATGAGGTTCACCTAACTGGTTCATAACACACTTTATATTGAGTCATAACCTGCTAAAAACTCCTTACAGGAGCTTTAAATCACTTTTAAAATGGTAATGAAAACAAAAGCTTGTCTGTGTCGTATTTGAAGAATAGACTGGACAAACTAACAACATAAAAGGTGAAAACCTATTTATTTGGCAAAGAAATCTGAATTTTATCATGAATGTGAGTACAGCTTTATGGGCGGCATCCTTTTTCAGCGTCAGATCAACAGATTGTGTCATATGTTCCAGATGACCTTATGACTAATTCAAATATTTTAACCACCAACATCAGCAAGAGTTGAAGAACACTTCACTTCTGTTTTTAATCTTTTCATCACATCAGAACCCAATGTCCCACCATGTCTCTTGTCTACTTTCATTTCATAACAGGTGGATGACATAGTAATAAGAGACCAACATTTCCACTATTTGCTGCTCATTAGGCTCATGTGTATTGTTGCAATACTTTTAAATGGCAAAAATATTTCAAACAACTTAGCAGATATGGATTCTCTCAACAATGTTCTGATCCTTTCCCTAATGCATTTACAGAGTGAAGGTTTCACTTGATTGTGAGTCTGTGAGAAAGGGATTATCAAGGGAAAACAACTGTTATAATTTGGCTTTGGATTGTCAGTTCGTCCAGGCTTTGGTGTAATAATCAGGAACTAATGTGTGCCAGGATGACACACTTCCTCTGTCATCTGTCACACTGAGTCACTGCAGGCTGTAGGAACTGGGAGGTCAAGGGTCTGCCAGTGAAACCACTATCAAAGCAAGCACCAGAGACACTTACATCCACTCAGTCACAGTGTGGGAGTAAAGCTATGAGGAGTGACTTTAAGCACAAAAATGAATTATCCTGTCTGATTTAAGAATATTATGTTTACTGTAGTGGCATTTCTATTTTCTCAAGTGGTGCAAATCATCCAGCAATAAGTTTGTACAGGACCAGGAGTATTCATGTGTAAATTAATCCTGGAGAAGTTTGGAGAAGTTTTTTTTCGGGGTTTAGAGGGGAAAAACACAGACTGAACACAAGCAGTTAACATAACTTAAACTTAAAATAACTTACTGCTTCCTTGGCTGTTTTATGAAGCAGACATGACGCATGTGAGCTGTTTGCAGTAGCCTATAACTGTCAAATATTTAGTAGTTGGAAGTTCTTGAAATCAATAGGGACAGATGGATTCTTGGGCTTTTTTTTAAAGGAATGCTTTTTAGATTAGATATCAAAGGGATCTACTTTTATCGGTTCATTCAACACCTATATTTGTTCCCCAATGCACAGACAAGAGATGTGTTGCTGAAATGTAGATCATCTAGCAACAGGTTTGCATATGAGTATGCTAAATCCCCCTGAATTTTGTGTCCCTATAGAACCTCCACATTTGACCTGAGTTTATCTCTTTCCCCGGGTGAGTTGAAGGAATTCAGCCAGTGGTGAGTATTGAGGTCTAACTGTCAAAATTGTTGCTCTGTATCTACCACTGGTCCTATAAATACAAGGAGCATGATTCAGGTAAACTAAACCGTTTATCCTGAGGGAAAAGGGGGTGTAGGCCGGTTTTATTAAAAGACTACGCGAGTCCTTCTCATTAAAATCCCACCAAAGTTGCCTTCATGTATTTTTGATGTTGATAGCTTCTTTATTATTCCACTCTTTGGCTGGCTTGACGCCTCGTGCAGCCGCACACAGGCCTACCTGTTGGGTCGTAAGCTGCGGCCCCTCCGGGGAAGCTGAAACCCTGGAGGTCTCCTGCGCCCTGCGCGGCCACTAAAAGCGCAGCGGGGAAAACAAAGAACAGCAGAAGGGACAGTGGGAGCATCATGAATGGTTTATAATACCGTCCTCCAGAATTGAGAAACTCTTCAATCAAACAGACGGAGTCAGTCAAAGCTCTTGCCGCACCAACCCCCGTTCGGGAGGACCGGGGTCAGTCTGCAAAAAGTGTTAAGCGATCTCTGTTGCTATAATGGGTATACAGCCAGAAGCGAGATGTGATACTGATGATTCACTTGAGAAATATTGGCAGGGTGCTGGATAGATACTGCAACTCACAAAGTCTGAAACAAAATCTCAAAATCCCAAATGTCGCCGATTTCACAAAGGTATTCAAACATGTGCACACTCAGGACAAAAAAGAAGATAATCCAGCGGGAAAAAGGGGATTGCAAAACTAAAGATCCGTCAGGCCAAATGAAGGAAATCAATCGAAACGTCCTGAGGGTCATCCATGATTAATATAATCCAGGAACACACCCGCGAGCTCAGCAGGTCTCAGGAAATGACTTGAAGGGCGCGTGAAAACACTTCAAATGAAGATCAAACGGAAAGGCCTAGATTAGTAAAAAGGACGCAGACTGTCTTGACTGTCTCATGAGTCCAGTTGAATCCTGCTGCCTCTGCTTCTCCTCTCTTTATACACTTGTCCTGAAGTGTTCTTATTTTTTATTTTTTTGGTCACCACCTTCCCAACAGCTAGGGACGTCGAGATGTGACGGTAGTGTTGGGAACTCTCTCTCTCTCTCTCTCTCTCTCTCTCTCTCTCTCTCTCTCTCTCTCTCTCTCTCTCTCTCCTTACCCCTCTCCCATGCTCGATATTTACATCACAAGAGGGGGCAAAAATCTTCACTTGATCCAAAGCCCTGATCCAGTGACCTCTATAACTCAGGATAAATGAAATATTTCTGATTCTGATATTTAGTTGCAGGATGCGCCTGTTAGTCCATCATGTTTATTGACGAAGCAGAACAATCTCAACAACTACATACCTACATACTCTAACTGTAACCTTTCTGGTTACATGGCTGAACTGGTCCTTTATTTTCTGACTCACATCAATGTCATCTGCATCCCTGGATCAATTAAAGTCTCTTAAATCTCTCGCTGGGAAGTATTCATGCCAGGAATAGTGTGTCATATGTCACATCATGGCTGGGCTGTCTGGGTCTGGCAGTTGTATCCTTGTTCACAGATCTTCAGACTATGCTGTGGGACCTAGTAATTGTTTGTACACCTGTTCATTGGCTGTCCAGTGATGTCTATATGTGGCTTGCAATTTCTTTAACATGCTTTGACGGAAAATGTAAAAAGCAGAGTGAACTATGTTAAACTTAATTCATAATTAAAAATATCCGGAGTGTGACTCAAACAGATCATAAGACCCCATATATGCATATATGCATACATGCAAACAAATACACACACTCACACTCACACACTGAGTGACAAAGTGTCAGGTTTCATTCTAGCAATTTGGCTTCCAGTTTAAAAATAGAGGGGAAGATTTGACCTCTACCCTGTGGAGCATGCCCAAGTGGCGAGAATCCAAAAAGTTCTCAGCGTGATCTGAGGGAGTAGACAGCAAATGTGCATAGGAAATGCTTCAGCCTTCTGTAATGCTCATTAACCCTTTAAGCCCTGGCCTCTTATTTGGGTCTCTGCAAGATAAATGAAAGAAGTGTTTATCTCTGCGTCTTCAAGGTCTATTTGAATCATTCTGGTGTCATGAGAAAGAGAGCACTTGTCAGTATTGGTATTTATGTCACTGGCTCAGAATAATAACTCCAGCATTATTCAAACAAACTCAAAGTTCAGTTGATGTATGACTTGACAGCATTTGTAGCTGAATTTCTCCCATTTAATCTGATGTGCAATATGACTATATTTATATGTGATAAGTGCTTCGTTTTATGCCTTTTGTTGCAAAGTCCTCCAATTAGGAGACCTTAGAGTGAAACACAGAATAAAAAAATCTAACAACAAAATACTTCTAAATTCACTTTTATTTATGACCTTTTTTAAGAAGAAACCTCAGAGATTTTAAGAGCTTTAGACTGCACAGAAAAAATGTATGGGGTCAAATGATAGAAAAGCGCTTGTAAATAAAAGGCCAAATATGACATAAAAGACGCTACTTGCGTTAAAGTAACAGCAATAAAAATGCTTGTTAAGATGCCAGTGATGGCACAATGAGGTGAGTTTAGCTCATAGTTTACTTTCATCACACATTGACTGTTTGATACTTTGATGACCAAAGTAATCCAAGATCTAACACACACAAAATCATCATTCAAAGATCCGGTGCATGTATGAAAAGTACAACAATTAACAGTTGAAAGATCAAGAAATGGGATGACTAAAAATATCGCATCTCTCAGCACTGTGGATAACAACACTTTTAGTCGCAAGACAAAAGAATAAACCCCTTTGCAAAAGTCTGAATTAAAATAAGATGCACCTAAATAGTAAAATGGTGGAAAATGAACATGATACCCAAACACAGGAGGTGACGGGATTATCAATCTGTGTTGCTGCACTGTAATGATAAAAAAAAACATGGCTGTAAGTCATTGTCCTACTACTTAAGCAGGCTCAAAAGGCACAAGTTATTCACATTGTTGTTATAGAAGCTTTAAATGCTGCACATCAATGTTGTTTGACATCATGTGCAGTGATTGAAAAGTAGGTTAGTGATAACAGACACTGTTGGGAGAGGTTGAGACTGTCACACTGACTAGTTTTTAATGTCAGGTTGAATTTTGTGTTTTGAGGTCCACCTGGTGAATGAGGCTGAGTGAGCTGAAAATGTATACAAGTTATCACCTGGATGCACATAAATTGTTAAAATAAGTTAAAATGGTTGGCAGTTTGTAACAAAAATGATTTCAACAAGACTCACTTGTTGCATAGTCATCATGCAAAGAAATGTTGTTAAATGTTGTAGTTCAAAGTTGCAGTGTTACAAAGCTATGAGTGGCTGAGTTTGTTCAGATTCCCCAGTGTAGGCATTGAGTGTAGAAAAGGCATACACCAATAGTTAATAACACTACACACATTTCGTAGATAAGCACAGTCATGTATTAATTCTCTGTTGCCTGATCCTCTCCTTTAAAACAGTCAGACTACTTTGAACTGTTTTAATGACTGTTAAGCAATCACAAATATGGTGAATGTTTCCGAAACACATCTGAGAATTTTGACAGAAAAAAAGCAGAGGAGCTGCAGTCAGACGGTTATGGAAAATGCTAAAGGTTATATCAACGTATCTACCCTGTTGAGGCAATAAAATTTGGTAATAAAAGTCAACCTACTGTAAAGTATCATATAAAACATGTCAAAATGTACCATGGCAAAAGCTTATAAAATATAATAAGAATAAAATAATACAATAATATTCCTTGGTCCATAAAAACTATGTTACTCTTATAACACATCTTTCCCTTACACACAAAAAGATAAATCAAGTTTTCGGTAAAAAATGATTTCATTAGATACAACAGAGAAAACAGTTGTAACTGCATTGGGATGTAAAAAAAAAAAAAAAAAGTGGTTCATGTTGTTTTGTCAGTTTGACGGCAGGTTCTTCTTACTTGTCCACAACCTGCCACAAGATGGAGCTAAAGAGCAGTTTCAGTCAGGTGCTTTCTGAGGAAACGTTTCAGAGTCTGTGCAATACTTCACAAGTCTGTGAGCCTCTTTGGAAAGTCTATGCACTCGTTTTCTCTCAATCATTCTAAGACCAAAAACACACACGCACCAACAAGAATTCATCACAGCACTGACACGGTCGACCCTCCCGACGACATGCCTGAGTCACTACTGCTGTAAACTCCTTGGGCATCCCCAAGCCAGCTCAAAGATGATGATGGCGAGGATGATGATGTTGGTGATGATGAAGAGGTGCTATGTGAGCGCAGGATCTCCTTTGCAGTATTGCAGTGGGGTCGGGGGCCTGGTTCAGGGGTGTAAGTGAAGGTGAGAGCAGTGGAGTAAATAATTCCATCATTGCGGACGAGCGTAACTGGGACCTGAACCGCCTGTTTCACCATACGCCAGCCCTCCCTGAAGGCAGAAATGTCCGGCACCACACACAGGACGCTCTCTCCACATCTACGAGGACAGATAGATGAAACAGGGTCTGAATATCTGCAGAAACACTCATCTGCCACCAGTGATGTTTCTACTCACCTGTACATGGTGTCAGCCTCGACATCTCCAAACCACACTCTGAGGTTAGGAGAAAAGTTCTGTCCTGTTAGCTCCAACATGGCCACATCTCCTCCACCGTTTAACTAGACACAGACAGAGAATAAAAGCATTTCAGCCTCTGATGAAGCCTATGAGCTTGGTTAAACACATTAACAGAAAGTAGCTGAAACTTATTCAGCATTCTTTCTCATTCTTGCCTTATAAGAATATTTTGAATAGAGTAGACTAGGTTCATACCTGTAGACTTTCCACTACAGGGACAGGTGTGACCGGTTCAAGGACAGGACCCATACCCTCATAAAAGGTGTATTCTGCCTTGTCAGTGCTAATGATCGTCCAAGACGCCCCGTCGTTAACAATCTCCTTATTCATCTCTTTGGAGCACTGTGTGGCCTAAAAAAAACAACATTAAATTTACTAATTGGTGGAAAAAATGCAGGGTAAGTCCTGAAAAAAAAATATTAAAAAGAAGGTTTTCTAAATGTAAGAATTCTGTCTCTTATCTGATCCTAACTTTTAAAAAATCAGATTATTTCTCCTTGTAAAGTCAGAATTCTGAGGGGAAAAAAAAGTCAGAACTCAGAAATTAATGTAAGGAAACACTTATCACACATACACACAAAAAAACCCTGTTCCTACAGGCCTAACAAAAATCTTTCTTTGTGAAATATATACTGATAACAAGGTCACTGGACTACCAAATTCTCATCAGGATGAGAGGCGAAATGTTTTCCCAGCTCTACACAGTCCAGTTGCCTCGTTATTTGAGTCTTCAAAATAACCACGACCGGGATGAATGAGAATCTACATGGTTAACCAATAGCAGTCACAAAGATTTCCCTTCTCTTCTTGCTCTTTAATGCTCATTTAAGCCAATGGCAGTCCTCTCATTTGTGTACTGATTCCACGTCACATGCATCAGATTAATGGTATACTGTGTATTAGTGACAGTTACAGCAGAATGACTGCTGCTTTTGATAATGCTGTTCAAAAAGCCTTTAAAGCACAGAGGGCACAAATCGTTGTATCGCAAATACTAAGATTAACATTAACCATAACATGAGGGTGTGGTTTATTTTTATCAATTTACAACCCCAATTCCCCTGAAGTTGGGACGTTGTGTAAATCCAGTTTAACCTATATTCAATTGAGTACACTACAAATACAAGATATTTATTGTTATAACTGATAAACTTTCTGTATTTCTTTTGAAAATATTCACTCATTTTGAATTTGATGCCTGCAACGCTTTTCAAAAAAGCTGGGACAGGGGCATGTTTACCACTGTTATATCACCTTTCCTTTTAACAACACCCAATAAGCATCTGTGAACTGAGGACACTAATTGTTGGAGCTTTGTAGGTGGAATTCTTTCCCATTCTTGTTTAATGTACAACTTCAGTTGCTCTACATTCTGGGGTCTCCATTGTTGTATTTTGTGCTTCATAAGCCTTCCTGCCAGTTAAATTGTTATTACAGAATATCAACAATTACATAAAAAAGTGTGGGAAAAATCTTATTGGATCAAAGCTTTTGAAAATAAACGTATTACTGAAATAAGTTAGAAAGAGAATTTTGACCAAATTGTCCAATAAACAGGCTTTAAAATTGCATATCAAACAAGTCTCACTGGGTGAGACTTTATTTGTTCAGAAACCTGAGAGACCTCACTGAAGTATTATTGTTGACACTGTGACCTGTCATCAAAAGATGTGTCCCTGGCTGATTGTCAAACTTTAATGTATCGCCATGAAACAGACAATTATTGTTACTCCTTTGAAAAGTAACATTAATCAATCATATACATGTACACAATCCAGCTCTTAATAACTCTTTGTGCTAACTACTATAGTCACAGCGCCACCCTCTGGAAATTTGTTGTACTTACTCTTGTATACAATGTCTGATGATTTCATACAACTTAGATATTCCTCCACAAAGCATTAGTGTTTTTTTTAACTGCTGAGAAACATTAAATATTTCATCAAGTTGAGTCTTTTGGAAAAAAAAATGTTATTTTCCCTTTTTCTTGAAGTTTGCAACTTCAAAAGAAATCACAAGCGTATAAAAATTAAACTGACATTATATATCAGAACCAGTTATGCCTTAAATACACCATGCATCTGTGGTCTGGCTCTGCTCCTTAACGTGTTGACTGCATTCGACAACTCATACTGGCTGCGTGTTCAGTCCAGCAAGCCGCATGTTTGACAGACCGCTGGATTCTCATGCTTCCCACTCCATTGACAAGCCTCTCTTCATTCATGTTGCACTGTAAAACCTCAAACTTGTTGAATCCTGGCACATCTCCGCTGACTGTGACATTTTGTTGCAATGGTAAAGCTAAATATGATCTGGTTTTGACACAGTTTGTTTAATTTTGAAAGTCTCTTTTTAGACAGTTTCCGTGCACGACTTCCCGTCCCACTTGATCTTCTCTTCTCTGAATTGAAGCACTGTAGCTCCGGCATCTGCCAAAAGGATGGCTGCACATTAGTTGCGACCTGCTGGACCAGGCACGCAGCCAGACCACAGCAGAACAGATCCCGTGTAAGGTCACGCATTGACTTACATGGAAACCTATCTGAACTGGTGCCATGGTGGAGCACAACCAGACCAGAGATGCATCTGGCGTATTTCAGTTGTTACACAAAGCAGAACTAAAACACCAAAAAAATACTCCTTGAGTCTTATGGTGGAAGTGATTACACACCTGAAACTGTATGATCCTCTCCTGTGAAAGACACAGATACATTCTGTCTGTATCCTTCAGATAAAAGCAACACTTGTGAAGCTGAGACACTGGGTCATCTGCATCCATTAATGCAGCCTGCTTATCTACTTTACGTATGACCTGAGGAATGAAGGAAAACACTGAGTATAAATACACATTCACAAGTTATTTACAGTTGCAAACATCCTCATCTGCAAATGCAAACATTGACGCATGCATACCAGTCTGGGCAGGGCCATGCCAGTGACAGAACACACCAATTTGACCGTCTGACCATAGTGAATGTAACCGTCTCTAACAGCAAACTCCTCTCCTTCAGATTCCTCATCGTCCACTAAACAAAATAAAGCTGTGTCAGTGTCAAAAAAACCCCCACTAAAGAATGCAACAGCATTTACAGCAGTGTACATCTACTTTTGGCAGGCTAAAAAAACCAATGTCCCAAACCATGTCACTTAAAAGAGAAAGCAACAAAGTGGCAAAGATGTAGAAAAGAGAACAGACAGATGAAGACTGTGAGACTTACACAAGTGAATGTAGAAGGCCCCCCACTGTTGGGAGCTGGCAAGAAAGTTCCCCCCCTCCACATGAAGATATCTTGTACTAACTGTCTGGGAGCGCAGGCGATTAAACAATGCCACTTTGGTGCCTGATGCTATACACACTGAAAGGAGAGAGACAGTGAGTGTGGGAGAGCGAAAAACCTGTTGGTGTTCATGTGTGTGTTGACACCTCCTGCGACTCACAATCTGCATTTTTCAAGGACTGTTTCTTCTTGGAAGGCTTGGAGATAACCTTGATCCTCTTGCTAAGGAAGACTCCTATGTTGGCGCTGTTCCCATACAACATCTTCACAGACAGCATGAAATGTTTCCTTTTATCAGAGTCACTGATGAAGAGCGTCTTGGCTGTGCAGAAGTGCTAAGGCAGGGAAAAAGAGACGTGTTAGGTGGTTTTGTACGAGCGTGTGGGTTCTTGTTTGTGTCCCTTTTGCTTCCTTTCTAGTACATTCCTCTGGCAACGTACAGTTTTTGTGGCATTCAATATGAAACAGACTTTTGCAGAGGGAGAGGATATGGTCAAAATGCAAAGCAAAGCACTTCATGATGTGGTTACATTGTGTGGTTTGATCAGTAGAGAAGCAGAGCAAAAACAAGCACCTTGCTTATTGCAAGAAAGAGTGACGAGTATGTGAAGAGTAAATACCATCGTATTCTGTGCTTATGAATGTCAACCTACCTTTCCCTCCAGATTGAGTAGCTGCATCTCCTGCTCACTGTTGCCAATCCCAATAAATGCACATGGCTGTGCCTCCTGCTCCGTGCAGCCTTCCTTCTCCATACTTTCTAACTTCTTTTTCCAGCCACTGCCCATCAGATATACACATGGTGGAGGGCAGAAAAACCTGTTTGATGCAGCATATCATCGATTACATTAAAGATCATTTAAGATGTTAAAGAGGTATTTATCTTCAGACAGCCCAACACACACCTTTTCTCATTGCCATAGGATTTCTGTGCAACTTTTGCATGTAGTATGAGAACTGTTTGATCATCCTTCCCCTTTAAGTAACTCCTCATAGCTTCCCTGAAATTGAAGGCAACAGTTCTTAACACATTGACAACAGTACATACTGTTCCAGCACGTATCACTTATTTTCAGTTGTTTTAAAAGTTCGTAATGCTGTAAACAGATGGACGAAGAAGTATACCTTGTCAAACGCTGAGGCTGTGGTTGCTCACCAAACTTCCTGCAAAACAAAAACATCAAGGTGCAAGGTGTTTACACGTGGTTAGAGCAGGGGAGATAAAAACCATCCAGCTGGATTGAAAGTGGCTGAGAGAACTGAGTCAGATTGCATAATTTCAGACATTATATATACCATCATCTTTTTGGAGACCAAAGATCCACTTTGTCCTGTTATTGTTTTAGTCTGTCTCAAACTATTGTGAAGTTCGATAACTTGAACAGTGTTATTGCATTGTCTTAAGCACTTAGATAAATCTTTCTGAGGACAAAACGTCTGATGAACTGTTAATATGCTCGGAGCGATGCTTTCAAACAACACGGTTTCTTATAATAGCAAACTCGACAGTTAGCAATGAATCCAACAGATAAGATTAAAGTCACTACGGAAAATAGTTTGCACAACTTACCCCACATCAAGCCACAAAGTAGCAGTGTGTGGGAAAAAGTTGGAAAGCATGAGTAATCTACAAGACCACTTAAAACACGAAAACTTGGTGTTTTTTTTATTTTTTATTTTTTTTTTACAAGAAAATGTAAAGTTACATTCGTTTCAATTTCAAGACTTACCCCGTAACAACGGGCGCCATCTTCCAAATAACTCTCCCCCCTCTTAAAAAAAAAAAAAAAAAAAAAAGTCCAACAATCGCGAGATCCCTCCCCCAGTCCCCTCTGCAGAGCCGGCGGCACAACAGGAGAATCAGACTGGAAGGAAAAGCAGTTAGAGAAAGGGGGGAAGGTGTGACGGGGCAAAGGGGTGAGAAAAGGGGGAGGGAGTGGCGACGGACAGAGGGCAGACGCCAAAACAACAGGCGTGGGAAAGTTATAAAGTCACGCGAGATCACAAAAACTCTCACAATTGACTTGAATTGGGATTGGGTAGAGTTATCGCGAGATGAGTGCTCACTTTTTTTCTTTCTTTTTTTTTTGCCAGGCACCCACACTGTAACTCTATTCCCACGCCTTATTGAGCAATAAAGCAAACTACACCTCCCAAACCGAAAAGCTGGGAAAACAGCATGAAGGAAAATGATCAGAAATAGCATGTCTTTTCTGTAATGGCTTTTAGATGAACTGAACAGAAAGTGACAAAATTAAACATCACTGAGAACTGAACTAATTTTTATTACATACTTTTGAAAGTTTAAAAAAGTATAAAAGTTTTACATTATCACTGATTTTTCATTACTAGATGAAAGGTTATTCTGACAATATTGAATACTGATTTCGTGATCATACATTAACTGATAGTTATGTCAATGACAGTTACATATACACACTTTAAAGTTGCAGAGGAAGACATCTTTATGTGTAAATAATTTCAATAACACTGTCAACAGATTTATATGGTTAGATTGAATTTTTTCCAAATTTCAAATAAATGAAACTATTGTTGTGATGCATGATAAACAGTAGAAGTGCTGGTTCTTAAATCTCATAACACATTTAACTTTTTTTTTTTTTTAAAAAAGAAAGACATTTCAATAATTTTTTTGGCAAATACTCTCTGCCAATAGTAACATAGAGAAGGGCATGTAATAACCAAAATGGGCCTTGTCTTTTCAAAATCATGATCAAACGGTATCCATGATTGTACCGAAGAATAAGATACCATCAGTGGGGTTTTAAAAGTCAGCTGAAATGCCAACCTTCACTTCCCCTCAGCTTGTTACAGAAGTAACACACAGCATAATGTCAATAAGACCACTTGACACTTGCTGATGAAAATCATCATGTCTACCAAGAAACTCTTATAATGCAGAAGTTTACTTTAGCATCATTTAACCTCAAGGTTTTGTTTCCTGTTATAAAATATCACTTCCATCTGCAAGTGTTGTGGCTTTTCTACAGAGTGCAAATCATTTACATTCTCCTCCTGTTCTTGGTGAGTCATTCGCACCAATCTCTCTACTTCATCTTTCAAAGTAATGCGACAGTACTTTGGATGGCAGCACTGATACTGCCAAAGGGGAATACAGTATACAGAGATCTGTTGAATCACAACATCCTACTACTGAAGTCTGTGGTACAAGAAGAGGAATTAAAAACAAGAGTATCAGCACTGTCAGTTCCCATATTGTCAGTATTCATGGTTCTCTTAAAGTCTTGGAAATGTTTTTCCTGAGTCAATTAAGATATTTGGTAGGAATACTCTAACCATGTTTAAGTCTTTATAAAGTCTTAATACATTTGTGACTCTATATAGTAATGCTTAAAATGTGTTTGTCCATGAAGAACCACCAAAGTTTTCAGAAAACAAGCTGGTCTTCTGTTTTCTGTGATCCAAACAATCCCATTGGTTAACTTCAGCATTTCTGATGTAAAGAATGCCCACTGTTGTCGTTGTTTGAGTCTCATTATTTTAAATTTTCCAGAAAATCCTCTTTCTGTAGAGCACGTAGGAGATGAGGACCCAACAGGAGGTAGCCACTAGGTTCTGGGTTAGATGCTCAGCATGGGATTGGTTGTTGACCATGCTCCAACGGAAAGGGAAGTACTCCTCAAACACTTCATGGCCCACGTACACAAGGATGGAGTTCATACCTGGAAGCAAGGTCCTGGATTATTAAATAAATTTCAACTTATGATCCAAATATTGAAAGGACTGGAATATTAGTCTACTAGACAGATCAAATTGCCTCCTTATAGATCCTGCCTTATAATATAGAATAATTCTCACCAGGGTAGTAGAATGGAGCTCCAGACCACCACTTTTTCACATCCACAGTGTAGTAAACAATTACTAGCAGCACAAAAGCAAAACAGGCCAATGTTGTAACATAGGACAGTGACCTAGAAGAGAAATAAACAAGAAAATGCACAAGTATTAAAAACTTAGAAATATTTTCATTTTTCTTAATGATAGTTAAAATGGATTTTCTGCTGTCTTAAATGGATTACGTCTATAGACTATATTTACCATCAAGTGTGACATTTAAGTGTTTCCACATTCCAATAATAAACTTCACTTAAATCATGTCTTTGCTTCATTTAGAGACACACATTTTTCCGTGACTAGTTAATCATGTTATTGCTCATGTGACTGAATGTTCACGTGTCTATGAAGGTGCTGTACAAAGTTACTCTAGTATGAAGTTCGACCAATTTCAAAACACAGTGTGGTAATCCCACAACAGCAAAAATCCACTTAAAATTACATGAAATAAACGACATTCACACAAAGCCATCATAGGACTGTACATATGAGGGCTGATTGAGTGAGTGTGAAGCTTGTATTGAATAAGTAATGCAGGGATGTCCTTTTTCAGCTCTACTATTCCCTGACTATTTAAGGCTGTGTACCTGCAGACTGGTGTCATTTGGTGAGTTTATGTTGAAGAGGTAGCTCTCTAAAGTAAACAAGGCAAGTGACTTTTGCAAAATGCACAAAATCGCTGAGAGGGCAGTGATTCAATATTTGCATTAGAAAGGTCTTGCACCTCAGGATATCCATACTGATATGGTAACAACACGAGGGAATGATGCCCCTTCATATGCTACAGTGAAAAGGTGGGTGGTGGAATTTAAGCGTAGCAGGCAGAGCCTTGTGGATGACGCCCGTCCTGGAAGGCCTGTCACTGTTGCAACCCCAGAAATGGTCAATAAAGTCCATGATATTGTTCTGGCTGAGGGGAAAAACAATCAATGGCACATATTATGCATCACTTCTTAGGCAGTTAAGGGAAAATATTAAACTCAAGCGCTGCAGAAGGTGTGTTGTTCCACCAGGACAAAGCTTCTGTTCACAAGTCTGTCATTGCCATCGCTGCCATTAATGATTGTGGCCTTGAATTGATTGAGCATCCACCTTATTCACCTGATCTCGCTCCATCAGACTTTTATCTATTTCCAAAATGAAAAAGGCCACTTTTGGTACCCACTTTCAGTCAAATGATGTTGTCATACATGCAGCGGAGGACTTTCTGATCCATCAAGAAAAGGACTTCTTTAAAAGTGGCATTGAGGCCCTTAAACATCGCTGGAAAAGTGTATAGATACTGAAGGGGATCATGTTGAAAAATTATGCAATATGTCTGCCAAAAGTGAAACCCTTAAATATGAGGCTCACAAATTATCAATCAGCTCTCGTAACATTGAACAAAGGCTGAGAAAGTCTCATAACTTTTTTAAACCACCTTATCCACACAGTAACTCCCCAAAATTAAAAAAAATAAAGAAATAAATTTCTGTACAGACATTATAACCCTCTTCACTGAATAAAAACTAATTTTACCATAGGTTCTTGTTGACGGGGATGAAGCCCTGGTCTGTTGAACACTTGGTCAGAGCTGCAGATATGATTCCCTGTAAGTTACAAAAGACTGTCGTTAAAACATCAGGGAGCTGAAGTTTCAAGAAGTAAAAAGCATACACCAAAAATGAGAGAAAATTCAGCAACAGTGTTATATGGAAGTGAGAAACAGATCTTCACTTGTGCTCAGATTGCAGAAATGTATAATGTGAGGTAGACATACTTACTAATAAGAGACCCCATATAAGAAACCTTGACATTATACTTGTGTGGACATCTCTGTAGTGTAAGATTATTTTTCCAGCCTAAGGAGTGTTAAAAATACAAACAGAAGAAATAAGCTTTTGTCCCACTGGGCAGTATCATCATAAAGATTAAACTCAGAAAAAATAAGGAAAGCAGGAAGACAGAACCACACAAATACACATTACAGACCTGTAATCCAAGAAAAGCCATGAGAATGGAGTTGATGCTGCCAAGAACACCTTCTGGATCATATGGCATGTGAGTTCCGTAAATCACCTTAATGAAAAGAACACAGAGAGGGATTTTACAAACATACCAGAGCTCTGACACAGGTTACTCTTCTATCACTAGCGTGGCTGAAGTTAACAGAGAGAAACTTGATATATGGGTTGAAGCTTGATCTTCCATGTTATTAAAATACTGATTTAAGTTCAAGTCACTAACCCGTGAAGAAGGAGTCTGGTAGATGTGCTTTTCTCCAAATAGCCACCGGTCAATATAGCCAGCTGCTCCACCTGTGCAGTTAGCATACAGGCCCATGTCTCCAATCCCTCCTGGACCCAGGTAGCCTCTGTTCACAAGAGCACAGGAGAGGTCAATGTTCACAGTTTTGGAGTAGAAAAAAAAAGAAATACATGTGGATGGAGTTTTGAAGAATTCCATTATTTCTGACACAACGACAACACAAACAAGCCAGAAAGAACAGGAAACACAAGATTTCATACAAAATATCAAGCATTAGTTTTCGTTGAAAATACTTCAAATATTATTTTGAGCCAAATTTGAAGCTCTTGTGTGGAACTTTTGGGTTGGATCAAATTTGGAAGCATTTGTGGACAAAGGGTTTTATCTCTTTTGTCCCATAAACATGTAAGTAGTGGTTTCTGATGGAAAGCTCATCCTGGCGTCTTTAAATGAAACCTTTTCTGTGGTAGTATAACTGACAGAAAAACTACTGTATAGAAATTGTCAATCTTGTTACTAAATACTTTGGTCTTTTTTCAGGCCATGAAAAAAGCGCCAGAATTGACTTCCCTCTGGTTTATGACTAGCTTAAACTCCTCACAGTGGCATTCAGCTTTCCTTTTCATGTTGATGACCAGATGAGCATGTTTTAGACTGTGGGAGGAAGCCGGAGTACCCGGAGAAAACCCATGCATGCACGGGGAGATCATGGAAACTCCACACAGGAAGGCACTAACCGTTGTGCCACCGTGCAGCCCTTTGCTTTTATATCCTCTGCACAAGTTAAACATCTTAAATAGTAAATAATGGGATAGTGCTTGGTAAAGCACAGCTCGGTATCAGAACAGAGCTGCCGCTGCACGCAAATAGAAGAATAAAAACGCACACTCAGATAATTTTTAAGAAGTAGCTAGAACCTTCTTGCTTGCTAAGCATTTCCTGTTTAACATAGTTACAAAAATAAACACAACATGCCCTGTTTGACTCACGTTGGGCACTCAGGTACTGGAAGAAGAAAAGTGAGGCATAGCCACATTGTTTCTAAAAGGAGTACACACAACCAGGCTGGCCAGTACAGCAGGATATCAAGTCCAGGGGCCCAACAAGCATCCTGGAAGACAAAGATATTCTTCAGACAAACACTAAATTGAAAAAAACCCTTGGTTAACGTGCAAATTAAAGTAAAAACAAAGAGAGATTTCAGTGTGATTTCTTTACTGTTTAATTTCAGGTAAATCTTGTGTAAATCATGACAGAATGATGGTGAAATAGTGCTGTTGTACCGTTGTAAGGATGTCAAGATGACCTCTTGCCACCAATAAGTCCAGACAGGCTACAACTAGATATGACCAGGCCAGACGCTGTAACACACCTGGAATCCGCAGGTTGCTCCAAGATACTGTGCAGCAGACAGGGTTGGAGTTTTTCACAAGAAAGCACAGAGGTAAAACAAGAAGGAGAAAATGACAACATAACTCTAAAACATGGGTTATTCATCATTAAAACAGCATGGAAGCTTGGTTGTACTCACATGCTCCGTTGCAGTAGTTTGGGTTGATGATGATGACACCGATGATGAAGAGCTGAAGGCTCCTCCACCAAACTTTCCTGAGCAATGAGCAGCGGGTGGCGCCTGAACGGAGCTGGGAGTTGATTGACAGGGCGATGGATGTCCCCATAATAAAAACAAACCTGGAGGAGGAAGGAAAGTACCAAAAAGTAGCAGTGTGTGAAGCTTTGTAACTTCTCAGTTAACTGATTTGCCTGTCAAACAAGATAAATGATGAGGTTTTTGAGCTTCAATTTTTTTTTTACTTGTTTTCCCTTCAGAGACAAGAGAAGTTTTACAGTGAGTCTTACCACAATGACAGGAACTCAAAGCCTATTATCCTACTAAAACATGTTTTTTTTTTGACTGAAAGAACTGATGAGTAACATAATCCTATAAAAAAGAAACACTAAAACTACATGTTTGAAAACTACAGTGCTAAGTTAGAGCACTTATTGGTCAATTCAAACAAGGTAATAAATCTTGAACTTAATTAGAGAATTATACAAATACACAACAAAATACAGTGAGAAATCAATTACTCTGCAGAAGAAATAAACTCACCAAGGGAAGACAAGATCTGCAACAGTCAGTCCTGCAAAAGAAGGAAACATCTTTAGAATAAATTAACTATGAAACAATAAATTAAAAAATCAAAAGAAGAAGCAGGCTGTGCTCACCATTCCAGCTTTCATGTCGGAAAAACCAGTACCTCCCCCCTCCATAGTTCACAAACACCATGATGACTAAGGAGATACTGACCGGAAATTAAAAAGTAAAAAGGTAAGGTTACTCAAAGGCACAGCCCTCTGCTTTAGAGTATCTATCAGGCAAGCAAGGTTATATGTACAATGTTGTTTCAAATACTCAAGAGCTAGAAAATAACAGAAATACAATTAAATAATCCACTTTATGAAGAAAATGTAATGATTCAAGGGACCAGATCTGTGTCAGTGTTTTTAGTATATCGCTCAATAATCAGCACCAATTCCAGTGTCTGCAGCCAAAATGTCACACTGCAGCTGCAATCACATGATACCGCATGAAGACAGAACCCATTCATTCATTCAGATGCATAAAGACACTGCTGCAGCACGACTTCAGTTTATCAGTTTTGTAGCTGATAACCAAGTCGTTCAGTAATATCTTTGATATGTTTTAGGTGGAGAGCAGGGGGCTTACCCTCTGAATGTATCCAAAGATCGCAGCCTCTTGCTCGGGCTTGGCGGTGGTGGGAGGATGTTGTCAGTGACTGGTGGCACTATCCTGCCAGGAGAGCCTAACTCCTGAATAAATGAAATTACAGATTACATGTGAAGTTGAGCAAATATGAGCAAAAACTATCTCGGCTCATAAAGTTTGTAGTTAGAACAAAGCCGTTCACAAAAGACTCACAGAGTTTATAAGCCTCTCTGTTTCCATGGAGCCACCGATGCGGAAGAGAATTCCCCTCACTACCTCAAGACTGTAAAAGAAGCAGTCAGACAGTCAAGAAGTTATTCCATAAGAAACTCACTCTGAACTGGAAATAAAACTTCAGAATACTCCAACACTATAAAAAAATAGTAACAGTGAGTAAAAGTACTTTACCCATAAATTGTTCTTCCAATAGTAGACAACAAGGAGAGTCCAGCAAAGATAACAAACGCTATCAGGATTGCTACATGAATGAAGAGGGGTATCATTTAAGTATAGCACAGTCAGTCATACTCATCAATACACCATAACATACAAGCTTATAATTCAGTAACATGACTGGGACTCACGTATGTAGCTGTTGACAGCCTCTGCATCAGTCACTACTGAGCAGTTGACCACTGATGAGTCATTCAGATTTTTCACCCACAGCGAGTAGTTCCCATGCTCCCCAAAGTGGAATGGAACCCTGTGGATAAAAAATTCAGACAGTTAATTGTCATTGTTTGGCTCTTTATTGGAAAATATGAAGATCATTCTTATATGTTTTATTACAAAATTCTAGTGTACAAAATGCAATGTTTTGTAAAATGTAGCTTCCTGATTTTCAAACTAGTAAGTAGGAAATTATTTGTACAGCAGTAAAACTACGAAGACTCTTTGGAGACCTTCAAGAATTACATTAATCTATCCATACTGTACTAAAATGTCCTGGCTTGTTAGTTACACTATGCATTAACAGTGTTGTAAACTTAGAGGTTTTTTTTCTATGGATAACCTTAGTAACATGATTCAGGAGAGGGTTTCAGTGTAGTGCTTTTGTCATTTATATAGATACAGTTCGTAAAAATGAAACATAAAATATATTTCACTTACTTGCAGAGCTCCATTTTGGCAGAAGTGCTGTTGAGCTGTACTGTAATTTGATGTTGTGTGCTCACAATGAAGTCTGCTGAACTGGGCCGACCAGGACTAGACCCTGCAGCGACAACCCCCAGCTTCTGGTACAAACACTACCACGGAAAGAAACAAGGGTCCAGGACAGGTGTCATCATTTTTTCCATTATCATACCACAAGGATACAACATGGATACAACAATGTTAGACTGGGTACACTGCATAGTTATGTGAGTGTACCTGATAGCAGCGCTCTGACACCCAAGAAACCACCACTTCAGTGTTGAGCTCATTACTGACTGTCAGAAGTGCCTCATCCATCTTCAGGGCGAGGTGTTTGTGATGATGGATGCCAGCTGAATGTAGACACGGGAATACATATGTATTATTCCAAAAAGGGAAACCATACTCCATTCAAACAAGTAGATGAGATGCTACACCTTGCAATGCACGGCACCACCCAAATGCATAGCCAGTCGTCACTCAACTATCATGAGCACTGTTCGTGTGATCGAGCATATTTCACAAAACATTTGTCATGCTAACAGCCGCATGTCACGAAATTCAGTTAATAAAAACATTGTTAAGGTTTCATCTCTAAATGCTATAGCCGTGCAACCAGCCAACTTCTTGTGACTTACCCCAAACCTTTAGTTCCCTGTCTGTGGATGAGGACCACATCAGCACTCCATACCATGTGTGTGTAAACGTCAGCTATATAAGTAGAAATGCCCAATCTCTTTGCAAGCTACAGTATTTGAGCTAACATGCTGCCATGAAGAGGAAAGCATGTGAGAGGGCTGATGTTATGGCTGTTGAGACCCGTGGTCACATGCTGGATTAATCCGTACACTACCCACAGGAGGGAGGTTCAAATAACTGGAGCTCCCCCTTTAGACTGTGCACTGTGTATTCGAGGTGGAGCTATTAGCCTCAAGCTAACACTTAAGTGCAACATTAACAACGTGGGGGATTAAGTCTGTCGGTAATAGCCACTTTTATCGCTAAAGGTGGGGATACAAGTGATGTAAAACTTTGTAGCTCACTGTCAAAAGCTACAACTAGCCTAGCAACACTTTACTGTCTTTTCAGTTGTCTTCGGCACTTACAGGTAGATGTCTCAGCCGTTAGTGGTACCACACACAGCGCCATAACCAAAGCGACAGCAGCAAGGGACAACACATCATATTTCTCTGGTTGTTTCATATCCTTCTGCTTTTCCTTGGCCCGGCCAGCTGACTTCGAGCCACTCTTTTGCTTCCTTTTGGGCATAGAAAACACCACTTCTGGCGCTTCCTTGTTTTGACCCCGTAGGGCAAGCGATAAGGGTCAAAGTACACGTTCTAAACAGCCGTAAATTTGAACACATAGGCTTTAAAATTTGAACCTAAATGAGAGTTTTCTCTTTAGTAATATTGTTGCTGATGTTTTTTTAATTTAAATATATTGGTACTAAAATGTAAAAATGTTCAAATAATATTAATTGGTAAATCTTGACATTTCAGTTATCAATCAAGGCATTGCCAGATGAAGCATTTAAGATACATGAGCAGTACAACAGCAGATATGTTGAGTCATAGATGAATAAATATATTAATATAGTAAATTAAGTAATAGGAGAGAATAGTTTACTCATATTTATCTGACCTGCTACCATCTACACATCAGTACCAGTCTTCCTAACTGAGCGACGCATGCGCGATGTCTGTCATTTCCAGGATTCTAAATCGAAAACCGAGTGAGACAGCGGCGCCTCCCTCTCACAATGGCAGATAAACAAAATGCTCAAAAGAGGTAAAAATATCGTTAGCGCGGTTATAACGCTTCAATTCCAGGGTAAAAGTTATTTAGAAACAAAATTGTTTGTTAACAGGCAGAATAAATAAGTTACAATTGTTAGACAACGTTAGTTAAGACGGCTAAGCCAACGAGCTAACAAGTAACTTAGGCAAACCCTTTTCAACTGTTTTCTCTGAAATAATATTTGTTGGGGTTTTGTTTTTCAATTTATTTCAGTGTCAAAATAGCCGCTGGGGCCGTAGTTTGTGTTGAAAGTGAAATAAGAGGGGACGTCACCATAGGTAAGAGCTTTGAATCACTGACAGTAACTGCTGCCGTGGCAAACAGCTTATAATCATTTTAGACTCAAGTACATCACATGGCCTCTTTTATAAGCAAATATAAGTTTTACCATTTAAATTAAACTTTCCTTCAGGTCCAAGGACAGTTGTCCACCCAAAAGCCCGTATCATTGCAGAAGCAGGACCCATTGTGATCGGAGAAGGTAACCTGATAGAGGAGCAAGCTCTGATCATTAACGGGTTAGTCAAGATTCAGTCCACCTTTAAGTAAAGCACATATTCATGCTACACTTTATAAACTTCTGTGTCTGAACCTGTTTTGGCCTTTTTTTTTTTTTTACAGTTACCCTGAAAACATCACACCAGATTCAGAGGTGGAACCAAAAACAATGACCATTGGCATGAACAATGTGTTTGAAGTGGGATGTGGTATCCTTTTTTGTTGCCTGTCCAGTTTGTAACTGGTACACATTTTAATTACAATTTTAACTATAAATCGTTGTTTCCTGAGCTGAAGCTTAAAGTATCACAAGCCCTTAAGATCGGGGATAACAACGTGATTGAATCAAAAGGTGGGGTGTTTGCAAATTGCATCTGCAAAAACTAATGGAGCATTTTAGAGGAACAAAGTCAGTAACAGTGACGGATATCTCCCATTTTTCTGTCTAGCTGATGTTGGCAGGAATGTGATCCTCACCAGTGGCTGTATTATTGGAGCCTTCTGTCAGGTCAACACCTGTGAAGTCATACCAGAAAACACAGTTATTTATGGCTCTGGATGTATGAGGCGGGTTCAGACAGAAAGACCACAGGTATGAATATACATGTTTGGAAATTGTACACTAAACATATTGTTAATATGGATCTGATAAACTAATATCTTCACTAAAAACGCTGCCACTTTTGTACCATAAAACATAAAACGTATGTTTAATTGGGCATTAGTCTGCTTTATGTGAGTTGAGACTCTTCTTACTTGCAACATTGCTATTTCTTTTAATAAACACAACAGTGTGCCTGCATGTTGAAGCCTTGCTTTGAAATCATCAGCTGTTAAGCACCTGTCAAACTGAGCAGTTGAGCAGGATATTCTAATTTTCCTTTTTTTTTGTCCTCTTTACAGCCCCAGACTCTTCAGCTTGACTTTCTGATGAAGATTCTACCAAACTATCACCATTTGAAGAAGACTGTCAAAGCAGGCCACAATGCAAGCTAAACTTTAGCTTAATCATTTTGGGTAGAAATGCAAAAAAGAAAAAAAAAGATTTAAATGAAACTTGCTGGAGAGAAGCATGAATGTATATAATAATTTAATATTTGCATAGCTTCATCAGAACTTTTTCCTCTTACTCCTTGATAAATATTTTCTACTCTAACCTCAACAGCTGCTTAAGCATTTCACAATTTTTTGCTCTGCTGATATACTGTTTTCTATGATTAATTAAATAACTTTAATAACCCTATGGATGTACTCATTTATTATTGGAGCCACAGGTGATGATTTTATCATGAGGTTGTATGAACAGCAGTGTGAATGTGAGCCACAGTTTTCAAGTAGAAATATACCTTGAGTAAATGAAATATTTCGAGTATGGGATTCTCAACTGGAACATCCTAAATGAGTGCATTTAAAATCTTCTCTTACACAAGTTATAGAGTTATTTCCACTCCGGTTTATGTAATTTGACAAAAGAGCAGTATCTTGTAACTGTTTTTATTAAAATAAATTCAAAAAGGTTCGGGCTACAAAGTGTAAGGATTTAAATATTTTCAAATTTCACAGGCGATTACGTCAGTGGCATTCCATGTTGCAGGAAATATCCATGATGCACTGCACAACACAAACCTGTCCTCTGTAGTTCCATTTAAAGGGACTGAAGGCAGCCATCAGAAATCAATCCTTGCACATACACCTCTTTTCAAAATACTGAATAAAATGCAGAAAGTATTTACACACCATAACCATATATCGCTGTAACAATACAGCTCCAGCCCAACGTTTGAGAACAGTCTTGGTAGGGCATTTAGTGTGTTAAATAGTCTTCCCCACAGTCCTTCAGGTGTCACTGATCACTAAACGAACCAAAAAAAAAAAAAATCCACAACATAATTGCTGTTCACTCCATGTAATACAAGATCACTGATCACTGGAAGGAGTGCAAAGAAAGGAAAAGAAGCTAGTTGGTTGGACACAACAAACACTCATGAAAACCTCTTTGTATCTCAGTGTGCCCGGGGTTTTATCTGAAAGCCATTTCTGATTTACAGATTTTACATCCCCAATGTGTGATGACATTTTGGGGAAAGAATTATTTCTTCACAGGAACACCATCTGAATAATCCTCCAGGACCCCTGCCAAATGGTTGTTGTGAGTCTTGAAGTGTCTCTTTCTTTGTCCACTCTGCTTCTTCCTCTTTTGAACTGGTAACTGTAGAGAGCACATGAACACAATCAGAATTGATTAACCATTGTTTGCATGATAAACACTCCATTTTTTCCTCTCTTTTTTTTTTTCAAAAGAAGTTGGGAAATGTATCTTAGGATTTTCAAATTCATAATGAAACTTGAGTAGGAGAGTTCAGGGGTAACCCACCACTTTCTTTGGTCCTGTTTCCTGCATGGAGGAGATGCCTTGTTTCTTCAGGTACTCCTCAATCTTTTCTTCATCTATGGAATCAACTGGAATGCTCCTCCACAGTTTCTGGAATTCTACAAGTTTAAACACATTTTACACATTAAACATCCGTTAAATAAATTTTTTTTAAAAACCTAATGGACTGGATACGTTATATTTTTCATTTTGTTTAGTTTAAAATGCTTGTTTTAGTTCATTTTAATGTTTATTTGAAAATCTTGAATCATTGTTATTGGCTCATCAAGTTCTGCCTACCTTCATCTACAGTGAACTGGCAGTGTTTGTCATTGTAGAAAAGGATCTTCTTCTTATCTGGTCTTGTCACAAAGATGATCTGATCCCCCAAAGCCTGTGAACACATCAGAGCTTATGTCTCTAATCTGTCAGTCACCACAGTTTTCACTCATCAAACAGTACACAGAGACTGCACATGTGCTCCAGCATAAATCCAATTAAAGTTTGTTGCCTTAATGGCCTTGGCTGAGTTTGGCAGTCCCTCCTCCACGTCGTCCAGCAGCACCCCTCCCAGGCCCAGCTGGTCATGTTTGTCCAGCAGCCTCAGTAAGGCCTTTTTGTCCTTCAGGTTGTACTTTGGCTTGAATCCATAAGTTCCATCACGAACCTCAATTTTGGGGTTGCTGACTAACGCCTGGGAAGAGAATGGATTGAGGTTTTCAGTCTCAAGTGGAGAAGCTAACCAGCTAAAAGACATGCAAATGTGTTTCAATAATACTGTGATGTACAAATGTGAAAACACTATTCCCTTTTATTCTGTTTTCCACAGAACTAATCTACTTCTAAACCCTAAAATAAAGAGGATAAATACCTTTTATTTTAACCTACTCTAACAGGCCTGCTTTCACTCATTTTCACTTTAATTGTCTCAAATTTCAGATTACCTGAATTTCTACTACAACCCCAATTCCAATGAAGTTGGGATGCTGAGTAAAACGTAAATAAAAACAGAATCCAATGCTTTTAAAAATCCTGTTCAACGTATAATCAATTGAACACACTACAAAGACAAACTGATAACCTTTTTTTTTTTTTTTTTCTTTCAAATATTCACTCATTTTGAATCTGATGCCTGCAACATGTTCCAAAAAAGCTGGGATGGGGGGGGCAAAAAAAGTCTGGGAAAGTTAAGGAATGCTCAAAAACACCTGTTTGGAACATTTGGTGAACAGGTTAATTAGAAACAGGTGAGTGCCATGAGTGAGCCAAAACTTTAAGGAGAGGGTATTCTGCTTTTCAATATTTCTTTCCATGGATATGAAGTAACAATGCTGGTTGTGCGTATGAATCCTGTATTGATTTTCAAACAGCTACATGTTCATATGTTGTAGAAATCCCTGAATCTGTCTGTAAACTGATCAGATCAGTCCTTTCCAAAAAGTAACATGAGATCATCACAAAACTTGCTGAAATTATGAGGTCAATGTATACGTTTCTCCTGTCTGGTTTATGACACATCAGAGGGGCGGGCCTCAAACACAAAGGTAAGCCCATTGCTCTGCTTCTGACAGGCCTTCAAAGAGCTGGCCAATCAAAGGGGAGAGGGTTTGTGAAGCTTGGGACCTCAAGAGCTGATTATGCTTTCGACATGAATGTAACGCCCGTAAATGAGACGTGTAAGATCTGTACGAGAGAATATGCTTTTTCACACTCCGCACAGCGTCTGTTCCCAAACTGCAGGGGGCAGTGTATCACAAATGCAGATCTACCACAGTACCAAGCTAAAGAAGAAGTTGTTCACACAGTTTGCAACATTTTTTTCACAAATGACTCTTCTCTGTCGAGTGAAAAGGACCACGCGAGGGTCCAGGTGGATAAAATGACCTTGCGGACGCATCAAGCATAAACCAGGCTTCAAGCCTCGTTATATGACAACAGTTTTAGGAAGAAATGCAAAGATATTGTTGTGTTTCAGCTGTTGTTTAAACAGAAACATCATTTTAGCCAACCCAAAATGGAATCTTTGACAACAGCCTCCACAGGGTTTTTTTGTAAAACGCGGCTACTGTTGCTGTATAAACGGCAAGCCAGACTTTTCAGTGGAAACGCTGATGTCACGCTCCACTTTGCGTATTACACTTTCATCGTAGCAGCTTAAATTGCCATGTGCGAACAGGACAGCAACAACTACAGGCCTGCATACAACATTTTCAGTCCCTCTGGGTTTCCGTTAACAGATTTTTTTTCCACTGTGCTTTTTTGCGTTTTCAGGTGAAATGAGGTTTAAACTTCCCCTTAAAGAGACAGCAGCTAAAGCAACGCCTTTCAAAAAAGGCTGAAATAAGGTTTATATAAAACATCAGTGTGACAAAAGTAGTGATTTATTAGCTATAAATCATCTAAAGCTATTACACAGGTACCAGACTGAGAGTACAAAGCCAAAAAAGCACATAACCCCTCTTTAAATAGGCGGTACATGGCCAATAAATCCACAGTATTGAAAAGACAAAGAGGGGAGGAACAATGACTGAGGTTAAAAAAATACAAAAATTGGCTCAACAGAACAAAATATTGCCATGGAATCACTACCAGCTGTGTAACCTGGGGAATATTATTTTTCAGCTGTATGAGCAAATCTTTTTAAATTAATAAAATCCTGTTTAAATCAATGTTTTGTGTTAACTTTATTTTTTTTTTGGTTCATGGTCAGGGGATGAGTTTGTATAATGAATGGGTTGTTCTGGTGGATTGCATCAGTGTCCTGTTCCCCTTGTTGGGATAATGTCACTGGAACTGTCCATTCACAGTACAATTACCTTGAATGTAAAACATAATGAAATAAAAACTCACCTCTGTCATGAGCCACTGTTTCTGTTTCATACTGATGTCAAGAAGTTTCGTCTCATCCAGGATCTCCTCAAGGGTCAGAAAGTGGGTGTCACCATTCTGATGTCTTGTCTGAAAATGTAGCACAGAGTTAAGGGATTATACGTTGTTCTTCTTGAAGCTTATTTAGTTACAGGTACCTCTGAGAGGGTTTTAGCCAAACGTCTAAACTGATTTTTTAAGCTTAGCATGTTCAACAGATTGCCCAAAAAACACACATTAAAAGAAAATCTGTTAACTTGAGTTCCGCAAGTCCTGCAGAGAGGAATGAGTCAGACATTTCAGCTGAGAGGGCTTGGCTGCCTCTCTGCAGAGCCACAGCATGATAATCAAGCTGTTAACACACCAAAAGCAAATGTTACGCAGCGGACACAAGTGACTCGCTAGGCCGACACAATACACACTAATCCAATTTTTTAAAGAGCTTTGATAGGGATGAGGGAAGACTTAAGATCGTGTAATTAAGTAGATGCTGTTGTGACAGCTCAAATCAATTTGGAGAGGAACAATCTCCATGAGACTGAGACAAAACGTTTGACTCAAACAGGACTTATTTGCATAGTGGCAAAACATCACAGAGTAATACCACTTCATTTCAGAAGAGTTTTTTGGCTTTTAGAAGACAGAATGTGTCATACTGGATACTTACCTTCATGTAGTTGACGATCTTAGCAAGGCAGCCAAATTTGTACCCGGAGCTCGCCTTGATGTTGAAGTTGCCATTGCTAGATTCTGTGGAGAGCAGAAAAATAAGAGTGATTGTTTGTCCTGCATTGTTCGTGTGAAAAGGCTTGCACCAGTCAGATTTGTGGAAGCTATAGGATTATTCAAGAAAATATTCAAGTTGGAAAAACAATAGACATGAGCAGCAGAGCTGAGTTTGAGGGTTACACTCATTGAAAATTTGCCAAATCTTCTCTGCCGGTGCCAAACAGCTTATTCTGCTTTTGCCTTTCGTTCTGAGCTTCTGGTACCTCCAGGTACTGACAACCAGGTGCCTAAATTGGAAGCACCTTAAGCTGTTTGGCATTGGGAGAGAAGATCCGGCAAATTTAAAAAGAAACATTGTAAGATACATTTCCAAGAAGCATTATTACATAATCCAACAAAACAAGTTTATATACCCTCGTTTATTTAATATCATTTCCTCTTTGACTTGTATTTGGTCTCATGCAGACAGGAGTAAAAAGTTTATGTTGGGTACCATCCAGCGGCAAGTTAACACACATTTGGTGTACTGATGAATATTCAAGGCAGCGAGATGTGGGGTTGACACAAAGCTATGATGACCACTCCCATGCCTTCATGAGAATAAAGAAGCATGGCATATATAGTGTCATAAATCTCATTAATTTTTTCCTCATCCTTTTTGGAGGTCAAGGAGAAGAAGCTAAGCAGAAAAATCTGAATCATTCTTTTGCGTCACAGCCAAAAATTTCTAGATGGATCAGTTTATGGTCTTTTTTTGTGTAAGATTTGTTGACAATCAGAAAATAAAGAACAAAATCTTTACTTTCTAATACTACAAAGTATTCTTTAAATTGCAAAAAATAATGAGAAGTGTGATTGGATTGATCTGAAGTACAGGCAGCTGGTCCACGTCTTTAATGGGAATCAATACTGCTCCCCCATGGAGGCTGTCTGAGGTCTGGTCTCTGCACTCGCCAATCAAAGCTGAAAACAGACGCTGATTCATTAATGATTCATGGTGTGGGCGGGAGATTCTGTCACTGCTGGCTGCACTGAGGGCGGGACAGTGGACTTGTGACAGGCCGATGAGCGAATGGTGCAGAGGCAGGACTAAGAGAAGAGAGCCAATGATGAAGAGAAGCCCCCTGCCGCTCAGCTGAGGCATGAAGCACTGCAAGGAGTGGCGGAGGGAAGCTGGGCGAGCGAGTGCACGACTGGCGGTTGAAAGAGGGTGCTGAGGAGGAAAGCAGGTCGAGGAGGGAACACGGAGGGAGAGAGAGCGAGGGAGAGGAAGACTGAGCACCAAAAAGAAGCAAGTGCATCTGTTGATTTGCATCTTCTGCAGACATTTCTAAAAGCAGGTGAGTGTGCATGTTTATCAGAACATCATCATCATCATAACAATGTTTGACGGATCGTAACAGCTCAGTAATAATTCAAGCTACAGGCTGTAAGCTGCTGCTGCTACAATTAAAAGGGTTATTTTAGTGATTGAAATCCTGTATTTCTGGGATTGATCATGAGATTCTGGGATTGAATCCCAACTGATGATTTTCTTTCGGAATGAGAGAAACCTTAAATCAAACAGTCCCATCTCTAACAACCATGTATTGAACATGTTACTTTAAACACCACTACACTAAGCACAGATCTGTGGGTGGCAGCTGAAATAAATAGGGCAAGACAGAAAATGCAGTGGATTAAATAAACATGGATGTCTGCCTGCAATCCTGAGCTTAAAATACCAGGCACCAGAAACTCTGTATGTCTATATGTGTGTGTGTGTGTGAGTGTGTGTGTTTGATTCAGAGCAATCTGCAGCTCTCAGGATGGATCAATGAGGGATGGTCATCTGTGAGGAGTCAGCTAAGAACATCAGAGTATAAATGTGTTTAAGGTCTGTGTGTTTGTGTGCATATAGTGAGCACACAGTGTGTAGCCAGGGATCTTTGGTCTTACAAAACTAGGGCTGCAACTAATGATTCATTTCATCATCCATTTAAACTTATGATTATTCTCTTGGTTAATCAAGTAGTTCTTTGGTCAAAAAAATGGTGAAAAATGTTTGTTTTTCTCAAAGTCCAAGATGACATCATCAAATGTCTTGTTTAATCCATAAACCAAAGACATCCAGGAGCAAAGAGACCAGAAAATATCCATATGTATGAAGCTGAAATCAGAGAATTTGGACTTCTTTTTCTTAAATTCTTACTTAACCAGATGAATCAATTATCAGAATAGTTGATGTTAGTATTCGATTAATTGTTGCAGCTCTATACAAAACCTTAAAGAGCCCGGTTGGTTGGGTGGATCCCATTTAGGGTGAAATAACAGATGCTGCTGGGAGCAAATCTGTTGTCGTGAGGAGGAAGGGGGGGGAGGCTGGAGGTTGTCATGGCAGTGATTACAAGTGAAGTTGATTTTACAAATATGAGACGAGAGGACGTTGAAGATGAGGGCAGGAAGAGAAAACAAAATCACAAAAAAACAAATGTAATCAGTTAAATGCAATGCTTTAATAGCGTCTATTATGTAAGCATGTGGGAAACTCTGCTCTTAAAATATGTGTGTATTAATACATGTGATCAAGCATGTCAAACAAAACTGTGGTTCAAAATTTAATTAAAGAGCTCCTTAAAGTACCCAGGGTACTGTGAGGCAACCTCACAAAACTAAACCTGGCAACATGCATTTTTATTAATACTTATCATATCGTCTTTCATATCATAATAGACGCAGCTACAGTATTGAGATGAAAAAGTGAAAATCTGCAACTCAGATTATGTGAATCTCTTAGAAGAACTTGATGGTTAAAGATGGATGAAGGTTGATTGGACATCAGGCAAAATTTAAACTAAATCTGTATTTATTTTATTCTATCTTTACTGTGTTTATGTATCTTAGTTTTGTATCTTCAGCATTGTTTGGGTCATTTATGCTGCTTTTGATCTTTCCAGCACTTTGGTGCTCTATTAATAAAGTTTGAGTTCAGCTCAGACAGAAGAGTGACCCCACAATATGAGCATAGTGTACAGAGAAGCACTTATGATGTCCCTCACCTCACTTCTGTGGATCACTCAAGTAATCTGGGTCAGCATCCTTGGCAGCAACTCGGTATGTGCATGAATGCATGTTCGTACACATGCATAAGCGTGTGTGTGTCTGTGGGGGTGGGGGGGATTCAGAGATTCTGGCACACTGCTCTACCCTGGGGATTTATATCGGTTGGCTGAAAATGCGAAGAGACAAATGGGAAACCAGAACATCTTTTAACCAAAGCATTAAATTTTAGTTCCCTCACTGGCACTTTGTTAAAAGGGGTCGTGGCTGAAAAGCTGAAAAGCTGCAAACCAAGCGTGGATACCACATTTTACTCCACAACTTCTGAGTAACTGCAAAGTAAACTTTGCTTCCCAAGCAAGGAGGTGCAGACGGGTTTCCCTTTTACTCTCATAACAAACTTTTCTTGCTTCATTTGCAAAAAAAAAAGTTCTGAAGGCATTAAGTGTAAAACCTGATACCACAGTTTTACAGAATTATGACAATGACGTAGAGCTATCATTACTACACTACAGTAAACTACCTACGAGAGGAACGCATGGATTTATGAGGGGTAATGGCTGATGCCTGTGGTCTCCAGTGAGACATTAGCCTTAAACAGCACATTAGCTGAATGACAGTGAAAATGGAATAACAGGAACATGACCTGAAAACAATATTCATCTTTTTGTCTTTGCTAAAGTGCTGCTTTTCTAAAATCCCAGCACTGCAGTGAACAATAAACCAGACTGAAAACAAATATTTCCACATTTAAAAGCTTCCTACATGTAATGCTCTAAAGACTGATTCCCCTCAGTATTCAACAACCACGTTCTAATTTTTCGCCCCCACAGCTGCCGCCACTATTTTACAGTGAACCACAGAATTAAACACTGTCACCTTCCATTAACTCCAGTATCTGTCTTCTCCTTTTTTCCCCGCTTCAAACCAGATATCATGGCCAACATCTCAACCACGATACAACCACGTAATCTCCCATGGCACCCAGAGGCAGCCCCACTCTCCCATGTGTCTCTGCAGGTCCAGGAGGTCTACCCTTTCCATGACGGCTGGAACGTGGCCTGCTTCATCATCCTGCTTCTCTTCATCCTCACAGTCCTGTCTCTGGCAGCCTTAGCTGTGCTTTATGAACTACTGGACTGCGGCTGCTGTGCCAAAGGGAAGACACATCAGCAGCTTCAAGAGGAGGGGCCGGGAGGCTGCAGCAAGCTCATGACCAGTATTTGTAAGGAGCCAGAATCCCACACCGAGGTGGTATAGTGGCAACACTGGTGGAGAAATATTTGGATTTAAATACTGAACTGGGCAATATTAAAACAGAGACCCTGATACCCTGAGACAGAACTTGTGTGCAAACAAGTGCTTTTATTTGGGAGGATGCAGAGAAGAAAGAAAAGATGAGGTGGTATGAAAAGTAAGAGGGCAGCTTTCACTGGTTTTGAGAAATAATTAGCTTCTTATTTCAGTTAGATGAAAATTTTCCCACATCTACATCCAACACTACTAAACACACAGGGCAGACTCTCCAGGCCAAATTTCACAGAAATAGTCTTTTAATAATTATACAAGAGACAGTACTAATCTTTGCGCTTTAACAACACCTGCCTGATGAATACTTCACAAACACACGACCTGCTGGACGCAAATAAGATGAAAATGTTGTACACAAGAGAGGAAATGTTAAACGAATCGAAGGACTTGAGTGTTCTGGTTTCCCAACAATCAAGCTTAGCTGGACACCTTTGTTGATTTGGATAAAGCCAGTGTTCCTCTGCTCTCTAACTATAAACTATGTCCCAGTGTTTTCAACATGTTTAGCAGTGCAACATTATCTTAAGTCTCATCGAGTCAAGCGACACTTGATAGCTGCACAGTGTTGTGATTTATCATGTCATATTGAGCACAATGTTTGATTACATATGCCTTACCACTAAATGCCTAATAAATTGTCACTGCAAATGTACAAGAGTTATTTTTTTCTGTCGAAAGAATATATTAAAGAAAAAAATGAACAAGATTTAAAAAAAGAAATGTTAAAAAATTAGACATGAGCACTGCGTAGAGTAGTAGAAACAAACCAGTGATGATAAAGTGCTCAGTTTACAAGAAACCTCCAGTACCTTCAATAGTTTGAATGTTTCTTCAAAGCCGTCTGTAGAATCCGTCATCATGTCTGCAGTGTGCTATGTTATAATTTGTATTGAGGGTGTCCTGATCATCATTTTTTGCCCCTGATACAGATCTAATTTTTTAGTCTTTAATACCTGCCGACACTGAGACCCAATATGATACTTGAGTATGCAGAATTAACTTTGCTAGCATTTACTATTAGGTGGCAAATTGTGCTCAATGACAGCTGACGTGAATGATCGGATGAGAAGATCTGCTAAAATACCAAGCACTGATTAATCAGAGAATCCAAAGATCTGATCTGATACTCGTGTGTGTGTGTGTGTGTGTGTGTGTGTGTGTGTGTGTGTGTATTTTATTTAAGTCCTAGTGTCAGGTTGAGGTTCTAGTATTAGCCTTGTTTATACACATGAAAAGACACGGCATAAGAAGAAAAACATGGACCTGAGTCTGTCTGTAGAAACAGTTTATCTATAAGTGATCTGCTGTATAAAAATAAATGACTATAGACCTAAAGAAATGAACACCCTTGCTGTGTATTTAAACAAGCTGAAGTATTGGTGTGGTCTTCAAAATAAAGTTAATTATTTAGAACACCTGTGAGTACTATCAAACCTGCCTGACATCACTACAAGGAAGTCAGAAGCTCAAAGTCCTACATATCAATCCATTTTATATAAAAATATCCTTCACTTACCTGCAATGTGTTTGGACCCCGAAGAGCTCTCCTTCTCAAGTTTGGGTTTCTTCTTCTTATGTGACCCAGAGTCAGACGGAGCATGTTTCTTCTCTACTGCTGGAGTGGACAGAGCTCTCTTCTTGAAGAGCTCCCGCTCCCTCAGTAGAGCTGGATCCATCCTGCTGGCAGAGAACAAAATTGATCAAAATCTGCAGCAGTGATTTACACAAAGAATCCCCATGTCAGAGACATGTAACTGCTGGCACATACGTTAAACCTTCTTTTTCACCACTGACAGAGTGCACTGCAGACGTTGCATTAGATCCTGTTTCAGCATAAAGTCAGAGATCTGGCTTTTGATTGATTTAATAAAAATACCTCTTTAAAATGTTTCACCATGTGTTTTTGTAATGATGTCTTTATATAAAAAGGACCATGTGATTAATACTAAGACTGAAAGGGGTTTCGTGATAGCCAGGTACTCAAGGCAGCTGCATGCTCAGCCCGTCTGATGATCCAGTCTTGACAAGAACTTGCTAACAACGATATGAAAACTATTTTATAACACTGTCACTGCGTTACAGTGGTGACAGACCCCAGCTAACAGCAGCTTCCATACCTGTCATTGCTGAAACCACTAAGTGCACCAAGTTAAACGAACGATAAGGACAAGAACACCACATTATACCATATACATGTAACATTAGCTGTATTTAACAGCCAGGTTTCCACTGACTAGTTAGTTGACAATCTAACGAATTAACGCAGACACACAAATGTCAACGTTCTGTGATCTGTCAGAGGTACCTGACTCATTTACATGTTTTAAAAGAAACGCACCAAGGCAAACACAACGGTACAATCTGACACTTTGATTGTTAGTTAGCATTAGCTCACCGTTTAGCTCAGCGTTATCTATTGACCCTTACCTCGCAGTTTCTTCCTTCTCTCAAATAAAGCGACGAGTCACTTGAGAACACTGAATATATTATGAATGTTTCTGTTGGCAAATATCCACATTAACGTTTATTTCCACGGTATTCAAAGTTAACGTTAGCTAACTAACTTCATACACAGTACATCTTTTCTCTTCCTCTCATGCTGCAGTTCCTGTTGTTCGATTACTCTGTTATCGACAGTCAAGGCTTGCGTGACGTCATTACGTTAGCACCAAATGGTTTTTTTTTTTTTTTTCATTTTATTTAAAAGTTAAATACTTTGACAAATAAATATGATCAGAAAAGATTAAATGATATACATAATTCCATGTGCTATATGTTGTGATGATGTGGTTTTAATTGCCAGGACTTCTCGCAAGGCAAATTTCATAAATTCTGTTTCAAATCACATCTTAAATTCTCACTTTACCTTGATACTTTGATTTGTTGTTGTCTTCTTATTGCCGCCTTTTTATGTAATTTATTTTTGCTTTTATTTCAACCTGTTGTCTTACCTTATTGTTGTATTTTTATTTATCATCATTCTTATTTAATCATTTTTACAACTTCATTTTAATTGTTTTACTTAAATTAAAATTATTATTGCTAGTTTAGCATTTACTAGCATTGTAACTTTTATCATCTTTTATTTAGTTATCAACTTTTTATTTTTGGTAATTTTATACTTCCTTTCATTTCTTTTTCCTTCTTTTACTGACTTGTTTACCTCTGGCTCTCGTGCTCTCAGTTGATGTTGTTGGGTTCTTATGCAGCCTGGGTTCTCCTCTCCCGCCGTTGGGTTTTATGTATTTGCGTTACAATTTTGGGTTGTACCCTTGATAAGGTTTTACCACTGCACTGTTTAATTTGTTTTTATTTATTGTTATTTAGGTTTTATTTGAGGTTCTGTCATCCAGACCATTACAATACATGGCTCTAAGTTTCATTTTATTGAGAGAAAAAAGTCAGGAAATATCTTTTCTGCTATCACTTAAATTATAGTGATTGTCATATAGCTTGTGCAGGTTTTTTATTTTTATTTTTTCATCATGGCAGTCAAGCATTTTTCTCCCAAAGCTCAAATGAATACTGGTTGTCCTCAGGAAGCAACTGACGCAAAGGCTCCCCCTAGAGGTCAGATTTTGCTACTGTCAAAGACGCACTTGTTCATCCTTTCATCATTTGCCTGCAAATGAACACCTGACATCAGGCTGCATTGATATGAGGTGAATACCAATTGTTGTTTGGATTTTGTTTTCGTTCATTTACATTTCTACATATACAAAACTTAAAATATTTAACATTGAAAAATTATCAGGGTCAAATAAAACCACCAGCATAGAGAAAAGCTAAGAACAACAACAAAAAGCAATAAGGTTCTTCATGGACCTTGAAATTTTGGTATAATTGATGTATTACAATATAGTTCTTGTGATAAATTAGCTTAGACCCCCCCCCCCCCCCCCCCCCTTTTTTTTTTTTTTTCTGTAATATGATTTTACTTAGGTGTAGGCAGGTGACCTTCCTTCCCCCTATTGTTGTTCTTACCTTTCCAATTATTATTGAATTTCATTCCCCAAAAATGTATTTTGTATGTTCTAATCTCGTATGGTCTTTCCTAACCACAGGTTTGCCAGGCATGTATTATTTTTAACATAATTGTATGTAACTTTTAGTGATATAATAATAATAATAATAATGATGATAATAATAATAATAATAATAATAATAATAATAATAATAATAATAATAATAATAATAATAATAATAATAATAATAATAATAATACAAAAAATAAGTCTTAGGTAAGTAATTTTTGAAAAAACAGAATGAAAAAAAGTAAAAGGTCAAAGAAATTACTGATTGTCAGATCCATAGGACAAAAACCTTTGTAACTGTTAAAAAAATTAATAAAAT
Organism: Labroides dimidiatus; assembly: GCA_030710495.1. Classification (NCBI taxonomy): domain Eukaryota; kingdom Metazoa; phylum Chordata; class Actinopteri; order Labriformes; family Labridae; genus Labroides; species Labroides dimidiatus. The sequence continues at coordinate 16,548,137 of CM061145.1, forward strand.
AATAATAATAAAGTCTACAAAAATATATCATTTATTTTCATTAAGGGAGTAAAGTCCCTAATGATTGTAGTGCAACACTTAAAGGAAAAAATATTATTCATCATTTAATTATCTGATGAAAAAGATTTATATCTTTTCTAGGCAACCAAAACAAAGCAAAGCCAGCCGCTCACACAATGGAGGACTGCAGCTGCAGATGGTTGTTATGAAACTGACTATATTGTTTCATTAAACTGAACCCACACTTTGTCAGCTGAGGAAGGAAAGCAACAGCAGCACTGGGTAATCAGGTGAGAGAAGAGGCATGATAAGGCTGCAGTTTAACCAAGTCACCACAGCAAATAGAGAGCTAAGCACCCAGGAGCAGCAGAGTGGAAGACACAGATTAGAGCTGAACCACAGCGCTCTGCTGAAACTGTAAGAGGGGAAACAGAGGGCTTTTTTTTTTTCTTTTTTAACAAATTAGTTTCTCAATTCCTGCACATGCATAAGCTTTCACGCATGGATTAAAATGCACAGGATTAAACACAGTCAAGAATTATGCAGCAACCTGTTTCAGTCCAAAAGCTCTTCAGATATTAAAATAAAGAATCATCATCCAGCATTCATTTTTTAAGCAGGATTGGCTGAACATAATGTAAGAGTGTTTTCTTTATGAATTAAATTGCTTTGGGAGGCGAGGTGCATCAAACTGATGATTTATAGTACCTCTGACTCAGGGGTCTGTAATATTTGGGAGACTGTTACACTAAAGCCCTTAAAAACTTGGTTTTACTTTAGTATTGAAACATTTGATTGAGTTTGAGTTTTAAAAACTCAGTCAACACACTCCATCTGTGTGGGTGTTGGAATGATCTGATAGACTGTGAGCAAGCAACCCTCTGCACTCAAGCCATTCACATCCATGCTGGTATTTGTGAAAGCACATGAATGTGTCACTCCAGCCCTTATAACTTATATTTCAGGGAGGAAAAGAACACATTAAAAAAGTCATAAAAAATAACCTAAATAACAAAAACTCTTGTAACTTCTGCAGAAAATAATCTTTTCATGAATAACCTGTAAAGAGCTGAGAGAGAAAATGATTTTCAGGGCCTTTGAAGAAATATGAAGGACTCTTTCATTATTCAATCAATGTGGTAATAGTATGACTCACTCACAGAACCTGCCGAGCTGCACGTCTAGAGAAACATAAACGACTCTGTTGATGTTTTGTGATTTTGAGATGAGTACAAATTACAACATGTATTAAATAAAACTGTGATGAATAAAATGTTTCCCTTTCTTTTATCCAAACTGTGCACTGCCTGGTTGTTGCTCGCTGATGCTTTTATTGTCAGAGACATTAGGGTGCAACAGTTTCAAAGTCACTTTGTTGTTTTTAGTTTTTGATCTGTGTTACATTTCGTTTTTTCAAAACCCCGCAGGAGTTTTTCTTTTCACCTTGGTAGCATTTAAAATGAAGTTGAGACATATGTCTCTATCTTTTCATTCATGTTCACTCTATCCGTTGCTGAGATTTCGAGACCTAATGAGGAAAAAAATCACACAGTAGCCTCTGGTGTGTTTTTGTGTGTGGGTGAGTGAGTGGACCTTAGTCGGGCGTATTCTTCACAAACTTGTGCTTGACCCACATTCAAAAAATCTTGCATCAAAGTCTTAAGTTGCAGGTATAGAATTTATAAACCAGCATCATTTGAACTCTTAGATGCTGCTGTAGATCATAGGACAAATTAGCATCTCCAAAACTTATAGTTAAATATTCAGTAGGCCAGTCAAAGAAGTGAGCACACATGAATGATTCACTACGTACTAACCTAATTTAGGGCCTAATCCATAATGAATGAAGTACACTGATGATGGAGGAAACGGACCAAAAGTAGAGAAGATTTAGACACCAGTAAAAGGCAAGCCTTGAGAAGTGACAAACATAAAATGTTCAGCTCATCATTATCACAGACGTGGTCCCTTTCAAGAAGCAACACCAGAGAAGTCTGCAGAAAAACTGCAAGAGCTGGCCATTTATTAGCAAGTCTGTGTGAGTGTACAAGAGAGGGATGAGAGGGAGTTATGAGGGTGAGCTGTGTTGTACAGTAACAGAGGGAGGGAGGAAGAGGAGACAGCACTGTAATCGAGAGGTGAGGAGTAATTTCAAAGAGAGGAGACGAGTGAAATCCTGGAGCAGCAGCCAACCAGCGCAAATCCCCGCAGAGGAGAAATTCACAAAGTGACAGCTTTCAATTATAACACTCTGAGGAAATGTGTGTGTGTGTGTGTGTGTGTGTGTGTGTGTGTGTGTGTGTGTGTGTGTGTGTGTGTGTGTCTGCTACCTTCCAGCAGTTCTGCTCTTCAGTGACAGGTTGATGTCACAGCCTCTGAATTGGAAGTAGTTGCTCATGTGGACACAAAAAAACTTTCTCTTACACACACACACACACACACACACACACACACACACACACACACACACACACACACAAACTGTACAATTTCCTTTTTGTTTCCTTCCTTTTATCTGTTTCACACTATCCCGTGCTGACATCCCAGGTGTCTGGGATCGAAATGCTGTTGGACCTAAAACCTAAGGCAAGACGCCAGACACACTGAACCTGGATTACACCTACACTGTGTGTGTGTGTGTGTGTGTGTGTAAAGGTTAGCTATGGATATAGATTGTGTTTTAGCAGCCTGTTCTTAGATGAAAACGAAGCCAACAAAATACTTCACTTTTACAGTTTTTCATAAAGTTTGAGACCTGGCTGTGGAGATTTTGTCCTCGTTCAGCCTTAGGGGTATCTGTGAGGTCAAACTGATATGGTGGGTAGTGAAGCCCAGCTCACAGTGGGTGCTCTGCTTCATCTGAAAGGTGTAGCGTACAGGCTAAGGTGGTCAGGGCTCTGTGCAAATTGTTTCTGAAAATCAAATTTTTATGGTACCTGCTGTGTGCAGGGAGGTATCAACATGTTGGTTCAGGAAGGACCTCCTTTTCTCAAACTACATGCACAAAATTGTAGGAACAACTGTGTCAAGAATATCACTATATGCTATATTATTAAGAAGTGCCATGACTGGAACTAAAGCAAGAGGCTTGTAAACAGACCTGGAACAAATATCCTTCCACCAGTTACCTTTACCTCATTCTGACTCACTGGGGGGGCCGAAGCAGATCAAAGAAATCACTGGGTGAAAGGTGGAGTGCAGGTCACCCATTGCTCACAGGGTGACCATTCACACTTGCAATCACTTCTAATCTTTGGGCAGCTAAGACTTACCAATCAACATAACATGGGGTTCCATCAGGAATCAGGAATTTAAGTGTCATTTTCATGTCAGGATAAAAACAATCAGGAAACATGGCTCTAGTTTTCATTCTTTCCTTAAGAAAAATAACACGTTAAAGTAACCAGAGACTATTTATCTATTAATTGAATATTACCTCTGAAGGGCACCTCACTGTCTGAACAGCTCTTTATTCATTCATGATAGGCTAGTTTCACCTTATAACATTTTTGAAGCAGCAGCAGTGTGGTCTTCTTCTTCAGAGACTCAGCACAAAAGTAAAGGAGTTTGTTATTAGTTTGTTGCAGCAGTGCTTCTTGGCAATAAATCTTAAACCATTGGAAACTTGTCTATTTCTCTTTTAAATGGCGCCACATTTCTACAGGAACATAAATTTTGTGGGATGAGCAGCAGGGGAGAGTATGTGGGTTGTGTCTATGAAAAAATAACCAAATTTACTCTGCCAATGCCAAACAGCATATTCTGAAATTAAGGTTTTGTGCTTAGTTTATAAATGGGATAAGAGAACAGCTTTGAGAAGTGTCACAACAACCAGTACAGCCCCCTTTCCCATCGTCACTCCCAGACCAAACACATATACAATGGAACAATGGAGCTCCAGGTTGTGCAGAGGCGCCAAACGGCAGCTGGTTATGTTATGTTCTCCTGATCTAAATCCAACTGAGTACATTTGGGGTTGGATGGCAAGGGAAGTTTACAAAAATGGACACCAGTTCCAGACAGTAGTTTCTTCTTTTTGCATTTTGAAGCATATATATATATATATATATATATATAATTATGCACACACACTGTATATATCTGTATAGGATTTACCTTTTAATACCAAATGCTTGAAAACATGAGGCTCTACTGAGATTTGAATGAAGGCTTTTTTTTTCTTTTCTTTTTTTTTTTTCTTTTTTTTTTTTGAGAATAACTTCTTATTTAGTACGACCACAAGGGGGCAGTAGAACAGCACTACTTTCTGATGCAGCCTGACGAGTGACTCATCCAACCCCAGGAGCTGCAGCCTCTCAGACAGACAGAGAAGATAAAAACAACCAAACCTGCTGTATTGACCTCAGTCTCTGGGCTGTAGCTCATCCACTAACCTTTTTCAGAGAGAAAAAACACTCTGTGGCTGCACAAGCATCGAGATTTCCTGGTTAAATACAAACAGAGAAGACCATGGGATGCAGCATCTCCAATAGAGGAGACATAGAGGTCTGACATGCTGTCACACTAAACCTGGCCAGCAGTCTGCAGCTTTGTTCAGACCTTTTTCCAACATGCCCTTTTCTTAAACCTTGCATCGAAGAAATCAATGATCTGATTTCGACTCAGTGGTTGTAAAGTGCTCTGGCCAAGCCAAGCAATCCTTTTCTAAATCTGACAATTTAAAAGAAGGAAGAGGTGCCTCTTAAGGATTTTGAACAAGCTCTCTTGCTGTGAGGTGGCTGGTGAGGCATCGTTATGTAACACACACACACTCAAGGATGAGGCAGAGTTTTGATGCTGAGGCGGTTTTTAACTGTTCTGTACTTAGTAGCAGAAATAATTTCTCAGACTGAGTGTTGTTGCCTCTGAATGTGAGACAGCGAAAGGAATTAATGTACTATTGCACTCGTTAAGAAGCCGAAGAACAGGGATTTTCATGAATTTACAGCCAGGGTTAAAGGGCTTTTCCTTCTCTAACCGGTGATTTCCCCTGAAACTAACTCTCTCTCTCTCTCTCTCTCTCTCTCTCTCTCTCTCTCTCTCTCTCTCATTTATGTGAGGGTTTCAGTCACTGTATTAACTCCATTTATTGACTAATATTCACTCATATCCGTGCAGGAATAACTCAAGGAGGTTCTCCGCAATGTGTGTGTGTGTGTGTGTGTGTGTGTGTGTGTGTGTGTGTGTGTGAGTGTGTGTGTGTGTGTGTGTGTGTGTGTGTGTGTGTGTGTGTGTGTGTGTGTGTGTGTGTGTGTGTGTGTGTGCTGTTTAGGTGCGTGGGTGGCCCCAAAGCACTACAGGACAGCCAGGTGAAACGAGTGTGTGCTGTCCAAACCCTGCGGGGGCAAAGATAATCCAGGTTCCTGATGCTAATCTGAGTATTGAGCTTCTGAACAGGGGGGCTCTGCTGACACCTGATGGTGTGGAGGTCAAAGCTTTGTGTATGTGTGTGTGTGTATGTGTGTGTGCGTGTGTGATATCCTCATGCCCTTTTCAAATGTCACACAAGGGCCAACTCCTTAGGAGCGGGCTCAAAATGTGTTTGTGTGTGTGTGTGTGTGTGTGTGTGTGTGTGTGTGTGTGTGTGTGTGTGTGTGTGTGTGTGTGTGTGCGTGTCCATGCATGTGGAGCAGTAATCTGCAGTATTAAGGCCTTCAAACGCAACATTTCTTCTGATGTTCTGAGTGTGTGCTGAGAGGAAAGTGTGTGCAGTTGTTTTTGCACCATGTTTTGGTGAGACTCCTTCTTCTGCGTCCCATTCTCTATTCTCTTATTGCATCTTTAATAATTGTCATCCACAGCACACTGCAGCTCACAAACAAAATCTTCAAAACAACATCTGCTTGCCACAAAATCCCAAAATCAATTTTCTGATACTTTTTTTCAAGTGTAGTACTCAATTTATATTCATGATCAAACCTCCAAAAGTCTGAAAAAAGAAAGCCAAGTGACATCCTAATGAGTAATGAGTCATGTTACAGTTAACTTGATTTTTACTGGTGTTGTCAGGCGGAAGTGTTCCTGCCATGAAATAATTAGTATAAAAATGTATAAAACATTGTGAAATGCAACATTAAGACTCTTCACACATCTCCATTTGTGTTTCACTCAAATGTATTCCTCACCCATGTGATTAATGTGGGTGAAGACAAAACGAGAGCTCCATGGAGCTGGATCCCGCCTAGCAGTGTCCGCCTACAGTCTGTCAACAGACGGTCTTTCTCTGTTCCTTACGGCAGGAAAAAAAAACAATTAGTAGAGCCTTTAGTGTTTGCTGGAGAATAGTTGACCATCATTGCCAAAGAGAAGCAGGAAATGTGTGCGTCAAGCATTGCTTTATGATGCTAATGTTAGTTTTTTTTTTCTTTCACAGGGACTGTTCAGCCACACATCATTCTTGCCAGTTGGTAGTGTGCAAAACACAAGACATTGAATAACTGCAAACAGCCAATGTTTGATGTTTTCTTTTTCTGCTATTTCACTGCCTGTACCTCATTTTCTCTCTCTCCTCCTGCTCCTGGATCCCGCTTTACAAAGAGCTTTGTTTGTGTAACAAACACTGATTAAGCTTTCCAAAATTACAGCTATAGTGCAGGATTGATTTTTCTTTTTACCTGCTACAATAGAGTATAGTTTTCACAAGATTTCAGTCTGAATTATGGAGAGTTTTTTTTTTTGTTGTTGCACAGCAGATCAAACTGTATGTTTCACATTGAAAAGCACCTGAGGTGTGTTTACCACTTTGTTTTGAAAAAGAACAAAAAACAGTTTCACTGTGCCCAATGCTTCCACATAACATTAGTACACCCTGATAAAAAGGTGCATTTTACAGAAATGAGAGTCCAGTTCAGCAGGGGGCTGGAAATAGTGGTGGTAGAAATGGTGGGGGGCATCACAAACAAAGCTAAAGTGCAGTGTATGTTACAGCTTCTTTGACAATCACAGCACCACTGGTTGGTTGACTCATAGGCAAAGCTCATAATGATCCCTTTTGAATTCTCACAAACTGCAAGATATTGTCATCATTAATGTAACAAAACTCGCATAGTGAGACTACCTCATTACTATTAAAGGCTTTACATGCTTGTGGTGAAGATAAAAGAGATAAAAAATTGCTCTAAAAGTGATGTCCCATGATTAAAGGAGGATGGTGGGTTGCTGTAATGTTAATGGCAGAACGCCTCCAAAGGTTCTATTTGACAACAAACTTTGTAGTTCAAGTTTCTGAACTGTCAAATGTTGGCTGCTGAATATATTTTGTTTTTCTTACTGTCAAGAAGTCCCTTTAAAAAGAAAGCCACCAACAAATATATCCAGCTTGTGTGGCCAGTTTGTGCAGTCAGAGCCTGATGTGCTGTATGCTATACAGACCTCCATACACTTTTTTTTTTTTTGCTGTAAGACATTTTGACATGCCACATTGGAAAGGCACAGGTATAAATAATAAAAATGAATGATGGCTGAATTCAATTTAGCTGCTTCTGTTCCAGGCTCCTGGCATGCCAGCCTACTGTCAGCCTGTCATGGCTTACTGAGACAGATGAATACAAAAAAGCCATTATTGTTATTAGAAACACCTGTGCATTTCCTACATTACAAATCAAAACCTCTGCTGTCAAAAGGGCCTGTTGTGAGGCAAATATATTAAAAGCACACTATTAAGTGACTGTTGACACATTTCATCATTACAGAAAAAGGCTAAGCAGTTTCATTTGGGGCAGGTTTTTCCACAAAAATGCTCCTAAACAAAGAAGTTGTTTCAAACAAAACTTACGCAGGTTACAAAATGTTTATCCCACACATATTTGGAGCTTGTTGTCTCTCAGTTTGCTTATTTGTGTTTTGGTTGTCTGTCAGATCCCCATTGTCATTCTGGTCTCAACTTTAAGTTTTATTTTGCTAACATCTGTCTCCCTCTCTTTAAGTTCCAGTCTAATCTCCCCCCTGTGTGATCACCCAACCCCTTAATGTGTTTCACCTGTGTAACCTGCCTCCTTGCTCCTATGTATTCCCAGTGTGTCCACTCACCAGTTGCCAGATCAGTTCATATTAACGTGGTTATCCAGCACTCTTTGTAGAATTAACTCCTCATGTTTGACCTTCTTCTAATTTCTGTTTTCTTCTGTTTGACTCTTTGCCTACTGTCTTTCTACCTCTCCCTGTTCTCTCGCCTCCTGGTTACGACCTTTTTTCTGAATACAGACTTCAATTTTTGGATCACAACAACATGTGCTGCATTTGAGTTCTTCCCCTGTCTGTGCCAATTTGAGTACTGTTAAAGATTCTGAGCAGATGAAATGATGAATCTTTCATAAATGAGTGGAAAATGATTTTGTCAGTCAGTTAGTTAATCCCATCCAAATAAATTTTTTTGCAAGCAGTCAGTCATATTTGGTGCCATGGCTTTGTTCTGGGAGCTCGCTGCCCTTCTGTGAGCCTACGTGGAACGCCAAAGCCTGAGGTGTGGGGAGCACACTTCCTCTCTCTGTCATGTGCATACATGAGGAGCTGTATGCACACGGAAAGCAGCAGTAGAGACCATCAGAGGTGCAGAACAAAGCAAGCTTCAGTGACAACACATACTATGACACTGATAAAATCAGACTCAGCATAGGAGGAGGAGCTGGGTTGAATGTGGGTTGTATTATGTGTGGTGTATAAGTATTTTGCAGGGGAAGCAGTAAGAACAGGGAGGCTAAAGTTTAGATACAATGTCCATTTTGCTATTTGGTAATTGGATGAGTGGAGCTTTGTGCTCATGGCCTGCCGAAGGCACGGGGAGAAACGGATCTTCTAAGGCCTATGTACAATTAGTCCAGGTTTAAAACCATACTTTTAGATGTTGTCATCATAATGTCGCACATCAGTTTGCCCATGCCGTTTTAGAAGCCATTTCCAGTGGTGGACAAAGTATTCAACTCCAGTACTTGAGTCAAAGTACTGATACTCATTGTCAAATCTTACTCAACTACAAAAAAAAAGTCCCTCAGTCAAAATCTTACTCAAGTTAAAGTACTAAAGTACTTACTTTTATAAATACTTAAGTATTCAAAAGAACATATATTTAAAAATACTTAAGTGTTTAAAAGTAAAAAGTACAAAGTACATTTACAATATCAGTACGTTGCTGTATTGTCTTCTTATTGTTTTTACGGAACCTTGTAACTCTCTGAAACCACCTCATGATGTACTGACTTAGATGTAAAATCACTCTGCCATAAAAACTCTATAGAAACACCTGTACAAACTTCAGCCTAAAAGTGCAAACAGAAACAATAAGCACAGCTATTGCCATTTTTTAAATTTAAATATCCGCACCAAAAACAAAACCCAAAACAAAACAAAAAAAACAAAACAAAACAAAAAAAAAGACAAAAAACTACAACTCTGCCTTCAAGAACTAAACCACACAAAATCTACCCTGAATTTCTCCATGTCTGTGGAAAGTGATGCAAATCCCTAAAAGATGATGCACATTTAGTCTTGTAGACATATTTTTAAATTCATCCCAGGTGTGAGCGTTGACTGTGATTGGTCCCCTTCTGTGAGGGGCACAGTGTGTGGCCAATTACATTTTGGAAAAGAAAAACACCAACAGCTGATGATAAGCTATGCTGAACCTAAAAGGAAAAAGTAACGACAAGCTTCCAATAAATGTAGTGGAGTCGAATGTACAATACTTGTCTTTGAAATGTAGTGGAGTGAAAGTCATAACTTTCCAAAAAAATAAATACTCAACCACTGGCCATTTCACTGTTGGTATATCAGTTCTGGAGCCAGATTAGAGCAAAGGGCAACCTTCTGTGTGAAAAAATCAAGGCAACCTGGAGGTGTCAATATACTGCAGTTCTATTTACTTCTGTAACCACTGCCGCAAATTTGGTGCATAGACTGTATAAAATATGGACGTAATCTCGACGGTACCTGTCTGTTCCTGATACAGTCAAATGAAGCCTGATGCCTTTCTAACAGCTATAGGACGCCCGTCAGTCACGTGAGCTGAGCTGTGCTTCTGACTGATAAACTTGTAATCCTAATATCTTCTGAAACTGCTGAATTAGAACCCCCCCCCCCCCCAAACACACACCAATACACACACACACAATACACACACACACACACACACACACACACACACACACACACACACACACACACACACACACACACACACAGTGTGTGCTGATAGCGAAATTAGCATTAAAGAACCAAGCTGTTTTTTGAACCAGGCTGTAAATATAGTTTTTAATGCTGTAAAAGTCGGTTTTGTTTTGGGTTTTTTTTTTTTTGGGCTTGATGTCTATGTGACTTTTGGTCTTCCTGCAGCCAGCCTCTAGCAGATTCTCGATGAACTTTTAGCACTTCTGCATAGGCTTAATTTTTCTCAACCTAATGTTAGATCGGAGCTACCCCCTTGATTTAGTGTCAGACCAAACAGGTTAGGCCGTGGTACTGAAACAGCTTCAGTTTACATTTTCATTTTTCATTACACTGCATATTTTGCCTACATTAATTTGAAAAAGTGCATAATTATGCCGACTCAGACAGGTTGGTGTGTCATAGTTGTAAACTTCAGTTGAGCTGATCTGCCTCAAACTTGACCTCTTCAGCATTTCCAACATGACAACTACCATCTTTGGGCTTCATTATACATCTTCAGAAAGCGACAAGTAACATCACAGAGACCATGTCCATGTTTTATGCTGCCTGTGGATTAGAAAAAAAAGTTGGTTCTAGAGTAGGAAAACACCAACTCCCCACTGTGCTCATGGCTACCTCACAAACAGATGAGTGAGCTGAAAGCAGTTTTTCTTGTTTTTTGAATTAAAAGGTAGAAAGTGGGTGAAATGCAGCACGTTTTGTGCTTACACTACACATGTCTGGTTATGGAGCATTCTTTGAAGGAAATTAGTCCTTTTATTGGACCAGGCTGTAAACATATTTTATTGTGTTGGTTTGGTATTTCAATTTTGGGGCCCAAGCGGATTTACTCACTCTTGTTGTCCGCTTCAAATGGGTTCAGGAAACTATCTGTGTGCAGCTATGACAACACCTAACATGACTGTCCACTCTTATGGCGGAAGCTTTTGTAACCTTTACAAAAGGCACCCTTCTCTCTGGTATCAAAGTCCAGTGCTTTGAACTTCCATCTTTCAACCTCCTTCATCTCTGGGATACATGGTTGTTAGTTGTACTGACTGGGCTTTGAGTTGAGTGCCACAGACCAGGCAGTCAGCAAATACACGAAAAGAGACTGATACAGTTTTGATCATGCTCCTTTCATGTGTTTACAAAGAATTATGTAAAGGAAGACAGGATCCTCAAGAGTAAGATATTCAAAAAGTAATTATGACAGTGATCCATAGTTTCTTACTACAACAAAAAGAAATCCTTCTCAGCATTTAAGAAAATGACCCAAAAAAGCACAGTGTCACCACAGCAACTATACTCGTCTCAGTTCTGGGACATCTCTCAAATGTTTTAGTGATTTCAACTTTTGCTCTAGGGCAGATCAATGTGGCTTTCCCACTCAACCAACTAGACACTGGTAAGAGATGTCGTGAGAACAGTAAGGGTCAGTGTGTGTGTGTGTGTGTGTGTGTGTGTGTGTGTGTGTGTGTGTGTGTGTGTGTGTGTGTGTGTGTGTGTGTGTGTGTGTGTGTGTGTGTACAAGTTTTATTTCTTGGGAATTTCCCTGATATCAAGTGGCACATTACTTTCCCAGACTCCAGACTCTCTTAGATTTGTCTGTCCCCTTTAAGTTGATCTAGAACAAACTGGGAAAAAATCTGACTGGGAAAAACTGGGACAACATATGAAAACATCATATTTACAGACTGAAAACATCATATTTACTGAAAACATCATATTTACTTTTTTCATCCTCATCCAAAAAAAAAAGTCAGGGTAGGCTGTTTGAGTTGAAAGTAACTGAGAAAAGGAGCCTTTTACCTTTGTTTTAAGAATTTACCAAACAGTTTTTTTTCTTATTGTACCAAGAAATAAGCCAATTATTAATTATGTGTTCACATAAATCATATTGAAGCTCTGACTTTAAATGGCATAAACAATAGAAGTGTGAACTGTCTGCTCCTTTACAGACCTGAACTCTGGACTCATTTGTGTGTTCGTTGCTTTTTATGACCTGATTTCTATTTGATTCCTTGTCTGAGTTTCCACACCAGTTTCTGTTATGAATATGGAGTTGCAGTGTAGGCCAACATAAGTTTTGGTGGATGACTATGTGCAGTGGTTACATAACTTCTTTATATAGCATGTACAAAGCAAAAATAGAAAATTGCTCCTCACAGCTGTTAAGTCCCAGGGAATTTTCAACCTTTGAGATATTAAAGAACAGATTCTTCTTTTCAGACACTGATCTACTCAGTGTTCATTTTTTATGCGTCTGTTGGCCCTCTGCTTGTTTTGCCTGTTATCCTTGTGTTTGAAATTATATCCATCCTTTTGGAAAATTTGTTTTTCTTATCACAAAAAAAAGTTTTTTTTGTTTCAGAGTCATACTTCTTTTTCCCTGATTAAAGTTTTAAAACTCTTCTTTTAGTGGTTTACAAAAACAGCTGAGTATAACATATGCTACTTTAGTTTAGACAGGGTCATTTATTTACCAGATATGTGTAGTTTTTATCCAGTGCATGTTGTTTTTATCAAATCTTTGGTAAAGACAGGTACCTACTGTGATAAATCAAAGAATGAACCTCAAACATAGAGATAAAATAAGATCATCAATCCTTTTTATCAGGAAAAAGAAGTAGTTGGGTGATAACTATCATGGTAATCCTAACAAAACTAAATCCTGTGATATTCAGATTAACTGCAGAGAACTGAAGGTACTTTCATGATTGTTGTTGCATGATGACAGCAGTAGTGCTCTGACCTTTAGTGGCTAAGTGTGTTGAATCTCGCTCTCCTACCTTTTGGCTTAGATTTGATAGTCATTATGAGGAGATGATTGCCTCAGTCCAGCATTCCTCCCTCTTCCCACACTCCTCTTCATCTCTCTTTATTGGAGCTTCCGCAGCACGCTGAGCACATGCAGCCGCAGATCCTTCAGAAGCCTCTGCAATAACTCATCCACTGTTGTGTATATTTGCTCCGTGTGTGTGTGTGTGTGTGTGTGTGTGTGTGTGTGTGTGTGTGTGTGTGTGTGTGTGTGTGTGTGTGTGTGTTAGAGAGAGAGAGGGAGAGAGCTTGCATCCACACACAAACACTTCTCTGTGAAAACAGATAAACACATGGATAGACAGACACATAAACACACACAAACACAGTTTGCATGTACAAAGTTTTGCAGACAGGCTCTAAAAATTGTCACTGGATGAGTCTCAGCTATTTCTAAGCATTTTGTGGTGCATTTGCTCCCTGTGCAAGCTTAGGTTCTTTCCGGGTACTCCAGCTTCCCCCTGTGGTCCAAAAACATGCTCATCACTTCGAGTCTCTAAATTACTCTCCTTCTCACCCAATGACAGAGTCCGGCCCCTTGCAACCCCAAAAGGGAAAAACGATACAGATAATATATATGCGATGTAAGTACGTATGTACGTATGTATGTACATATGTATGTATGTATGTATGTATGTATGTATGTATGTATGTATGTACCCACCCAGAAGGTGTCTTTGTGTCTAACACCATATTTTGCAGTGTGTACATATAGAAAAATATATTAACACACACACACACACACACACACACACACACACACACACACACACACACACACACACACACACACACACACACACACACACACATGTACTGTAGGTGTGCAGGGAGGGTTGCAGGGATATTTCAGTTGTTGATAATATTAGTCTCTCTCAGCAGCTCCACCTGTAAACAAGTCACACCAGTCAGGGGAAAGGTAAAGAAAAAAAAAATAAAGATATGCAGTGCAACACTAAAACAGGAGGAGTTTGCAGTGACAATTGCAAACTAATGGGAAAATACCAACAAAGAAGATAAATTCTTTATTCTTAATTTTCATATTTGTATTAATTCTTCCTATGGTGATGAAATGCCAGATTACATGATTATTCAGTAACACAGTCTATAATAGTGGCAGCAATATGGATGCAAAGTTGATGTAGAGACCCCTCTATCTAATGACTGTGCAGTACAGTAAAATCCTTTTTATTGCTTCATTTTGCAGCATGTAAATGAAGAAAAAGGAGAAGTCCTGAGAAAAATGTGCTGAATGAGTGGACTGAAAAGTTCCTGGTATCAATCAGCTTTTGAAGTTGACAGTTGAAATCTATGGAATTATTCCTTTTGTTTGATATTGAAGAAGCTTTTTGTCATAGTTTTTTGGGGGGGGATCACACACACACACACACACACACACACACACACACACACACACACACACACACACACACACACACACACACACACACACACATTATTAATGGTTTTTTAATGTTATTATAATAATACATGGAAATCAAAGTGCAAATGTTTAGCATTATTTTATAAATCTATGTGGATTATGAAGCTATTAAACCATTGAAACAATCACAATATTCAAATGCTAACTTAATTAATGACTTTATTGTTCTGATATAAATATGAGTAATTCAATGCAACAAAACAGTCTATAATTATTTCAATGGCATACAAAAGGCTCAGTGTTAATTGCCCCTCAAGGACAAACCATTCCTATATTGTCTGCTGCCAGCTCTAAAACTGAGCGGCGTCAGGTCACTTAATGAGTCACTGTTATATAAGCTGTTAGAGAAGTATGTGGCACTGAGAGGGGATGACGTTCTTTCACTGCCTTGGTCAATCAAATTACCTGGAATATTGGAGCCGTGCAATATGCAAGTTGTCTATTTCTATACATTGCTCGGTGTACCACTTGCCCCTTGTCTTGTCCTTTTCCTTGTTCTTGTTAAATACAAAATGTGGCAAAGACTAAAATTACACAATTTGGATTGAATCATCTGACAATGATCTGACTGTAATTAAATACTCATTTGAAAAAGTCAGGTATACTCTCTTTTAATTCATAGATGAAAAATTGTAGGCATATATACCAGGTGCCAATCACCAGAAAGCAACTATCACTTACAGCCGCACCCACCTGAAAATAAACATGCCTGATACCATTACAATTAGAGTTGACCCTGGTTGTTCTCGGATATTATTAGATCTACAGAATAAAGTCTGTAAGTGGAAGTATGCAGAATGTGTAGTACCTCAAAGCTGAAGCAGAAATCCTCCATTCATTTCAATAGGGCCAAAATATGTGGAAAACCTTGAATAGTAATAAAAGTATAATTTTTAGATATGTGAAAAATAAAAGAACACTCCACCTAAAACAGCTGAATTGTTTAAAATTCGAACCATTAAAATCAAACAAAATTCGAAGGCTAAGGTTGAAGAACATTATGTTGCAATCCAACATAACAAGTAGACCTGCATGCAGGGAGTGCAGTGTTCTGGAGGGGTAATAAGGCACTTTGAGCTCTTGAAGAAAGGGTGGTGCATTACCATTAAGAGTCTTAGAAGTGAGAAGAAGGCTTTTACTTCTATTCTAGATTTTATCAGGGGCCAGTGTAGAGAAGTGAACACTGGAGAGATGTGTTTTCTCTTCCTAGTTCTAGTCAATACTCAAGCAGCAGTGAAGAGCCTTTGGAGACTTATTATGGAAGTCTGATAAAAGGGAATTATAGTAATCCAGCCTCAAGGTAACACATGCATGGACTACTTTTGCTGCATCATTTTTATACAGGATGTGTCTAGTTTTTGCAATATAGGGCAGGTGAAAAATGAACTTTTCTTGAAATTTGATGACAAATCCTTATCTAATTAGACCCCCGACAAAAGTGTTACATGTCAGACCTATGCCATCTAAGGAAGTTTTGTCATTCATAAGAGTCCCTCCAAGATGTTTGGGGCTCAGAACAATAACCTTAATTTCTTTTGTGGAAAGACAATGGCTTCTGCTAAATTAAGGGTTTTATATCATCTTAGAGATACACCAATGCTGCAACTTCCAGCACCGAGAAATAAAGCAGTGAGAAAGAAAACACAGTTTCTAAAAGAGTCTTCCTCTGTAGGCCCCATAATAAAATGTCAAATCTGAAGACAGTAATCGATACGACTATAGTTTGGTTAAACATGAAGTTTTGAACCATGAAGCTCATTTCTATATTGGTACACATTGTAAAGGGGATTGCTTTTAAAGATAATGTAATACTGAGTGATTCAGAAAACAGCATAATGATGGGCATGACTGAGTTGACGGACAGACCAAATTTTATTAACAACATTCTCTAGCATTTGGAATTGCACAGTGTTCGTGTGGAAGTGGTAAAACCACGGTTGCTGAAGCTGTTTGTTATTTCTTGAACAAAAAAATGATTAATTAATTAAATACATGCATTTCATAGCACGTCATGACACTAATGGACTCATGAAGCTAAAAGCTTTTATTTTCCTGTGACTGCATGCAAGGCAAAATCTGTCTGTACCCAGCAGCGCTAAATGCAGCCTGTGCTTCAGGCATGTCAAATACACAACTTCTACCACCCAAACCCAACTCACACTTTGCTTTTAACAGGCTTTTTAATATCACTTTTGCTATCCTCACGAATTTCTTAACACAACCATCTTTCTTACTCTCTCACATTCACACACAAACTCTTTCTTTTTCTCTCTCTCTCTTTCTCTCATTTCCTCACACACCCAGCAATCTTTTCAAAATCACTTCCTTGATTCACATCTCTGCCCTCCCCATTTATGAGCACTTTATTGAGAAGCAGAGAGGTGGCAGAAAAACAGACATAATTGCCTGGGGTGGTAAGTTATTGGAAAATGGATGAATTTCTTTCTTCAGGGGAGAGCTGGGAGAGTGTCAGGAATAAAGAAAGCCCCTTAATAACACTGAAGGTCAGGTGCAGGGGTGTCAGGAAGTGAATTCTTTATGCTGCAGCGCTTTAGGGGATGAATAAACACACAGCATTCTCTCTCTCTCCCTTATTTATCGGTGTTTAATTTTGAGGGCATTTGTGTTTGGGTGTGTGGGACACTCAGGCTGAGGAGTGTGTAAGTGTCAAGTTTGGAGCTGCTGTTACTGTTATTCATCAAATGACTTTGGCTGATGAAAGTTCGGGCTCCTTTTGAAGGGGTCATTTCAGTTCGTCTCCATGGCTACAATCAGACACAAGAGGGCTCAGTTACCTTAAGCGAAGATGGGTAAAGAAAATAGACATGTAAGGGTGAGGCACAGAAAGCCAGACTAATAACAGCATCAAGCTATTGACTTTTTTATCGTGTGTAGAGTGTGTATTTGTGTGTCTGTGACATTTTCATTATCTCACTTCAAACTTTCATACACAGTTTTGTTGTCAGGATCAGTATATCATGTTCTAAAGGAAAGAAGCTCTTTGAGGGGATTACATTTCGGGCATAAGAAAAGTTTGATGAAGCATTTTTTTGGAAACCGTAGCTGCATATGACATCTTATTTTCTTTTCTCATTCGTTTTCGCCTGCAGTTTCACCCACACAACACCATTTCAGTGCAATGGAAGGTAAAATTTTGTAAGTTAGAGCAGTGGGCAGGAAAAAAAAGAAATGTTGTGAAATTCAGGGACATTTGTGTTATTAATATCCTCATTATACATCTCAGGAGGGATGAACAAGAATGAAGCTATGTTGCTTGAAGTCTTCTATGGTTGGGGTGCTGACATATTTTTATATGATGATGTCATTGTTAGGCTACACAATATATATTTCTAGAATGTGCAGTAATTAAAATGGTCTTGATTTATTAATACAAGTCTTCAAAGTAAGAAGTGTGACTATGAGGAGCCAGTTTAGCCCAGGAGAGTAGGCACCCCGTGTAAAGACCACTTCTTTGCATTAGTTGTATAGAAATTTATGTATATATTTAAAAAGATAGACTATTTGAGATGCAACACATTTCCCGACTAAACAATGCCACATTTACTGTTTGTATGTTACTTACAGTTTTTCACAGTCATTTTGGTGAATTTCTCTGATCAGAATTAAAATTCTTGTAACTAATAGTTCAACCTCCATAAAATTTAGTCATTTGTGCACATCATAGTTGCAGTTTCTCATTCCTCCCAACAAATTGCAAATGCTTTTGGACATGCATCAATTGTTTTGATACAGTTTTCTGCTGTTTCACAACTGTCATTTGCCTATGTCATGTCAGTCACTATGAACTGTACTTATTAATGCTGAAAAGTTATTCCCTTTAAAACTAATGTCCTGAATTTCCCCCTTGGGATTAATAAAGTCTATTCTATTCAATTCATTTCAATTATATTATATTCCACCTGTTTCTTCAGAAGCTTATGGGTGATGACTCCCAGTTGCCAAAATGGCTGACCGCAGCCAGCAAGCTAACTCAAAACAAATAATTAATACTAGACAGGGCTCACTGTAAACTTTTTAAAACATCCACCACCGTTTTTTGTTTATTTTGTCACCTCCTGCTGTTAAAGCTGGTTATTAGAGTGAGTATGACAGCTAGGCTAACATTATCTGCTTTGTGGTCTCCATGGCAACGTAAACAGAATGTTTAACTTGAAGAGCAAAACCAACAATCGCTATCAACTGTGGGAAGTCAGGAAAAAAAGGTGGATAGTCCTCATTACATTGCTTGAGTCATTACATACAACATTTTTGAGCCAGTTTTCAAAATCTGTTTTATAATTTTTTTTTACATAAAAAAATGGCTGAGAGAGAGGTTGCATGTTATAGCTTGTTAGCAAAGTGTTTTATTAACTAAATGTACTTTTTCAGCCTTACACATAAACATAAATAGCAGACATAAAAATCAGACAGCAAATGTCTGCTATAGAACAAAAAAGTGTCATGTATTTCTTTGTATAACATGTAAACAAAGACACATCAATAAAACAAACATGACTATAAATGAATGAAATCCTCTGAACCAAATTGCCATCAAACATATTGTCTCCTTACTCAACCCCTGCACACTCTTCTTCTTCTCTGCTCAGGCACTGAAAGGTCCACGTAGGTGCTGATTCCATCAGGAGCTGTTAGCTTCCTCTTTCTTGAAATGTCCCTTGAATTCTGCAGCTCCCTGCCGACACAGGCTGGACTGGAGTGTGAACTGTATCTCTGGGTTTTGGCAGTGCAGTGCTTGAACAGATGTCTAATGAACAGTTTATTAGTGGAAAACGGCAGGTCCTTCATTGCAATCAAATTAATACTGAGCAGAAAGCCCTCAGCTGCCCTTGTTCAACCCCTGTAGCCCCTCCCTCTGGGCATGACTGATGGCATAACTTTGAGAAAAAATAAAATTTCTTTGCATTCAAAGCATTTTAAACTTTAAAACAACCTTTTACAATCTTATTTTTAAAAATTCACTCGAATTGTACTTCAACCAACAACACACATCACATCTTCTAATTTAAGCTGCTGAAATGATGTGCTCCATTTCCCCTTTGGAAGCACGAGTGGGATATGTGTAGCCATGGAGATAAACTAAAGTGACCCATTCAAAGAGGTCCTGACTTTCATCAGCCAAAGCCATATGCTGTATAAATGCATATTTTTGTTAAACATAGAGCTCCCAAGTGTGCAGCCTTGATTGGTCTTTGAAACAGTGAGGGACAGAGAAATGCTGATGATCCCAGACACAGCAGAGAGGGGAAAGTTTGATGTGTATGTCTGTGAGTTAGTGTGCCTGTGCCTGCAGTCAGTGACGGTGCCACTCTATCACTTTGCACTTAGAAGATGTCCACTAAGATAAATTGATCTGTTTGGAAAAAGTTCATTGGGAAACTTCTAGTGTTAAGAAACTGTTAACTGCATTGGCCCTTGGCATAAAAGAAACAGCACAAGATTCTGACAAGTACAAATGTTTTATCAAAATAGGTTTCAGCACCATGAAAGTTAGAAGTACATAATGCAAAAGTAAACTCAGAGGAAATAACAGTCCAAGCACACTGATTGTGACAATTGGCCATTTGTACTAACCTACATTCTGTACTAATTCGAAGGATTTGTTTGGAATAAATATTTTAACAACATTGAATATTTAAATGCTGCTGAATTAGCATTCATACTTTGTCTAAAACTACTACAGATTTAATGCCAACAGAAAAAACAAGCAAGCCTTTGCTTTACAAACAATCTACAGTTTACTTTTAGTGTAAACAAACCGCTTACCTCCCTATGCTAACTTGGGGAGCAAGACTTCCCGGACCTTGCTATACCGTTATGTCACATTAATGCATGCTAGTTGTATGAATTAGATTGTGTACCCAAAAAAAACATGTCCACCATCAGACCACCTAAATGTCACTTTATATGTAAATGACACAATTAGCATGTCAGAAAGTTATACTCAGTGATGCAGTGCCCATCTGCTTGGGGAAACCTGTTAAGGGAAAACATGGTATGAGAGATGCTGTTGATTGGTGTACATGTTCCTGTAAACGCAGCTGCAACACAAGTTACCTGAATAGCTAACTATAAATGACTGGTGGCAATTCTGCTGGAAGCCACACATAGGATGGCTGTCCTCAAGGATGTCTAGGACCATTGAAATAGTGAACAAAACTGAATACATACTAAATCAAGAATATTTACATGCTTTATATCATGCACTACTGTACCTTGTTGAATCTATGCCATGAAGGATTAAGGCAGTTCTGAAGGGAAAGGGGGGCTAACCCGGTACTAGCAAAGTGTACCTAATAAAGTGGCCGGTGAGTACATATATATATATATATATATATATATATATATATATATATATATATATATATATATATATGTACTCACTATATATATATATATATATATATATATATATATATATATATATATATATATATATATATATATATATATATATGTACTCACCGGCCACTTTATTAGGTACACTTTGCTAGTACCGGGTTAGACCCCCTTATATATATATATATATATATATATATATATATATATATATATATATATATATATATATATATATATATATATATATATATACTGACCAAAACTTCCAATGCAACACATACAATTTTGAAATATTTGGTGTACATAAAATAGGATATTGGTTTTGAGTCATGATACATCAACTACAAATAAAAAGCTCAGAAAATTGTTTTGATTTTGTCGTGTGGGCAGCTCGTTCCGTTTGATTGCACATTGTTTAGAATTTTGCCTAACCCGTCAGGCTGAGTAGAACTCTTTGACCAATCCTTCCATAATTTGGTCAATAAATAGCTATAGCAATGGACAACTTTAATATTCCTGTGCATTGTCCTGGGTCAACGTGTGACCATGCTGTGCCTGGGTCAAAATCAGCGAGAGTGAGCCATTGGTATGCATATTGGTGGAATGTTGCAAAGACGGGTTGCAAGGAACCTTGGCGTCCACATGTCCACCATATCACGTCTCTGGAGCTGACATAATGAAACAGGAAGCACCGATGATCGACCACGTGCCCCCAGACCACGTGTCACCACCCCTCAGCGGGATTGCTATATTCACCTCCAGCACCTGCGCAATCGCTTCCTGCCAGCTACAGTAACTGCTGCTCAGACCAGAGGTTGTCACCAGAACCGGATTAGCGATCAAATCGTACACAACCACCTGTGTGAAGCTGACTTGCACACGGCGTCCCCACCGTGGTGTGGTGTTGACTCCTGTATCTCGCCACGTCCATCTGCAATGATCAAGGGCACATTTGGGCTGGAATGCTCACAGGTGGAACAGGGTGCTCTTCTCCGATGAATCGAGGTTCAAGTTGAGTGTAGCTAACGGAAGAGCGTGTTTGGCGTAGGCAATGGGAACGTTATGCTGACGCTACCATCCTGCAGTGTGACCGCTGGGGTGGACCTGGTGTAATGGTTTGGGCTGGAATAAGCAGTAGACACAAGACAGACCTCATTTTCATCGATTGAAACCTCAGTGCGGCCCGTTCCTGTGACGAAATCCTGACCCCTGTCGCAGTTCCACTTGTCCATCGCTATTGCCTAACGCTGCAACAGGATGACACGAGACCACATGTCGCCAGAGTCTGTCAGGACTACCTGAGACAGAATAATGTTCAGTGTCTTGATTGGCCTGTTCCTCGTTCCTGACTCTGAAACTGTGTTTTTGATTTGAATCTTAATATTTGTTATGTATTGTTAAATTTAACGTAAGAAAATTACATGTGTTGCAATAAACCAAAGTGTTGCGTTGGAAGTTTTGGTCAGTGTATATATATATACACGTGTGTGTGTGTGTGTGTGTGTGTGTGTGTGTGTGTGTGTATAACGTAACACAGACGTTATGTCATATTGATATTAACACTGTTATTAATGCTCTTGATGATTAATTGTAAAATCAATAACTAGTATTGAGGGTATAATATATTGTACATCCATTTAATTGTTTATATAACATATAGTAATTTTATATTGTACATGTTACCACAATTATTATAAAGAAATAATATAGAAGGTAGGGGCAGACTAGATAAGCTTTGTGCTTCCGCCTGTCCCCTCTCCAACGCTGTGGGAGCTCCTTTCATTTTTTTCTTTTCTATTCTTTCCTAGTTTTATACGTTTTCTTTTTTTATGGAGCTAGAAATTTGCCATTATCTTTTCATTTTTTTATGTTTGTTTGAGATAAATCGATCAGTTCACTCTACCTTTGTACTACCTTTCATGTTTCATTTCTCTTTCTTGTGTCTTATTCATTTTACCCAGCCAATACAGACAAAACATGGCATAAATAATAATGATGTAAAGGCTGACAACTGCACACCAAACAAGTCCATTAGATCAGGGATTGCCACAACATATGAGATGTTTTGTTTTTTTTTCTTAATGTTTTTTAAAGTCCTAAATATTTCAGACATTTTCTGCCTTATTTACTTCTCTTGATAATTAGGATTGGTTGTAGAAAAATGGCAGATGTCAGTTGCTGGGTTTGACAACTTCCAACTCCTCACAACTAATTAAGTTTTAAATAGATTTCAGATGTTTTTTCGTCTAGGAATCATCATGACCTTTAACTAAATATTTGTGAGATCTCAACATTCAGAATTTCTGATTCTACCCAAATATCTGACTTCTAATAGTTAAACCAATCACCTGTCAGTGGTATCTTGTTCAAAGTTTGACAGAAGATGTAGACGTGTTCAGCTTTTCCAACACAATCTGACACCAAGTATCATTTCTCTCTGTGTTAATGCTGCTCTACCTGTCAAAAAATGATCTTAGCCTGTTTGATAGGCCTGGAGGAATCCTCACTGTTATCCCGTACAGGGCCAGGCTCTTTGGTGTGGACCTGGTTTTTGATGAGGTGTTTCAACAGCTTGCTGGCTGAGTTTGCTTCAGTGGAAAGACAATTCTTAACAGGATGACCAGCATTTGTTTTGATCCTGACAGGAGAGGGGAGACAGGCAGTGAGCGAGAGAGAGAGAGAGAGAGAGAGAGAGAGAGAGAGGAGGGATTTAAACAATGGATGTTGCCATTTCATGATGAGCATCTGAAACGCCAGAGCCACCAGGCTGCTCTAAACTGGATTCAGGTTACATCAAATGAGAGTTCCCTTTACTAAGCTCCTGTGAGGACATTTAGCTTGTTTAGAAATAGAATAAAATTAAAAAGTAAAAGAAGCTCATATATGAATCCACAAAGGCACACAAGACAGATGTGAGAAAACTGAGTTTAGATTTAAAGTCATTAGCGATGCCTGCACTGCTGCCACTGGGGGAGAGTTAGATGAGGCAATTAACCACACTTTGCCAAAACCGCTCATTTTGTACGATACAAATTTACAGTGACTGATATGTTTGACCCAAACAGCAACCTCCAGCTGGGAGGAATGAAGCCAAAGTGGAAATACTTTAAACTGTAATTCATTGAGCACCAGCTTGAGGCTGAAAATCCTGAAAACCAGGTACATACCAAGTCAAAAAAAAGCTGATCTTTACAGCAAAAATAAACTTGTCTGCAGCCTGGTAAAAAACAATCACAGTCTGATGAGCTTATTTCTCTAAAGGCACATGGGGGTGAATTTGTCTTGTTAATCAGTTGTTTAGAAAATATTAACATAGGATGACCATACGTCCTCTTATGCCTGGACATGTCCTCCATTTTTGTTGTAAAATTATGTCCGGGTTTTGCTCAGTTGGTTTTACAGACCATTTATCTTTATATCAAAGTGCTGCACTGGGCCACTGGCATTATTCTGTACCTACCTGTCAAGATGTTGAGCATGTATGCCGCATGCGTCATAACACAAAAGACCCAGGCTGCTCCTTCTCTCAGATCAAAACAGAAAACATGCTATGGCTGCCTGCAGTGCACTCTCAGACAGAAAATGCCAAAGCGTAAATGTACTTTAAAATTTGAATTTGAAAGTAGCATCTCCTCAGGACTTTGTTTAGCCCTCAACCCCCCTACACTTGGAGCTTCTCTGAAACAATGCCTCCTCTCACATTCACAACCACCATATGATCGTGACTGAATCGGGGTATAGGTAGTTTTTCCACCTATATGCGTGTTGAATAGGGGTTAGTGCACACCAATGAAATGTACGCACAGGAGGCGGGCAGAGCGGCAGGACGGGATTTGATTGGTTTAACAAATTGGGTGCCAAACGCCAGGATTAGTTGGTGTTTTCTCAGGGTTACTCCTGCTGTGGACGGCAGTTTGTGATATCACAATGCTTTATACAGCTGTGATGTTCTCTGGTTCTGTGGTGCTTGCTTCATTGTTTTAACACCTAATGTGTTTTCTGGTTCTCCCAAAGAACCTCCTGATCAACAGGAAGCATAAATCTGCTTTCATCATACAGTACTCAATTGATTTTTTTTTTAATCATCATTTTCTAATTTCAAAGCAAAATTTCTGCATCACACTAAACACTATTTGTGTGTCCCTACTACAGGGCAGAGCTGTACATAGAATGTGTATCTAGAGTATATGGAGACAGTATTTAATTTCTATTATATATAAAAACTCTTATTTTTTTAATCTTACTTCCTATGCAATTGTAACAAACAAAATTAAAAATGCAGTTTAATTCATTCATTCTCACAGTATACTGTCATAAGGTGATAGTTAAAGCAATACAACACACAGAGAAACAATATTTCAGCTTTTTATTGTTACTTATGTTTCTAGTTGTCTTGGGTGTCAAAAAGACAGGGGAGACAAGGGGTCTTGGAGCTACTGGAAGCAGGAGCAGTAGCAAGTCAAACTTCTAATTTGGGGGGGAATCCTGCAGACTCTCTTATAACTAAGATTTTGAGACATTACTTATAGTTTTGCTCAAGAGAAATATATTTTTGAGCAATAGGCAATCATTTTTTTAAATTTAAGCCTGTTGTGAGGCATTATTTATGTTTACGTTAAAGAAAAATTTCACTTCAAACAAAAAAGGAATGCTTTAAATAAATGTATGGTTTATCAAACTACTTTGTCATTTTTGTATCTTGGATATTTTTGCAGTATCTCCAAAGCTCCATTTCCACCAAGTGGTCCAGTATGGGTCAAAATAGTTTGGTAAGGGTTGGATTGATAAAACCTGATCCTGTCTGTGTTTTCACAGCAGACCGTGCTCTTCTTGGTAGGCGGAGTGTAAGCTGGATGCAGACAGACGCGCCAGCTATGTAATAGCATGACAGTGTTACAGTGCCACATTAGAAAAGCAGTGTCAAAAGAGATGAGAGAAAAAAAGAAACATTGGTGTTGAAATCAAAAAGGAGAAACTGATTTATATGCAATAAAAACCGTTTCCATTGTAAAGAATGGGTAAAGGTGGCGTTAAGAGTAATGATGCAAAGTAATTAATTTCTGAAGAAGGAAGAACACAGCAGTATGCATATGTAAGATACAAAGAAAACAAACAACTGTGTTTTAAGATAAAGCTGTCGGGAGGATTTATTCCGATCAGAGGGCTGGATCTTCCTCGGGCTGGAGTGTCTCCCGGACTCGCCTGGATAAAAATACAGATTGTTGTGTTTTGGATTGTAACTTAACCTTTAACTTTTTGTGTTTTTTGGCCAGCTAATTTTTTGTTTGACCGATCAGCGGCTGAAAATTGGATTCCTTTGTGTTTTCTTCTCTCTGGGACTGAGGACTATTTGACATGAGATCAACTAAGCACGGTCAGGCAACAAAGTTAAACCAAAATTGAACATTTCAAGGATTAAAAAGACTGTTTTGGATTTTAAGAGCGAAATTCGTCATTAAATATCAACTGAACAAATGAAAGCAGTGAAAGCATCTACCATCTTATTTTGTTTGGGAATATTTTATGGTTAATTCTAGGGTGATCAGTGTTTAAGTTAAAAGGGTATTTTGTTTGCAGTTAAATTGTGTTTGTTGTTTTTTGAGCTGAATGCTTTTTGAGTTCCTGTATATGCCGCAATAGTTTTCAAACTATTAAAACTATCAAACTTAATTAAAACTTACTGCTGTCACACAAGAAGTGACAATGCTTTTGACCAATCAACGGACTGCAGTGTTTCTTGCTCCACCTTCGGGGATTGGATTGGTATGTCTGGCACCCCAACAGAAGGGTACCAAAAAGTGGGGCAGTAAAGGCCTGTCCCAGTTTTAGTCAATGGAAATGCCACAAAATGTGTGCTGTATCAAGACAAACTTAACTGAGCCGCTTGGTGGAAATGGGGCTCGAAGGTGTCCTCTTTTTGGGTTTTGACAATATGGTTACCCTAGTTAAGATAATGAGTTTGGCATGACAACTGGACAACTACACCAGATGCATCTCCAGTCTGTCTCCACTCCGTCACAGCACCAGATCAGATAGGTTTCCATTCAAGTCAATGTGTCAACTTAAACTGGATCTGTTCTGTAGCAGTCCAGCTTGGTGGCTGGTCCGGCATGTCGCAGCTAATAAGCAACCATCCTTTTTTGCCAAATGCCAGAGCTGTGAAGCATCAATTCACCACAGGGAAGATCGAGCGGAACAGGAAGTAGTGCACGAAATCGTGTATACCTGTTCCAAGTCAATGTCATCATAAATATAAAACCATTAAAATTCTGATGTATTTGGAGCAGTTCTCTGTCTGGACGTAGTTTTCTTGGTCCTTTATTATGACATAGGTCTCAGACTCAGCGCTCTTTGTGCTCTTTTTGGTTTGGGAGGGTTTCTGCTTTATTGACACTATTCATGTCTTTGTATTTCACAGTCTAGTCAGTGTCAACGGATAATTCAGTCGGAAGCATGGAGTGACTTGTGTGTTTAAACTCCTCTCTGGGGTACACTCTGGATTACTCCACTAAAAAACGTCTGTCCACTGAATGTCTGTCCACTTGTTGATGTCTTCCATCCACTAACTGATTTCTCATGAACTCAGGAATCATTTACCATCTGTCAAATTGGTGTTATTTAAAACCAAAATGTTTTTGATGGTTAACACCCTCACATCTATTTAGCTTGACTACACACAAATGTCAAAATAAGCGGTGACATGCTAAGAGTAATCAGGTCAGAAGTTATTCAAGGGGAAACAGTGAAATACATGGATGAGAAGCTCATCACTGACGTGGAAAACCACAAAGTAACAGTAGTTCATATCAGATAACAGAACCCCAAACTTTCCAGGGGATGAATCAAAATTAAAATCATTTATTTGATAATATATAATCATTTATAAAGGATTCCTTCAATAAGCTCACCCATGGGAGAAGCACAAAAAGTCATACAAAAGCCAGCGAATCACTCTCATTGAAATCCCTCAGCAAAATCAATATATTCATGTGTTTGTTTTACCAAGGTAGAGAAAAATGAAGTCCATGCAGAAGTGCTAAAAGTTGCTGTTCATGGAGAATCCGCTAGAGTCTGGCTGCAGACAGACCGGAAGTCACGTACACATAGGATTATGAGTGTGTCCAATCAGAGACTCAGCTCAGCTCATGTGACTGACAGGGGCCCTATAGCTGTTATATGGAATGGAAGCTCAAAGTCCGCATCCTATCCAAGATGGCCCTGTCCAATGATTCTGCTTCATTTGACTATATCCAGAACAGATGGGTGATGTCACGTAGACTACGTCCATATTTTTTACAGTCTATGGTTTTTATTTTTGTATCACATACATACTTGCAAGATCGCAAGTTACCACGAGATCTCCTTGGTCCCTCGTCTCAAGCTGTCCGTCAGTCCTGCAGGTTGCTGGACGAAGCACCTTGCTGGTGTGAGTTGACAAACACAATAAACAAGGAGCTGAGAGGAGCTGGACTGCAGACACATCTGGTGTATTTTAGGCGTTACCTTAACAGATGAGTGACACATACCTGCCAAAATTGGACTCTGACAAAGTAGGACATTCCACCCCCACCCTCACCACCTTATACCTCAACATTTTGTCTGTACTTTGTACAGTTAACATGTCTTCTAACCTCATTTTTACCTCTGTTTTCTATGCTGAACTCTGACCCACAAACCTTACAAAACGCATGTTTGATATCTACATGTCTCGCACCAAGTTTATTTGAATTTGGAAACATATCTCTCCTTCTATGGACCTGATTCAGACATCTTTAAGCCACTTTGATAGAGAGATGCAGAGTGATGCCGACAAGAGAGCCGCTTCAACTAGAAATTTTTTTTTTTACTCTGTACACCTCTTTTCTCTTTCCAAACAAGTGTTTCTGCTATGCTGTATCTCTTACTTTAAAGGGTATTTTTATGAATATCATATAGTTTTCTTCGAGGTTTATTGCACCAACAGACCATCAAAGAAATCTATGTTCCTTCTTCTCCAGTGCATAAAATTCTACTTTTATTATACTGATGTATTTGCACTAAGCAGCAGGTAAACTGCCCTTGTCTACCTGATTTGTTGCTCATTCTATGTTTATCATACATCCATTTGTCACCTTCACATAGGGGGACTGTTGAAGACATTCACATTAAAGTAATTGTACGTGTCAGTCAACCACGCTCTTACATCAGAGACAGGGGGAAAGCAAGTGTCAGAACTAAGTTCTTCAGACTTTCTTACCTTTTAAATCAGCTGATAAATTTTCCTCCATAGGAGATACATGGGTAAACTATCTCTTTCTCCAGCTAATGGCTAAGCTTTTGTAACTCCCTGACCTCTTACACCTTTCAAGCACCATCCTCTCCTCCAAATTTAGTCATCCCCAGCACCAGAAAGACACTATGACGCAGGACAAGTAGCAAATAGCAGGTTTCATATATGCAACTGAGAAACCTACATCAGAGTTGCTACATCCATTATCTTTATGGTTTGGACAAGGTCAGAGAGAAAAAAAAATATTGCTTTAACCACAGAGGTCACAAAGATCAACACAATTGAAAGTTTCTCCCTAAAGCTTTAAGAGGCACTTCTCCAATTTACAATGTCTCCTCTTTATTCCTAGCAGCTCTGGCAATAAGTGAAGTTGAACTGATTTTTTTTTTCAAAGTAATTTTTTTGGGCACCTTTGTTTTTATTAAGAGAGCTGAAGAGAAGAGTGGGGTGGGGGGTCGGCATGCAGCAAATGGACCTGGCCTGGAGTTGAACTAGTAAAACCAGCACATGCCCTGCCAGTAGCACCTCCAAACTGACTTTCTGTGACTGACATCCTGAACAGATTTTAAAGTATTACTTTGCACAGCTGTCCCACTGAGATGAAAAAGTAGCATGATAACCTTTGTGTCGAGCCTTTTTTTAATCATATAATTCAAGTTTGGCTGATGAAACACTGAGCCAAACTTGTAATGAGTCAACCTTGAGGCAATGTAGGATGCTGTTAGGGTATAACAGCACAAAAAATGAGGTAGAGAGGTGCAAGCATATGTGCATTCTTATGGACTAAAGCCTGTCATAATTATAAGCCTTAGAGACAGCCCTGCAACCAGGAGTGACAAACAGTGCTTTTTTGTGAGGTTCTAAAAGTTTGGATGTTTACCCACAGGAAACAGTGCTTCGTGCCTTCTCTGCCTAATTCCCCTTGAGACTCCAGACCTGATAGCATACACACAGAGAGGAACACAGCCACAACGCAGAGTATATCCATCTACACATATATAGACATCAAAATGCCTGTGCATGCCCACACGTGCACACACATTTCCCAACAACAAGAGTTCTCAGTGGGAAACTGGGACAAACTGTGCTGGCAGGGGAAAAATATCTGTGCTCAGGGAGCAAATCTTACTGTTTGGCAGCCAACAAAGAGAGTGTGCTGGCTACTGTGTGCGGTGCAGAGGCTGAACACACGCAATATTATAAAGCAGCAGGCCACAGGGGCTGAAATAAAACTGATGACATCTTCATGTAGAGATGTTCTCTATCTGTGTACGTGTCTGTCTTATTATCCTGAAAAATGGAGGGAGAAGTGGCTAAATT
Organism: Labroides dimidiatus; assembly: GCA_030710495.1. Taxonomy (NCBI): domain Eukaryota; kingdom Metazoa; phylum Chordata; class Actinopteri; order Labriformes; family Labridae; genus Labroides; species Labroides dimidiatus. The sequence continues at coordinate 16,578,490 of CM061145.1, forward strand.
TGGCAGGACTCCTCCAGATTCAGGGGTAAACAATAACTCTGTCATGGAAGAATGCAATAACCAGCAGACAAGAGGTAACCCAATGATCTGCAAGAAAAGGCAGAAGGGGAAAGGCAGTGAGAGGAGCTGAGAATAGGATGTTGAGAAATAGATGTGAGGCAGTAAGGCAAACAAGGTTGGAATCAAGAGAAGAGAGGAAAGGAGGGTTGAAAGGAAAAATGAGATAAGTATAGAAAAGGGTAACGGCCATTTAAATGTATTCTTAACTATTTTGTTTTTTTTCTCTCAGTTGCTTTATTTTATTTTATTTTTTATTTGCTTTTTTCATCAACACCAAGTTTTTAGTTGGTTGAGCTGTTTGGAGGTGCTGTGAGTGTTTACCAGTGAGTGTGTGTCTCAGTCTGTGTGTCTGTGCGTGTGTGCGTGGGAGGTGGTAAATTGAGCAGGTGTATCAGGAACAAAAGAGCAGGGAAGATCAGTGAGTAAACTATCGCCATGCCACGTGTGCTCTGGAGAATGATTCTGTGTTTACCTGAATATATGTGTGTGTGTGTGTGTGTGTGTGTGTGTGTGTGTGTGTGTGTGTGTGTGTGTGTGTGTGTGTGTGTGTGTGTGTGTGTGTGTGTGTGACGGAGAGGGAGTGCAATTAAACTGTTGACCTGGGGAACTTGTCAGCTAAAACAACACACTGTAAATTCAGTTCATTGTGTAAGTGAACACACACACTTTGTTCACATGGAATAAACAGAAACAAACTGGATTATGTTGACTTTTCTGAATTCCACGAGGCACTTATCTGCAAATATGCCTCTGATTGTCTTTTAGTTTGAGGTGAAGAAGTGTCTCTTGACAGGGAGACCTTTTTTCTTTTTCACTTCGCTTTTACAAACTGTCATTGTTGTTCCCTTGGACATATGACATCCTCGCTTCTCACTGTACACAAGCTGACAAATTGCATAACATTATTGTGGCTCACTGTTGGTTTGATGAACAGGGACCAGTGTGTGTGTTAGATTATGTAAATTCTATTCAAATGCAATAACCTGAACACAAGTGAGTCAACAGTATTATTCAGTGCTGGTGTCATGGGAAGACTTGAGCTCCAGGTAAGAGATACAATGAGCTCCAGCTTCTTGGAAGACAAACGAAATAAACAATTTCACTTCCCAGAAAGGCTTCTGTGTCAGAAACCACACACATAAACACTTGTGTCCGTAACAATTTGAACATATATATATATATATATATATATATATATATATATATATATATATATATATATATATATATATATATATATATATATATGTTTTTAAAGTTTTGGTGTCTTTTCGTTCCCTTTGATTCCTCTCTTTTAGAACTTTAATGAGGTGCAGCGTGGGTGCTGCTTCTCATTTTCTCTCCATCTTTTTTCCTCATTCTCTCTACTCCCACCATCTTTTTTTTTTTCTACTGAACACACCCAATTGTAAATAACTGCCTCCACTTTCTACAGGGGGTATTTACAAAGTTGACTTTCTGGAAAATGCCGTTAAGTTATTGAGTTATAATAAACTGCCTCAAATCGTCCAAGGTTATTACATGAGGTAGGGGCGATTCTGGGGTTAGACTTTTAGGGTTGTTCGGCCCGCAGAGAAATTGTGATATAAAGAGATCCTTGCAAGTGTTAGAAACTACTGCTAAACCAAATTCACAGATAATTTATTTTCCTATGAAATTTATATTCATAACAGTAATACTTAAAAGCACTATTAGGACTTTATAAGTAATCTTGAATTAGTCTCAATTTTATATTTGTCTGTTCATAATCCAATATTTAAAATTAGATTATCAGCTCCCAACTTGGTTAATTCTGATGCTATTTCTCAGTACCCATGGTCCCGTCAGATAACGACTCTTGGATTTATTTTGTAATAACAGTGAACACCAGAGCTGAACTGGCAAAAAGAAAAATGACAGAAGAGCAGGAGAAAACTACACAGGATGAAGACAGCAAAGTTTACAAAGTTCTGTTTCAAATAATAGCGCTACATAACTATAAACAAATACATGGCCTTGTTGTTTTGCATCCTGTAAAAAGTTTTCTTGGGGAAAAAAAAAGTAGGCAAGAGTCAAGTCTTCATGACAGTACTGATTCCAGACCTATGGACAACTAACTGGATTTAGACAGGGTTTTTTTTCCTATATCGATTGAGTTGAGGAAAATGTTCAAATCACTGAAGTATGTACTTTGTGCTGTGGAGAGATCCATACAGGAGTGCTGTTTGTTGAGATATTTTTATAGTGTTTGGTGTGTATTTTCTAACCTGGTGAAACATTTGCACAGGTTTTTTCTGTCTGTTACCTGACTGATTGATTGACTGATTGATTGATTGATTGATTGATTGATTGATTGATTGATTGATTGATTGATTGATTGATTGATTGATTTGTTATTAGTTACTTCATCTTATGTGCTTACTGCTCTTATAACTCCTCTGGGATTCAGTCCATGTTCACCATGTTCTGGAGTGGTTCTGGAGGCGGTGTACTTCACCACAAGATTATCTTACGCAGATAGAGAAGAAGAGCTCGCTGTAGGAATCAGCCTTCTGGTGAGAATTTTTTTACACACATCTTGACACTTGAAACATTGCTGCTTCCTTTAAGACAAGCAGAATGGACACAAAGATTTTTGTGCTGAGTGAGTGAGGGGTGTTATAGACCTGAAGACATGGAAACACATGGAATGCATGGCTGATAGATAGATAGATAGATAGATAGATAGATAGATAGATAGATAGATAGATAGATAGATAGATAGATAGATAGATAGATAGATAGATAGATAGATAGATAGATAGATAGATAGATAGATAGATAGATAGATAGATATGGGTTATATATACTATATATCGTTTTTCGTGTATAAGTGTTTTTCATTCCTCATGCTAACAAAACTTTCTTCATGCAGTATTTTTAAAAGTGTCATAACAAAAGAATAATGTCATTATCCCTGCAAGGTTCTCATGTGACAGACTGTACGTGGGTGTCAATAGCTCTGCCTGTGCCTCTGCCTTTATGTTTACATGTAATGTAGGCGTCCGTTCCTTTATACCTGTATTTTCTCTCTTTGTGTGGTGTAAATTTATTTGGAGTCCGAGTAGAGCAGATAACTCAGGGTTTTGCAGTGTGGTACGATGTGGGTGTTTTACAGGGATGGATGGAAAAAGAGGGAGCCAGAAATGAGGAGAGGTAGAAAGAGAAAGAAGTACATAGAAATGCAGGTTACATCAAAATTGCAGTGTGTGTCTGTGTATGTGAGTGTGTGTTTATGCACAGAAGTCATCTTATTACTCTTGGACATTTTGTTTACAGAATGTTTTCCTTCTACACTCAGTTACATATACAAGGAGGAGTGTCCAAAAACCAACTCGTGTATAGTGAACCAACTAGTGAACATCAGTTCTGGGGAAAATAGCAGCAATCACCCAGTGCAAAAAGCTGGCGTCTTGACTTCATCAACGCCCTAAAATATTTTTAATGATGGAAGGAGAAAAGAAAATTGGGGACAGAAAATATTTGTTAAACTAAAAACTCTTTAAGATAGTAAATATTAGCAGTCACTTTTGATTATCTATTTTAAACACATTACTGTCATGTCTTATCAGTTATGTTGAGTTTGAATTTTTCCTTTTCTGGTTTGTCTTTAATGATGTCATGTCCACTTTTATATTGTGGTCATCTCTCTCCTCTCAGGCAACTTCACAACCTGATCTCATTTTCTTACCTTTATGTGAGCCCCGCCCCTCATTGTTTCAACCTGCGCTCCTTTACCTCTTGTATAAAAACCTGTCTCCTTTTGTCTTGTGTCACATCGTTGTGTGTGTGCCAATCTTGAGTTTGTACCTTTTGTTGTTGGTTGTAAGACTGGGATTTTTAGTTACCCTTTTCTCAAGTTCCTCCAACAAGGCTGAGATTTTTTTGTTCTTTCCTTTGTGAACCTTTAGTCATTAAAGGGACTGTGACGACTTTCTGTCTGAAGTTGCAGCGACACCTTTTGTCTGGAATTACATGTGCACTGTCATGATGGCATGGCTCTTAACAAGGTGTGTGTTTGTTTCAGAAATAAATGGGGATCAGATCATCTTTTTAACACTACTTTTCTTTGTTCGAGACAACTTTTTACCGGATACAACACAACGAGGTAAGGTATTTATCAACAGTTACACAGCGCTGTTATTTGAAATGACAACAAGCAAACTTTGTCAGCTTGTTCTGTAGTTTAGTAGCTGGATATATTTAGCACTGCTGGTAGCCCAGTGATCTGACATGTCTGTCTCCTTTTGTCTCGTGTAACGTTTTCAAATTCTTGTTATGCTCATCTACCAGGCAGAGCAAACATAACCTAACTCATGATATTGATAGACTCTAAAGCCTGAAAAAATCACTGCTGCACTGCTGTGTAACTGCTGTATGTGGGATGGAATAAACATTATCACAAATAGCATAGCCGGTCATTTAGCCTTAAGCTTGTGTTTTAGCCTTTAGCCCATGCTATCGCTCTCCCATTTAGCTTTCTTTTGCTCTGACCTCTTTTTTTCTGTCTGACAGTTGAGCTCCAGTGTCCACCATCACTAAAAAATTAATCCCAGAAACCGTTTTCAGCAGAAAAGAAAAAAACCCAAAACATTTCTCCCTTCTCACTGTTAAACTTAGTCAGCCGGTGTGGTGTTGTCATTGAGACTTTGACGCTCTGTAAATCAATCCTGTCTGATCCGATCGGGGGGCTAAGAAAAAGTATTTAGATATAACCTATATTGGTGCTGATAATCACATTTTAAGTTGTGGTTTAGGATCAGGCATATTTATAAAAGTGAGACTTTTTTAAGATCGCCTAGAAGTTCCTCACAGTCCCTTTGAAAGAGTCTTTCTTTTCTCAACTTGAGGTGAGTGTTTTGTCTTTTTGTGCCAATCATGGTCACATTACTACTTTGACATTATAGAGTTATAGAGAGTTTAAAAAATACACACATCATTGGTGCAGTTCATACATGAAAAATTATATTTACTTTCAAAATCCTCTTTGTCTTAAACTGTCGATACAATTCAATGTAGACATAATCTCCATGAAGGTTCCTACTAACTCCCTGGTGTTAGCTGAAAAAATTAGTAACCAAGTGTAAATTGATGAGTATAGTTTGTAACCTGTGCCACAGATTCAGAATCTGTTCCTGCTGAAATATTTCTGGATAGTTATAGCTATCCACCCTTCTTCTGTACTGCTTATCCTGTTCAGGGTTGCGGGTGGCTAGAGTGCATCCCAACTGTCTTAAGGCAAGAGGTGGGGTACACCCTGAACTGGTCACCAGTCAATCACAGGGTTTGGATAGTTATATATTGCCAAATATTTGCTGATTTATTCTTCAGCCAATCAGAGGAACCAACATTTGTTTCATGAAGTGATCAAGAAATGGGCATAGAGGAAGTTTTGTGTTATCACTTCATTGCTAATTAACAAGTTAAGCTTTGAGAATCGGATGAACTGTAATTTCCTAGTACATCAGAAATTACAAAAGCAATAAATACTGTAAATCTAGAAAGACAATTTGGCCATAGGTCAAAACACATCTGCTAAGGTTAGCATTTAGCAACGTCTTTGATCACAGTAGAAAGTAAATAAACAGTTGTGTTGTATCGTTGTTACTTAAATATGTATAACACTCCATGAACATGCATGCCTGAGGTTAAACTCACTGTATATATATATTTAAGCCAGCAATGCAACAATAAGTATGTAACTCTCGCCCCAAGCATTACATTTAAAATTAATGCTCATATCCAACATTTAGAGTTCTATTAAACATTGCTACTTACATTTAATATTTATATCAGACGTTATGTTATATTATATCATGTTAGGTTATGCAATGTTACAATCGGTTTTTTATGAATTTACTTTTGTTGTCTTTGCTGGGAGCAGCAGGTGTTTGTGGTGAATCTAACTTCATCCTTTTTCTATGCACAGAAGTAAGACAGTACAGTTTTAACATGCCTGCTGCGATCCATGGCATCCGTAGGTGTGACTCTTTCAAGCCTTAGGTGTTGTTATATGTGTGTTGGTGGACAGTTCAACTTAAAGTGTGACATAGAATGAATGTGTGGGCAGCAAAAAGCTTCTGGAAAAGGCGAAACCCTGAAGTCAGTTGTTTGGTGTATTCTACCACCACCTGGACTGTGAGAATACAGATCTGGTGAAAATATAGCAATAAATTGTATGCAAGGTTTTCGATGAAAGGTAGGGGCTTAAACCTGAGAGTGGGATGAAAGTAGTATACTGTATTTGTAATGTCCACAATAATAACATTGTTTAGTGTCTGTTTCTTTTATTTAGGGCAAGTTACTTTCTAAATGAGATTTCAAAAGCTTATGGAGCAGATTATTAAAAAAATGTTCTTCAAATTTAAAAAATGTATGTCCCTGTTATGCTTCCATGAGCATTTCTCATGGAGAAATCAAATTTGATTAAGCGGTCAGATCACACCAGTTATTTTTGAAATATATCCCTTCAGACATTTGGTGCCAACGACAAATCAAGCTGGCCAAATTTAGCTTGGCATGTTTTTGATTGGAGGCTCTGCCATCCAAGGTCACACCATTTAAAAGGAAGAAACAAAATAAGACATGAGACGTTTCACTAAAGTGGGTGGAGGTCAGTGGAGCCAAGACAGAGAGAAAACACCGTAAGATAGTGTAGAAAACAGCAGAAATCAAAAACTGAATGAATTTTTCATGAAAACACTCAGCCAGCTGCCCAGTAGTAGTATGCAGAGCAGAGAGCGTCTATGTGCACCTTAATTTACACTCACCAGTCGCTTTATTAGGTACACCTTGCTAGTACCAGATTGGACCCCCTTTTGCCTTCAGAACTGCCTCAATCCTTCGTGGCATAGATTCAACAAGGTACTGGAAACATTCCTCAGAGAGTTTGGTCCATATTGACGTGATAGCATCAAGCAGTTGCTGCAGATTTGTTGGCTGCACATCCATGATGCGAATCTCCCGTTCCACCACATCCCAGAGGGGCTCTATAGGATTGAGATCTGGTGACTCTGGAAGCCATTTGAGTCCAGTGAACTCATTGTTATGTCCAAGAAACCAGTCTGAGATGATTCAAGCTTTATGACATGACGCGTTATCCAGCTGGAAGTAGCCATCAGAAGATGGGTACACTGTGGTCATAAAGGGATGGACATGGTCAGCAACAATACTCAGGTAGGCTGTGGTGTTGAAACGATGCTCAATTAGGCCCGAAGTGTGCCAAGAAAATATCCCCCACACCATTACACCACCACCAGCAGCCTGAACCGTTGATACAAGGCAGGATGGATCCACGCGTTCATGTTGTTGATGCCAAATTCTGACCCTACCATCCAAATGTCGCAGCAGAAATCCAGACTCATCAGACCAGGCAACATTTTTCCAATCTTCTATTGTCCAATTTTGGTGAGCCTGTGTGAAATGTAGCCTCAGTTTCCTGTTCTTAGCTGACAGGAGTGGCACCCGGTGTGGTCTTCTGCTGCTATGGCTCATCTGCCTCAAGGTTCTGCGTTCAGAGATGCTCTTCTGCATACCTCGGTTGTAACAAGAGGTTATTTGAGTTACTGTTGCCTTTCTATCAGCTCGAACCAGTCTGGCCGTTCTCTGACTTCTGGCATCAACAAGACATTTTTGCCCACAGAATTGCCGCTCACTGGATATTTTCTCTTTATCGGACCATTCTCTTTAAACCCTAGAAATGGTTGTGCGTGAAAATCCCAGTAGATCAGCAGTTTCTGAAATACTCAGACCAGCCCGTCTGGAACCAAAAACCATGCCACATTCAAAGTCACTTAAATCACCTTCCTTCCCCATTCTGATGCACGGTTTGATCTGCAGCAGATCATCTTGACCATGTCTACATGCCTAAATGCATTGAGTTAGTGCCATGTGATTGGCTGATTGGAAACTTGCGTTAACAAGCAGTTGGACAGTTGTGCCTAATAACATGGCCGGTGAGTGTATAACTGAGCCATACTAACCACCTCTGAATACTGTACATAAAGCCTGTTGATATTACTTTGAAATAAATATTAACATCAGTGGTTAAATCAGTCTGGAGCTGTCTGAGATCCAGCCCTTGCAAATCTGAGCAAAGCATGAAGGAATATTTTATTTATTTCTTTATCATTTTTAATGAGTTGCTTCTTGCTAGCTCAAACCAGGAACTAAGCCAGTGAAATTTCTCATATATCTTTCTCGAATAGGCCCCAAGAATGGAAAGGACATACTCTCTGTATCCACCTTATCGTATAATGGCTAATGTATGTGAATAGAATTTGTAGAATACAGCGCAGCATAGCTCAGTGAGGCACAGAGTGGAAACATGGCAGCTCATCTCAGTCATGATCAAATGCAAAGCTGAAGGGAAAATAGACCTTGAGATGAAGCAGGGGCAAATGATGCACAATTTCTGGTATTATGAGCCACCACAATCCATTCTGAATTAATTCCTCCTGCAGAATCTTAAACAGAATTTTAAACTAAATTGCTTGTTATTCTCCAATCATCAGAGGCGTCAGAACCCTCATGGAAGCCTACTTCTACTACTGCTGCATTTTGAATTATCTGCTAATTTTTCACCATTTCTCTCTTTGCTTCTTTTGTTTGGTGTATTGCACACATTTAAATGGGCACTTAACACAAACCACTTGCCTTTCTGACCACCATGCAGTACGCACATAATATGAAAATGCAAAGTGGTTGATGAATCAGTTTTATAGTCTAAAGGGGAATCAAAAGAAGTGTCATTACTGACCATGTCAAACTTGAAATGCTTTAATATTACTGGGGTATCCACTGAAAATCAAGAACCCTATTTAAATCCATTTTACAGCATTTACAATGAAACAGCACTTTAAATGCACATTTTGAAATTCATATTAATATTCATAGAGAATTTAGAGCCAATCCAAGGCTTCATACTACATCAGTTTGTTAGGTCACCTGCTGTCTGTAATTCTTTAAACTTTTCATGCCAAATTCCAATCCTCTTGTTCCCTGTGGAGTCATTAGAAGTAATACATCTCTGCACAGCTTCAGAGCTCATGGCCAAAGAAGGGATAAAGATGTGAAGTTAGGACATGAGGGAAAGTTTTTAATAAACGTAAGGAATCTGGATCAAAAGAAGAGGTGGGATGAAAAGAAATAAAGTGCAGCCATGGTGTGAGTAGATGGAAGATGAAGAGAGAGAAGTCAGAAAGAAGTAGGCGGAAGACTGAGGGGGGTTTTCTGCAGGTCTCCATCAGTAATGAGCAGATGCTGGACCCACAGGCTACCACCAGCATGAAGCACCTGAAGCATAAAAACCAAATACACAAATTAAGTACAACCACATACACTTATATATGTGTGTGCATGAGAACCTGGGTCATTTTTTTTTTAAAGTGTATATCGTTGCAAGGTCGTGGAGTTCGATAATCTGCTCAGTGAGGAGATGGCAGCAGCTGTAAACACTCTTGTGGACGTCATTTATAAACAGTTGGTAGCAGCTACAAAAGAAATTATTTATTAAACCTCCCTTTTAAGAGTTTATTGTCTCCTTTCTTTAATAAAATTCAATGTTCACTTAAAAAATAAGTGAACAACAAAGTTTATAATGATGTCTTTTGTTTTGCACAAAGCACAACAAATCTTTTCTATTGTGGTCCTTAACATACTGTAAAACAAGCCATTTTCCTAAATAAATCCAGATCTAAGACACACAAATAGATTCTCATTCTGTTCATGATGAACTCATATATTTGTGTCATGATTGAAATTAATAACTCATGTAAGTATAACATGATGAGCTTGCTGTTTCATATTGTAAAACAGCAACTCAAGCCTGTAATCTATTAAAACAAGGAGACAAACAGTGACACACACAGACAGACAGACAGACAGACAGACAGACAGACAGACAGACAGACACACACACACACACACACACACACACACACACACACACACACACACACACACACACACACACACACACACACACGTGAATGACAGCAGGGGCACAGGGTCGATAAACATGTGGCAGCAGATAAGAGACCACAGTAGTGTATGATAAATATTTTAAGCTTAGCACAGCAAAGCTGTAAGCCATCAATCAATCTTGTGCTTCTATGGTGATAGCTTGAGTTTGTGAGGCCATACGCATGTGAGTGCATGAGCATGTCAAATTTAAGTGCTGAAATACACGCACAGTTCTCTTTGCAAGTTAATTACTAAAACTGATTTTGCGCCACTCGAATTATCTTTAAGCTCCAAAAATCTTCAAGAGTCTGTTTCCCAAACACACTGTGCAAAGATTGACACGAGCATAATGTTGTTATGCCATCTGAGTGATCCTGATGTGAAAAAGGCCACTTGAATAGAATTGCAGATCTTGACAGGAAGGTCAACAATGGTGTTGGGTCAACAGGTCACACAGCTCGATAACCGTGCTGCGTTGGCTGTTTTTGTGAGCTCTCCTCCTCACTTACATTTACTCATTACAGACACAGGCAGAAAAGGAGACATCACTGTATTATAGTTCAACGAGAGTTTGAGTGGAGTTAAAATTATGGAGTTAAAAACCTGCTAAAACTTCACAAACAAGGAGAACATGTTTTCCAAAGACAGTTTAAATCATGTCAAAGAATGTGTGCTTTGAGTACAAAACGTGTTTCCAAGAACGACAACAAAAGATCTTTACAAGTAAAAAAAAAACCTTTGTATGCCTCTTTATCATCAAAATATTTCCTTAAAATACATTTTTTTATTATCATTATTTTTTTCTTCCTAGAAGTATGAAAAAATGACACGAGTTGTGAAGTAAATTTTGCACAAATTCGGTGGCGAGTTTCACAACCAGCAGGTGGCGCTGTGGATGGCACTGAGAGTTTGAGTGTGAGCTGCTGAGTTCATATGCTGTAAATTTACTAATCATAGGAACATGGAATGTGTCTCTCCGGTATGAACAAGCAGGTCATAAGGAGAAAAGGTAAAGAATATACAGTATGTGATAAGCTTTATGAGGTAAGGGCTGGATATGTTCTTGGTATAATGCTTGCTGTGCCATTTCAATATTTTGGAGAAACATGCCACCAACTACTCTATATGCCTCTATATGCCTTGCATTTAATAGTAAACTTAATTTAATTGGTTGCCATTTTTGTAATTTTAGCCGTGATAATTAATTTGCTGCGTATGAACTTGGAAACACAAAAATTAACACCACTAACCTGAGGGCTAACTAACCATAATAATGCTGAACTAACTAACTAACTAACTAACTAACTAACTAACTAACTAACTAACTAACTAACTAACAAACAACAAGTTTCAGCTTTTACACTCTGGACGGAGGTTCATAGTGCCAAGGTGCAGGACAAAGAGATACAAGAGCAGCTTTATTCCTGTTGTTATCACTGAATTGAACAAGATGTTGTGATAATTGCACATACCTATTTATTTATTTATTTATTTATTTATTTATTTATTTATTTATTTATTTATTAGCATTACTTATCTTGTCTTATCATGGGTTTCATCTTTGTTTTATTGTTATTATTGCTTTTACCTTGGTTCTACTTGTTTTTTACTATTCCATGCAATGCCTTTATTTATTTTTATCTATTTTTATAGATATATCTTTTTAATTATATTTCTCTCTTCATTTAATTATGGTTGATGGAACCAGAGTACTTTTTAATCATGTTTTAGTGTCCTAATAGTGTTTTCACTGTGTATGTAGGGTTCTGTTTTTTATGTTTGTTCTTGTGACTAAATGTCAAAGTGGCCATCCTCTTGGTGCAAAATAAATCTTCCTACAGGTAAAAATAAAGTAACATAACCTAACGTAACTTCAACAGACTCAGTACTCTGACATTAAATCCAAAGTTACACACTAAATAATATCTCTTGGAATTATATTAGCTCTTGCTTTTCACCAGAGAAAATCTCAAACTCACCTACCTCTCACTGCTTATGACTGCATTACAGTTGACACTTACCAGACTGTGAAATATAAAGACATGAACTTGTGTCAATAAAGCAGAAACCCTCTCAAACCAAAAAGAGCTCAGCTGAGTCTGAGACCTGGGTCATATTAAAGGAGCTAGAAAAATACATCCATACAGAGAACTGCACCAAATACTGTACAGAAAAATATCAATGGTTTTGTATTCTAAGACTCTTAAGACTGGTTGATAGTTTGACAATATACCATAGTTTTACACTGAATTAAAACCTGTTAATCATTATTTATAGATTCACTTATCATGTACTCTACATCGTGAGTCCATATTTGGTCATAATCTTGGCTGACTAAACTTAACTTCCTGTTGACCTGTGAAAGGATATATTATCAAAAATGTCTATGCTAACAGAGCAGGAGTGACGTAGTTTGTGGAAGTGAAATGGTGAGCTACACTGTGAGTGTTTATCATGGGGCCAAAAATCTCTGGATGTAGCTTGTTTTTTTTCTACCTATTCTTCAATAAACACAGTGCTGTTTTCACTCGCCACAGACAAGTGTTGTGGAGCTGGAGTGTTGAAAATGTTAACAAGTAAACCATTGCTTGTTGGTAAAGACTACTGAAAGTTTATCTCAAGCTGTGGTACCTGAGGTTGAAAAGACTCAAAGAAGAATCAACTCCTCCTAACGCTGTGAGGTTGACTCTCATTTTCGAATGTGGAGTGCTTGTTCTTTCACATAAGAGTCTCTTTTTATTTTCTCAAAACACTGTTTTCCAATAAATCAAGCATTGGTGCTCGTCCTTGAGAGGCTCCTCTTCAGTCAAACAGCTCAGAGATCAAAACCCCTTCATACTGTCCCTCGGCGTACAGGGGTACCATTTGTACAAAGCGATCCTCAATCAAAGGTTGAGATCTCTTCGCAGATCTGAGGGTTATGTGTGTGTGTGTGTGTGTGTGTGTGTGTGTGTGTGTGTGTGTGTGTGTGTGTGTGTGTGTGTGTGTGTGTGTGTGTGTGTGTGTGTGTGTAGGATGTGTCAGCATGCATAAAAGTGAGGGGTAATTGAGGAGCATCATGTCTGAGTTTTGATAAGGGGTCTAATGGTGCATGTGGTTGCTGTGGAAACCTTTGTTTGAACATAACAGCACAAGGATTTTCATTCCTGCACACAACTTACATGTATGCTCTTGCTCTTTTGCTCCCTCCCTCTTCCTCTCTGTCATGAGAGTGTACTTCTTGCATTGGTGATTTGAAGAGAGGCAGCAAACACATAATGAAGAGTCCTTGGATGCTACAGCAAACTGCCAGCTTTTCAATCCTTATCCCTCTCTTTGAAGGCTGAATATCCACTGACAAAAAAGAAGTGCCTGTGTATGAATACGGCCAGATATCGGGAGGATGTTGAACAAGTGGGAAAACAGACCGCAGCTCATCAAAACACAATACGGATCCAGAACATCCAGATAAAATCAACACATGCGCACACACATCTTCCCAGGTGAGCGGCGTTCATGCTGAGTGCATGTTGGTAAATTGTTAATACTGTGAGGTGAATTGCAGCTTATACATTTGAATGGTTCTCAAATTACATTTTAAATTTAGATGAGCTGTTTCAGTTAGCTGACAAATGTGTTGTCCTGGTCGCTTGGGGGGCATCTAGTTTCTGCAGAGGCAGTTCTGGAGGGACCAATAAAAATGCACAGTACTTCATGATTAAACAGCACACCCATGTCAGGGTTTGTGGATCAGGCACCCTTTTTGGAGGGCGTGATATGTATGTGTGTGTGTGTGTGTGTGTGTGTGTGTGTGTGTGTGTGTGTGTGTGTGTGTGTGTGTGTGTGTGTGTGTGTGTGTGTGTGTGTGTGAAGTTTTCAGTCTGTGGAAATTAATTACCAGTCTTTCAATCAGGCACATCCATTATAGCAAGTAATCATGCTAGAGGAAATTTTAATCAAATTGAATGTTTGATGATGCTTCTGCAATTTCTACGGTAAACTTCAACATTTACCCAGCCCCGTCCTCACACCAAACACCTATTGGTTATTGTGCCTAACCAGTTCATCCACAGGCTCTGTGCAAATATCTGTGATCTATTCCAATGATGCAGGTACATGCACAGCTGAGACACAAACCTGCCAATGTTTACACAACATTTCCAAATCATATACTTCACTAGCAGCGAGCCAAAAGCCAAGCACTTAGTTTTCAGGAGTTTTCTGTCAGTGTTAAGTGTTCTTAATCAGTCCCCCAGTTTTCATCTTACAATGTCCTTTGAATGTCCTTTAAATCGGACACAAGATTACACTTTGCTAATCCATTAATACAATTTGAAATATCTGTTACACTTCACAATATCTGTTAATACACTTGCAATACCTATTTTGATATATCTGTTCTTATGTGCATTACATGTTTTGTGCGATATCTGTTTAATATTGTTCATTATGTGCAATATCCGTCTATTACAGTTCATTAAGTACATGTTTAATACATATTACAAGTGCAATACCTGTGTAACATTGTCCTTGCCTTATCCATAATGTTAATAGTTACTTCTATCTTGGTTATCTTGTTTTAGTACTTATTGCTTATTCTTGGTACTTACCACTTTTACACATTTTATTATTTTATTTTATTTTATCCTTACTTTATTTTATTGCTTATCTTATTGTATCTTATCACTTATCTATTATCCTACTCCTTCTTACTCCCATGTGCTGTACTATGTAATGAGGAACAGTAATACCAAATTTCCCCCTGGGATTAATAAAGTATTTCTGATTATAATTCTTATGTATTAATCATGGCACTGAAATGAACCGTGTTTTAAATTATGTGTGAATTCATATTCTCTGTTGAGTGCAAAAACTAAACCAAAGTGTATCTTGTAACATCTCACAAAACTGCATACGGACTGTGCATAGGTTCCTTGTGTAAAGCCAAAGCTCTATACGTTCTGCAGAAACTCAAGAACTCTTACAGCTGACGTGTATAAATGAATGTATTTATCAGTAAAAAAGTGGTGCATAAAAGAGTTCAGAATGCAGGACAAGAAATATCTGGGGCTTAAAATGTTGTTAGTGGAGTCTTAACAATATAATGTAAAACAATTAAATCCAAATCCAGATCCTACTATAAAAATATCCTGACATGTTTCCCCCCTAACAGCCCCTAATAAACATTTTGTTTATAAAACAGTTTGACAACCAGAAGTCTGCTTGTTATGGAATAAATATTGTAAGGTGAATGAACTAAAGAGACTAACATACATATCATTCATATTAGCTAAGCTTCACTGTGTTGAAGATGGAAACATTATTGTTCTGAAGCCTACTAGAATTTATATTAAAAAAAATGTTTTACAAACACCCCCTCCTCTGTATTTTCCATAAATCACACACTGTGTTAACCTCAAGTCTAAGCTCAGGACAAAGTGTTGAATTATACATTCAGAAAGGGGAACTCTGAATATATGAAGTATACAAACTTGCACATGAACCTATTGTCCTTTCAAAGCTTCACACAAGGTGTACTTTCAAAATGCAGAGGAGTAAAAGAGGTTATCCCTCAACTAAACAGCAAAACACAAATTTGAGCAAAGAAAGTTGTTCAAATTATTTAAACTAGTCTCACAAGGTGTCTCTCTCTGCCGTCATGTACTGTAGTCATAGCAACTGGCATCCAACATCTCTTGAAAGGGATGTGAGAAAGACTCATGATTCATATTCAAACAACAACAGCCTGAGAATCCAAATATACAGGGGTAAACTGACACCCTCAGACAGTATGGCTGGCAGCTGTGAGGGGGAGGGGCTAAGCTGAAAACAAATAAACAAAAACAATCACATTCGTCCTTCTTTTTCAACTCCACCTGCAGTGGTCATTGTTTTCCCTTTTTCTTTTATGTGTGTTTTTTATGTTCATCTTTTGGGATCTTAGTCATGTTAAAGTGCGGAAACTTATTCAAATATAATACAAATGGGTATTTACATAATCTGAGTTATCTCAGGGTCATTATGTGATAATTTGTCGAAGAACAACATGTAATCAGATCAGTGTCACTTCATTTAGTCACTCAACAATTTTCAGTTTGCATTTTCAGGTGTAATCTAGAAACTACAGCACATGTGCAGCTTTTACAGGTAACATTTCCCACACATTATAAAGAAAACAATGGATATAGCTGAGTCAAGCATGAATTTTGGTGTCAGAATAAAACCAGATCCAGAAGTCCTCTTTTTTTAGTCTGCTGAAGTGAGCAGCAGCAATCAGGGCCCTGCCTGCTGGGCCCACTAAAAGGCAGCTGTGCCTCATTACCAATCAGAAAAGAGAGGAAGACAAGGCCCTTGGGAGACACCAGTTTTGACTGTGGAGTGTGTGGAGAAAAGATTATGTTCAGTGCTGTTTTATTTTCTTTACTTGCACATCATTCACATCTTAGTTCTCTTTTTTTTTTTACACCTTAGTTACTGGGAAGCTTCTTATCAACTTGTTCTTACCTATCAGTGTGTTTAAATCTCTTAACATTGCCTTGGATCCTTTGGCAAAAGACTTGTAGTTCCTTTTTATCACCTTAATATTTTTTAACTTATAAAATTTTATTGAAATTTTATCCTATGTAAACCAGAATATACTGGTTAGACCCACTCCAGTCTTTATCCAGTTCATGGCAGACATAACAAGTTACTGTACAAGAATTGAAAGATGACACTTTCTAATTATCCAATTCAATGTATCATGAGAAACGTGCATCACATAAAGATCTCTAACTAGTTCATCACAAGTTGGAGGGGCAGGCTTCAAACACCAAGGTCTGCCCATAACTCTACCCCCAACAGGCCTCCAGAGGGCTGGCCATTCAGAGGGAAGGGGCCTTAAAGACCCAGCAGCCCAAATGAGACAGAGGCTAAAATAAGGGTTTTAACAGTGAGAGAAAAATAGGGATTTATTGAGCTCACCACTAGGCCATCTTGACAATGGGTCTAGCCTCCTGTACTCTCTCTCTCCATAAACACACTCATGGTAACCCAGTATATATGATGTATACAGGAGTGACTGGCCCTTTTCCCCTCTCCGTCTAAATGTCATTATTTTCTGGGCTCCTAATGTGTTCCTAAAATAGCATCTCTTCTGCTGAGGCTTAGTGAAAAAGCACACTTTAGAAAAAACACACCAAGTCTGACTCACAGCAGAGGCAGCTAGAGACACCAAGCCACCACAAAGCCAATTAAACATGCATGGGGGTGTATTTGACCTCAAAAAGAAAAAAAAAAGGCACATGGATGGATGGATGACTGCTCTTCCCCTCTCTCTGACACTCTTCTTCTAAGGCCTTTTTCCACCCTTTCTTCCAATTAGAGTTAATTATTCAGGGTGGTCTGTGTGTTATCAAGTGTTTTTCTTCCAATAAGCACACTTGTGGAGAACTGAGGTAAGGAAATGATGAGAAAGAGTGTCTATATGGCAACACAGGCTTGACAATGCATACAAAGACTTGGAGCAGAAGAAGGAGCCTATGCATTAATGTCTTTTCACAGGCTAGGGCAAGGCTAGCCATTCATAAGCTAATATAATGCAGCTTTGAGGACGACTAATAAGGTTTCTCAAATTGCAAATGCCTCATCAGCAAAGGAATGGCTGCATGGTGAGAGATAGAATTTCAAACAATACTATTAAAAATGTGTAATTTAATTCCATAAATTTCCAAGACAGCCTGGGAATTCTAGAATGTGAGGCCATGCGTTCCATGCCATTTCATTCTGTCCCATCAGAAGCTGAACTAGATACCAGGGCAGAAAAATGCCTCGTATGCTTTCTAATGCTCATCAGAGCATAGGAAGGAAATGGGATGGAAATCTTGAAATGTCATATCGCATATGGATGGGCTGATTTTCCGCATTTAATCAAATTCATGCTTAGCGTCAAATGTCATTGTTTCCTTAATTAACAGAGACCACAGTGTAATATCAGTTTCACATTGGGGGCTGCTTGTTACCGTGCCATTCATTCGCATTCAGCCTTAACACTGGATTTCACTTGCACATCCAGGTTGCATCCATCACCAAGTGTTTTGGGACTGACGTGCTAGGAGAACAGAGCACACTAATCAGCTTCAAACTGAATCTGTGGATGAAATGTAAACATCTGTATAAAATATGCAAACTCCATCTGCTGGTGAAGACTATCACATCTGGTTTAGAGCTAAACTTTAAGTGGAGTTATTCTGAAAAAATCTCTACATTGTTTCCTACACTGAAGTGACAAAAATACACCTTTTATTTCACCCAAGTAGAAGTACAAATAATTTTCTTTTTTGATAAAATCTAGTTATGATACACATTATGAAAAACTAACAGCTGTCCTCTTAAGACAATGGCTGTATTGAAAACTGCCCATCTTACCGTTCTTCTATGTGGAAATGATGAAATTCCTAATTTTGAGTGAGAAAAAACACATCAAACTTTTCATTACCGCCAGTGTTTCAATCACCCGGTTAATACTGCAAGTATTCCTCTGTCCCTATGTTTCATTCAGCATTATTAAGGGTGCACACTTAATAGATCTATTTTTTCCCCACAACCATATATTTACTAAGTGGCAACGCCTGGTCTGGAATTATGAACCAATGCAGAAGAGCTTAAAAAAACAAAACAAAACAGTTTGTCAAGTGTCTGCTTGAGGCTGGCTCTGGAAACCAGAAACTACATATACACCAAGTGAAAAAAAAGCCATTTTCACAACAGAAATGTATGTGAACAGCCTGGTGCAAAGAATGACCTCAGTCTGAGTAGCTTATTTCCCCATCCACATACCGTTTAGAAGACATTAAGATCGAGAGTTTATCCAATCAGAGGCGCAGCTCAGCTGACTGACAGACAGGCACACTTTAGCTGTTAGTGTGGAGCCTCAAAGCTGCCTCATTTCCAATATGGCTCCTGCTGACAACTTGCTTCAAAGCTCCTTTTCAGAAACAGACAGCTGATGTTACAGAGACTACATCCATTTATCCTCTTGATGACAGTTGTTGCCAATTTGCGACATACCTGATTTGCAACATCAGGTCCTTTTTATTTGCGCTTCTGTAAGTGTTTATGCATTGCACCAAGGAGGCAAGAAAGAAAGAAAGAAAGAAAGAAAGAAAGAAAGAAAGAAAGACAGAAAGAAAGAAAGAAAGAGATATGTTATGATGATATGTTCTCGAGGTGTCATTGTCTATTTGGGCTGTAATATTTCACAGTATCATAACGGTGGCACATTATGATACTCCTCAAGTGCTTTGAGGCTAAAGTAACAAGCTTGTCATGAAATTGGACTGAGATCTCAGATGTTCCTAAATTTGATGGAGCTGCTCTGCCAGTTTGGAGGTCTCAGCTCAGAGATGCTCCCCCCACGTCCTCTTTAGCCTTTGATATTCCTGTCGCTCTTTATGTTTCTTCTTGATGGTTCCGCCACTTGGGATTGCGGCATTTATCACCCCTGCCTTTATCTGCTGTTTGTCCTCCATTATGATGTCTGGTTGATTAGCCCTCACCAGCTGGAAGTCCTGTACGATCTTGGTTTGGTCATTCTCTGCTACTTTTGGAGGTGTTGTCCATTTTGACCTCTCTCCAAACTTGGCACAGATGTTTCTATACCCCATGGTGGCCACTTGGTTATGGTGCTCCATGCAGGCCTTACCTGCTTGCATCTTGCACTCCTCTGTGGTATGCTGTGCTGTCTCAGGGGCATCTTTGCACAATCTTCACCAGGTGTCCTGTCTTGTATGGAAGACTTTAGCCTCGATTGATCTTGTGCAGCTGTGATCAATGCCTCTGTGCTGTCTGCCAACCCAGCTTTTTTCAGCTACTGTTGTGTCATCTTGATATCAGCAACTTCCTCAGTCTCTTTATGGCACATACCAGAGGGGCTTGTACCTCCATGATGGTCCCTCTTCCTCTCCCTCCTCCTAGTCCTGAGAAACTGATTGAATGGTCTGAATTCCAACAATACTACCATAGCCCAGCACTATTTTACCACAGGTTGGGAAAAAAATAGTGTACATTTACTCTCACAACCCAGTTTTGAGCTGTGAGTGGGTTTTCAAGAAGTCATCATGGATTCTTTGCTCTGTCTAGCTTTTATAGACCCTACATTAACAGTTCCATATTTAGATTCCCTCAGCATGCCACCGTCATTAATTAATCATAGAAAATACACACATGGATTTCCTTTCATTTCCACTCCTGCTCATCCTCTCAACCTTCTGCATTTGGTTTATGAGCTGAGTCTGAGAGACATGTCACCTTGTAAGACATCCCGAATGCCTCCCCCTTGAAGGAAAGAAACAGAGAGAGTGGGAAGATAACACAGCCAGGCAGCACTAACCGATCAGAGCACTCCAGCAGAGATATGACCCACATAGACCAATGCTCGTTTAATCAGCCTGCCACTGGTAGCGTGGCGGGGAGAGAGGGAGAGGGAGGGACAGGAGGAGGTGGCTCCAGCTGGTTTTAAAGAAAGCTAAAATGCATGTCTAAAAAATGCACTTTCTTTTCACATTTCTTCTTGCCCATCCCTCACAGTGAAGTTCTTTTTCTGCTCCATCCTTTAAACCACCCTCAAAGCCTTTTTTTTTATTATTATACATCTTTACGTGCATTTTTATTACCTATTCCCTTCTCCTCGTAATATTTGATGATGGCCTATAAGAAAGGTTGAAAGACACAAAAAATTCACATGCACAACTTGTACTAAACAAATGTTTAAAACTGAGCTACCACAAATAGCAGAGTATATAACAATTTCAATCAACTATCAACTTTTGTGGGTGTGCCAAACTAAGTTTTTTTTTATTATTGTTATTTTTTGTCAAATTAAATGTTATAAAATGGTACTACTAATCTTTTTTTATGTGTTATGGTCAAAAGTCATGACCATAAATTGTCTCATATAATATTTCTGTTGTGCATCAATAGTTATTTGTAATTTGGGGCAGTATGAAATGACCTGACCAGAGATCAAAAATAAATGCTCTCTGCATGCTGTGTGATTTGGACATCACCACTGTGCTGCCTCAAGAATGGTTATTGTTAATAAGCTTTTAGTTAACCAAAGTGGCAACCTAGCAACTTGGTGTTAAAAAATAAATCCATTATGATGTGCATCATATCTGCAAGTGTCCACTTGAGGCAAGGTGTAGAGCATGAGGTGTTAAACCAAGAATTTACAACAGAATTAAGCGTTTACATTTCAGATGTGGCTTGTCTTGCTCATGCACTCAGTTGTACAAACTGTACATAACAGGATTTGTTCATAATTAATTCATTTTGATTTAAAGGCGTATAGTTATGCCCAAGTTAACATTCAGGGTATGGATGAGTTAACTGACAAGTGGGTGCAATGAAGCTATCTTAAGGCCTGCTTCAGCTCCATCTCTTTGCTGATGTCTCAACTGAGGTCAGTTCATCATTCCCATTATGATGACGGAACAACAACTCTCCTGAAAACCAATGGGTGACATCACTAAGAATATGCTCATGTTTTACAGTTCAGACATGACGTATCTCATCAAAATAGATAATCATTTGCATGCTACAAGTTATGTTTGAAGATATAGCTCTGCTCTGGGAGTTCTCTGCCCTTCCATATGCTTATGTGAATGCCAAAGTCCGAGATGCAAATCTGTAATGATACATATGACCCTGGTAAAATTAGACACGGCATGAAAGGAGGAGCTGGGATGTAAATGGGTTGCAAAGCAGTTTGCATAGTACGCAGCAAGAAAAGGCATGATGTGTAGGTGTAATTAGCTTAGCTATCAGCTGATAGAGGCTGGTATTAAGAGCAGCTGATGTACTGTGGTCATGCTTTACTTCTTGGACTTCCCTAACCAACACTATGCTTAATTTAGAAGTATGAGGAACTGACCACCAAGGCTTGGGTCGCCTAGGTATTAAAGGCACAGTTGGTATTCACGAAAAACTAGCGTGAGTTTGAATGTAGCTTCTCCTTAGGACTCAGTTTAGCCCCCGCCCTCCCACACTCATAGCTCCTCCAAAACAATGCCCCCGCTCAAATGCTTGAGCGCCACTGATTCGCGATCATACAATCATGACTGATTCAAAACCACAGACTCAAACTGGTCCTCAGCACAGGTTTTTGTTTGCACTACGTTACCCGTAATCGGGGTAGTTCTTCTGCTGTTCTCCAGCGTACTTGGATCCCTCTTGGTTATACGCATTGAATCGGGGCTTAACAATTTGGCTGCCAATCCCTAGGATTGGTTGGTGTTTTCCCAGGTTTACTCCTGCTGTAGTCAGCAGATATTTTTTTCACTCTATTTCAAGAACACATCTGGAATTGATTGCCATCGGGACATGAAGTTCATTTTAACTAGAATAACAAAAAGTGTATCTAAATCTGATTACCAACACTGCCTTGAATTGTATATGGGACAAACCATCTGAGAGTCATTATTGTACTCAAAGAAATTTAAACAGTCCAAAGCAATTTAATAACACTTTCTTGGCCCAACTAGCAAAGCTAAAATCTTTCACTAAATTACATAAAATTACAATAGCCTTGCAAGACACTACACCCAAATGGTTAGAGCACATGTACTGCTCAGTCCTGCCCTCTAGAGGCAACAGTGACTAGAAAAGCCATCAGTGTATCCCTCAGCGGGGATTTACCACAGTCCACCCTGGGAATCATTAAGGTTTATTGCTGGGGAACACTGAGCGCTTTCTCCACAAAAGAGGTCCTTGCCACTACAATACATTAACCGGGTAAGGCTGTGTAAATATATATAAAAGGGACAGGTTAAGTGGAAGAAGCACATATCTCTGTGGAGCAGATATAGGTCACCATTCTTATGATGTTAGGGATCTACAGCATAACCTGTTGGTGGACTTACTCTCTAATGTGATAGGTTCATGAGCTCCAGTGTGAAAGAAACCACTCAAATGTTTCCTGGTGATTTTTTTTTCTTCATGAACACAAAACACATTTGAGCACTGACATAACTGAGTTAGGAAGCAGGATTTGTATGTCTTAGTTTCAGAAAACAGCCACCAATGGCAGAAAAAAACTAATTTAACTGGTATGCTCTTGTATTTAAAACCTTTAATTTACCCAGAATTTATTTTAATGTAGAATGTTACATCCATGGGTCTAGGTGTCATTGGAACCTGATGTCTTTATTTATATTACTATTATTATTTCAGTTGCGATCTGAAACATGTTACAGAAGTGCAGATGAATATCACTCAGAGGCCAGGGTCAAAATTCAAGTTCAACTCACTTTTGCTCTGTGATTATAAGTCTTGAAAAGCATGAAAGCCACAGATGGTCTAATTTAACATCTTCAACTTCCCAAGACTCAAGGAACATTTGGTCAGTGCCAAAGCTCAGCTTGTCTTATTAAACTGTGTCCAGGAATAAAAGATGGATTTATTTTTCAAGGAGAAAAACTCCACTCGTCTCTTTGAGAGGAGAGTAACAGACAGCAGTCCATCCTTTTGCGTTCTTAAAGCCAGGAACCTCCAAGGACAGCTAAATCATCCTTGTACAAGGAGTGCTCTCAAAGATGAACATCTCTTAGCCATTCTGCAGAAGTGTAAGGAAACTTTTACTACCATACTTGTTGATGTACGGTCCAGCTTTTATAATCACAGGCTATCATACACATACTACGTTGGTCTTGCCGTCCCAGAAGGACATGTTAGAGGGCTTAATGTATTGACCTCAGCTCCACAAAGACATCAATATAATATCAAGAAAAATATAGCTTGCTGAATTTCCTCCATGTTTTAATACTTGAATTTATCAGTTGGGCATTGAGTTTAGTCAAAGTTGTCTTACTGATCTCCTGTGGGAAATACACTCTCTACTTTCAATCCACTCTAAGCATACAGTAACCGCTGTGCAACTACAGGTTTAATGCAATTAGTGATGACGGGAGAATTAATCAATCATAAACTTAGCACAAAAAAATGAAGAAATTTGTGTTTGGTAGATAATTTCTTTGTTGTAACAATGCTTCTTAGCAATGAATCTTGTAATGCTTGTTTTTTTTCCTTTTAAATAGTGCAACATTTGTAAGGAACATGCAGAACTGAATATGTGGGATTCACCCATAAAAAAAAAAGTTGCCAGATCTTCTCTGCCGATGCCAAGCAGCTTATTCTGCCATTGATTCTAGTTTGGTGGATTGGGTGATTTAAGTCTGAAAATACATTACATATTGGCAGTTTAACAATTTCACAAACAGGAACTTTTGTAGCATGTGGAAGAACCACACAAAGCTACTGGCACCTCCTACTCATGCTGGCATCCCATTCTTAAACCAGCAATTATCTCAAGTCAGCAAACTAAAGTATGAAAAAAAAAATTACCCAAGGTAAACCCACAAATGTTAAATGGGGTCAAGATCAGGACTGCTGGCAGTCCATTCCATCCTTTTCCATCATCTTGGAGGATAGAATTGCAGAATCTCATTTCGATACCTCTGCAGAAGATATCAAGGTCTAAGTGCTGGCAGCATGCCAATTAGGCACCTAATTGCTAAACCATGTAAGTACATGAAGCTCAAAACAAGGGTCAGTAGCAACAGCAGAATAAGATGTTTAGCAGAGAAGATCTGACAATGTCTTCATGGGCGCAACCAACTCTCAGCTCTGCTGCTCATCCCACAAATGCATGTTCTTACAAATGTGGCACTATCTAAAAGGGAAATAAACAGGCTTTCAACTGTAAAAGATTTATTGCCAAGATGAATTATTACAACAAAGAAACAAACTACAAAACACAAATGACCTCACTTGTGCTAAGTTTATGTTTTGATTGCTGAAGAAACTTCAGCATGAATACACAGGAAGAACATACAAACTCCAAGTAAGTACCAAACTGTCAGTAACTCCTCAGCAAATGCCCAAAAAACTTGGCAACTTCTGGAGGACCATACTACTGTTTGTTTGTTTGAGTTTTTTTATCCAAGCAGCCAAATCCCTAGGTCAGTCCTGCTGAAACTTCCATTCTTGGCCACAGCACTGGTGTGAATATACCAACAGGCCTCGTTGACAAGTTCTAGTGGAAGGACACGACCCCTCACCAGCAGCACTACCCATCCATGAAGAATGTCAGTTATGCTATGCCAAACTAACAACCTCCCGAAGGTGCTTTTCCTGTACTGACTTTCAAACCACAGGCTAACTTGGAAAAAAATATTTGCCATCATGAACTCAACTGGAACAAAAAATAAAAAATAAAAAATAGAATTGAAATACCCACACTGTGTTTTCCTTTCCCTGATGTGGGAGATAAAAGTTTGTAAACAAGCAGCAGGTTAAATGAGCTACTTTACATCACCGACACCATGTAACACATGCTGGTGGGTGTGCAGTCTAAATGTTATTCTTTAAACTTTTGCCAGTCTATTTTAGCAGGAATTTGTAACTTCTTTAACATATGCAAATTATTTCAGATGAGAGAATCTCGTCCCAGAAAAACTCCATCAAGCAAAATATTGACATAACAACAACTATCTCTCAGATAATCAGAAATACATATTTGAGGAGAAAACACTGTTGGTTGTTTAACTTGAGGTTCAACGGTTTAACTTGTGTTTGCATTTCATTTGATGTAACAACTGATAAACTCAAGAGGCGTCAAACCGCAAAGCTATGTCAGTAATTTATTTGTTGGCAAACAACTTTCACTGTTACAACAAATATTAGTTATGAGATCATTCAACTTGGAACCCATACAAAAAGAATAAATAATTAGCAATAATATTGTAATAATAATCATGATCATAATAATTTAAAAAAAGAACCATAAGACAAACCCAGTGCCACTTTATTTACTCCTGCTGTAAGCCAGCTTTCTTTCCTCTAACCTTGTTTTGCTGTCTTTAAACCAATAAACAGATAAATAAATAATTTCTCTCTTGGGGACATGAACAGGGCTTGTGGGATACATGTGCAAGCTACACTTCATACACTTAGAAAATTTTCCTCCTAAATAAGTTAACATCAGCTTTCCACATCGGACAGTGCTGCTGTGTGCAGAGTTTTCACATCTTCAGTACACAGAAATGGTGTTTTCATGGCATTTCACAGGTGAAACCCACTCTTTTTTTCAATGGAACATTTTTAAGTTTAGAGAATATTTATTTTTCTCACCTTATTTTTTTTTTTAAAACAATAAGAACTCGACTGGCACAGCAAGGTTATGTCAATTTGTAAAATATTTGGCAACAGAGAGGATATGCTTCATAAACCATTGTTGTGCCTTGAGGAGGGAAATGCTTGATCAAGTACAAATGAGATGAGAGCCACTGCCAGCAAAGACCATATCAACCCTCCCTCTAACAACTTTATTTCCCTTTTATTTTAATCTACACAGTGGTAAAGTATATAGAAACAATTGATTTGCAAAATGTAAGTGCCAGTGACGTTGCTATAAAAGGACCAGGATGAAGTGTGCAAAGGGTATAAGCGCGTTAATGAAGGAGTGCGTTACTGTCTCTGTATGTAATAAAGAGTGACATGAAAGATTGTTCCTTGCTTGTTCTGTGGTCTACAAATGACCAGAACTTATCATGACGTTTCCGAACAGTTCCACAGACAAAAGGTTTGCAACTCAAAATTAGAAAATAAAAGACTCGGTCATATGCAACATTTGTATCTGTATTCTGTACAATACATAGAAACAGTTTGTGATTTCTTCAGAATCCTTTGATAACTGAAATAAGTTTTACAGAAGAAAGAAGAAGAAACAGAACTTTGTTTTTTTTAAACTCGGTCCGCTGTAATATGGTCTTCCTTCTTTGTTTTCAGTGAAATACACGGTAGCCGCAGTCACTACAACTTGCAGGAATGTTACACCAGCCCAGACACGACTCCAGTTTAGCAGATACAAACAGGAAGAGAATTCAGAACATCAGTGTGATATGGTTACAGTTTGGTTGCCCAATAAAAAAAGTTTTTTTTGGGATGATCCATAGTGAGGGCATATATCATACATCCTCCACTTGATTGGCAGGTAGTGGGGGTGGGGCCTTGTCAAGGCCAGTTCATTTTGTGAACACCAGAGTTTAGCATCCTGCTCTACCATTTGGAGAGTTGGAGACATTACCCCTGTATGTGTTCTTTTGAGAGTGAGACAGAAAGAGAGACAGACAGACAGACAAACAGGCAGCTCCAACCTCTGTCGTTGTGGTAGTGGAGGCTATATGCTATGATCTGCTAGAGGTCCATATTGAGGAACTTGTAGGACTTCTGTCAATCCAAGAATCCAAATTGAAGTAACAGGTTGAGTAAAATTACAGGATCCCTCCCCCCTCCTCTCTCTTTCAGGTTAAACACTCCGTTTCTCTCAGAACAGCCCCATCAGTCTGCACCACTTATGACAATACATTCAGCTCCTGCTTCCATCACCAGCCACATCTCAGCCATATTGTCATGAACCAGGGTTAATGTCTAACAATATATCAATCCAGGCCCTGGGCCAGCTCAGTCTATCAGTGTGTATCACAGAATGTTTTCACTGGAGAGTTTGAAGTGTGAGAGGTGGGCTGGGGGAGGGATAGAAGTCTCTTGATTGGCTCTATAGACTGGTAACCAGGTGAGCAGGGTCTATGGGCGGCTCCTCAGGTGATGAATCTGATTCCTCCTTACTGCCTGACACCATGTATCCATCGCTGCCTCCTCGGCCCATGTGGTAGTAGCTCTGCAGCTCATGAAGGTGATTCCTGGAGCCCAGGTTTGGCATGCTCTTATAATAGACGTCATCCAGCTCAGGAGCCGTGGCACTCTTACAAGGCTGCAGCTCCCCCGAGCTGTCTTCCTCTCCGTCCGTTAAACCGTTCATCTGCCCGTCTGGGAGGTCCGTCAGCACGGGCATGCTGGTGTACAGCGAGTCTCTGTGGTTGGGTGACTGCGTGTGCTCGTCAGTGTGCTCATTGGTCAACAGGGGGAAGAAGCTTTCGCTGGTCTCCTGGGGGATGCGTCTTGGCCGAGCAAAGCTGTGGGGCGGAGGTGGAGGTGGGGGATGGCTATCAGGTGGAGGAGGGCGTGGGGGCAGCAGAGGAGCGTTTGACTCCTCTCGGATGATCTCCAAACCCAGATTCTCCTCATGTGGGAAGGCTGCAGGGTTGTCCATCACCATGGGACCGTTGTCCTCTTTACCGCTGCCCACACATCCACTCACTCCACTGCTGCTGCTGCTGCTGCTGCCTCCTGCCATGCTCCCTGAAACACCGGGAAGGAAAACAGTTCAAGCATTTCTATTTGAACAAGAAGAACTTAAAGTATATTGGATTAGGATGGTGACATAAAGATCCTTGAAATCCGTAGTGTTGTAATGCCTGTAAAAAAAAAATGCCTTAAATCAATATATTTAAATGGAAGTGGTGGTGAACTCTCAGAGCATCATCACTTGACTGTAAAGTGCTGTTCAGCTTGTACAGTAGGTTGAACCATCTTTTTTATGGATTCTATTTTAACACAATCATCTTAATCCTTTTGTTTGAGGTAACTACTCTTGCAAATGCAGTGTTTGCAGGTGATAGCTATAAAGCGCTTTAAGGTACCTGACAATACCCAAGAGGCAGACAGCTGGCAGAAATTACAGAACTTTGCAGCAAGCAAAGTCTCTTCTTGATGAGTACAGGATATTTATTTAATAGAAACATAACTGTGTGAGTGCTTTTGTTTTCTGTCTGCTGGATTGTCTGATTGCTAATAAATTACTCTAAACGATATGATAAATAGTGCCAGGGCTGTACAGTGGTGAAGTGGTTAGTGCTGTTGCTGTTCTGCGTGGAGCATATTGTCCCCGTGCATGGGTACAGTGGCAAAGATCATGTATGGATATACAGTGATGGTACATCATGGTGTGTTCAACACTGTCTTCTGGTTTGAAATGTTGAGGCACTGGTGGAAAATTTTCTACACCTGTTTCAGAGCCTTTCAGAGTTTCAGCTACATTTTTAAGGAAGTGAGATCAGGGCTCCTGGAGTAAGGGCCTCATGTATCTGGACCTCACTTAGAAAATCAGAAAGTAAGAGGACATTTGAAACCTAGAATGATCTTAATGAAAGCAGTCACCTCCATTAGCCATGCTGCTGTTGACCAGCTTGTTCATCAGGTTGTGATTGCGCTCCGTGGTGGCTCTCTCATGGTTGTTGAGGTATGACGGGATGTAATTGGACGTCAGCTCTTTGAGGATCTTTTTCTCCAGGGTCGTCTCTTTGTGGTTGCTGTGGGTGCCGTAGCCACCGCTGCGGTCCAGGATTTGGACGCAGTCGCTCAAGTACTCACTGCTGGCCATGCTGTAGTTGTTGGCATGGTTACCATTAAGAGGGAGGGTGTCCATGACACTGGAGTCTCTTGCGTTGTTCAGGATGCCCTCTAAGGAACAAATAATTAAAAGAATTATTGGGATTCTTACATAAACTAAGTGGATTTTTCAGAAGAGAGATTTTAATTATTGTTTGATATCAGAGCCTGCTCTGTGAGTTGAGGATTAAAAAGTAGCAATGATAAGTTTCAAGGAAAAAATGCTGCAAGCGTCCATAATTCATTTAAGAGCAACCTCAGAAGAATTTTCCTCTCTCAATACTTCTTTTTGTGCAGCTGTAGTGCTCATAGTAACAGAGCTACACTGCAGAAAAAGATAGATGGGCTGAAGTGACACTTGAAGTTATTACATTTAAAGTAATTTTAGGGCTAAACCTTCTGAATCACAATTACAGCTCTAATGTCAATTTGCATTTGATCTAGTTCAAATTAATGAGATTCAATAGTAATGATTTTAAATTAAAGATATGTTGCCCTCAGGAAGGAGAGGCTTTTTAAATAGTGTTTGCAGGAAAATAAATCTTTAAAATGTGTGAAAAACTAAAAAAGAGGACTATATTTCATGCACTGACTAATGATTTGGAGTGTGTGTGTGTGTGTGTGTGGGGGGGGGGGGGGCTGTCTCATGGCTGACAGCCAAACAAAACAACTGTTTGGATGGAGATTGGACTAAAAGTGTTAGGCAGAGTGCTATGGAGGCAAGAAAAGAGGGAAGAAAGTCAATGTTATTGAAGTAGTTGAGGATTAATTTAGCCCGTACTTGTGTCTCGGTAAGGTGCTAATGGACAGCATGAGGGAAGAGAGAAAAGGAGACAAAAGTGAGTTCATACATTCAGAGAAACAACTCTCAGCGGCTACACAAATCAACGCTTGCACAGTAATTGGAGGCATGATGAAAAATGTTGAACAAAGAAACTTTGTCTGATTCTGAAAATCAAAGTCTGCTTTTTTTTCAGGGCTTCATTGTAAACCAGCTGCTATTGTCCGTGTTGAATCCATTAAACACAGAAAAAAAAAACCATGAAGACGCACCTCACAAATCACAGTAAAAACAGCTTATATACAGTCACCGTGCAGTAACACAAACTACACACAAACACACACACTGATGCACTCAAAACACATTCAAAATGAAGCACACACTGAAAAAGCACATTCAACACAAAATGCTCCAAACATTTCATGGCTCCCAAGTAGCTTATAAAAAAATGAAAAGAATCATATGGCCTGCATCTATAGCATCCAATAAATCAGAATGCAAACGTGTTGTGATAAATCATCAACAGAATTTCCTCTCTGCATTTATATGCTGTGAGAACTGCCCAGTGGGTGTCCTTGGTGAAATATTATTGCAGTATGATTGATCACCTCACTTGGGAGCCATAATAAGGCGTGATCAGATACGCAGCCAAAAGTGTAAGAAAGCAGCAAACATTGGAAAATGAAATAAGCATGCAAAGTGAAGAGGATGCAGTGAAACTTGAAGCTAACTTTCCAAATGTTGGAATAAAATGTTTAGTTTAGTAAAATCAGGCACACCTTGAGTGTTGTACATGCCCACGGCTGGGTTGTTATAGACTGCCGAATCCCCCAGGAGAGTGTTATAAGGATTGTTAGTACCATGGGGACGAAGGAGAGCATTAGTTATAAGATGATTAGCCATGGCTCCTGGTACAGGCAGATAGAGAAAGAGAGATAGAGAGATAGAGAGAGGAAGAGCCAAGTCCAGAGAGAAAGAGAGAGAGGGAAAGCAACAGCCAAGTCAAGAGAAAAAAAAGAGAAGCATTCAAAAAAAAAAAAAAAGCAGAGATTGAGGAAGAAGGAGGAAGTGTGTAGATGTTGCCAGGTGGAGGTGAGCAAGAAAGAAAAAGGAGATTGGAAAGTGAGTGTGTGGAAGAAAGAGGGAGAGAGGAGGACAAGTAAATCAAACAAGCAAACAGTTTGAGGTGAAAGCATAAAATAAAAGCTTTACAAGTCATTTTGGCAGCCATCGCATACAAGCGGAGGAAGGGGAGGAGAGAGACAGACAGAGAGAGAGAGAGAGATAGAGAGAGACAGACAGACAGAGAAAGAGAGAGAGAGAGGAGCAAAGCCTGGAGAAGATAGTGCTGCAGTTCAATACGCTTGAGCAGAGTAGCATGACTTCAGGAGAGTTAATGGACAAAGGGGCCACAAAAAGTGCTCTCAGTGTGTCTTTCTCCTTGGTGGAAGACAGATCATGGACACATAAGACACTGAAGAGAGAGAGGAAGACTAATGACCACGACAGCTCCAACAGCTCACCCTCATGTTCAGTTGTTCTGCAACAAATCAAACACTCTCTCCCTATCAATCCTTCTAAGTCTGTCTTTAGCTTAGCTTCACTGGTTTAGCTTCATATTATGGGTCTTCATATTAAGGTACTCAGGTTTACCATAACTCAAGTTGCTTATTAAAATGCATATCATCTGTTGCCTCTAAGGCAACAAATGTTCGTTCCTTATAGCTTTTTAAATTGGTAAACAGTGTAGCAAAAATGTTGTTTTCCATCTCAAGCTGGTCATAAAAGTGGGGAGATAATGACAGTTAACGGGCACAGATGTGAGAGCAGCCTGAGATGCTACTGAGAGGAAAAAGAGCTGAATGGGGCCAGAAACATCAGCGTAAATATTCCTGCCAGGCTCCAGCTCACCTCGTCTGATAAAACAGTGAATGGAAATATTAAGTTTAGTGTTATTACATAACTGTTTAACTGCACCGTCAGTTTAGAAGCTCAGTTCATCGCCAATTTGTCCTGCAAGGAGGCAGATAAAAGTGCGATTCCATGGAAGTGCTAATGTCCAAAGACTAAAAAGAATAATGTTTTAACTATATGAATAAATATTACTGAAACCATTACATTTTTTTTACTCTGAACTTTATATAAATAAATATAACACATTAATTAAAAAACTCATCTTTAAATAAATATTTAATGTATCAGCTTCTTATGCCTTAGATAGTGGCTGGATAATGAGCAAGATAATGTTTGGATACAATCAGGGACTCATCATTGTTGTGGGTGGGGCATCCTTGTGGGGGTAAAACTATTTATTTTCCTCGCCTGCAATACTGCAGGCGAGGAAAGTAAATATGGAAGCATATGGAAAGTACACCGATTAGGATCAGATTAATGTCCACGTATTCTGAAAAACTGGACAAATCATTGGGGGTACATTGTTGTAACATAATAATAATAAACGTGAATCCACTGTAAACTCATATGCAACTTTATTAGCACCTTCTTCATATCATTGCGCCAACAACATAACATGAGTATAACATCAAAGTCTCTGGTGACTGAGATGTAACCGAGAGAATCTGGTCATTTTTCCAAATAAAATATTTTTTTTTAAATAAAAGATTGTTCAGACTCAGATAATAAATGAAATGGAAATAATTATTTCTTGTGCGGCCCCGTACCAATTGATCCACGGACCGGTACCGGGCCACGGCCCAGGGGTTGGGGACCACTGCTTTAAGTGACTGACAACCAAATAATGGATACTGATTTGCACTTTAATAAGCAACTAGTTAATGTTCAACATTTGCACCATTACATCAAGTTCCTCTGACAATTTAGTTTTGTGTTCTGGCTCAAAAAAGTACCATACTAACTCATTTTTAAAGCACCATAATCCAGTGTTTGAGGAAACCATAGCTCAGCCTATTCTTGTAATACCTTATTAAAACTTTCCTCTCAGAAACATGAGGTTGGCATGCAGCCTTAACTTGGCAGACTCGACTTAGTTCCAGGTAGTATAAGTTAGAAAAAACACAGTGAAAGTGGTTGTTTTGGCAGCAGGGAAGGTTTTCTACTAAAAAAAAAATTAAATATTTTAAGGATTTAATCCTAATATCCATATTTGTCATCTTGAAGGGGGTGGCACCGTGAGTGTATAAAGGAAATCACTCGTACTATGGTGTCTATAACATTAAATTTAGACTTGAGAAATATAACACATTTCAGACCTTAGTGTCTAAAATTTGACTTCAGAGTGAAAAGAATAAACTCCTTCTACATTTGACTTCCTCTTGGTTTTTTAACCGTATAAACTCTCCTCAAAATATTCTATTTATTCCACCCCTGTCTGCACTGACAAAGGCACAGTATGCAGTCATTTGAAATCTACTGGCTAAGTAGCTCTTTGCACCACAGTTTACCGAGTGGAAGGAAGGAGGAGGAGGAGAAGGCGATGGGGGTGTCTTAAGGCCTGCCTGGCTAAGTGTGTGATAATTCAGACGCTGACACACACCGTGTCTGCTTTAGCATCAATCTGTCATGCTAACAGCTTATTAGTGGCCTGGAGGAAGTGAGGGCCACGCCTTGACTTGAAGACTGACTAACGGCGGTGTAAGCAGGTGTGCGTTCCACCGTGTCTGTGTATCTGAATGCCTAGCCATTTGGGTGTCTATGTCCTCATTACCCCAGCCCTGAGACGGCCATACTCATGAATCCACTCTAACGGTGGCTTACTTCTGGGAGGACAGCACAAGACAGAGCAGACTAAAGTAAAAATACAGCAACATATACCTGCTGTTAAGTTAGGTAACTGCACCTTCACAGTACCAGACAAGCTAGGCTGAATGCAAAGATTCTTGTGTAATAAAATGTCAAACTTTTCTCTACTTTAGAACATTTTGAAAGCAGTAACTTCATCTTAACAGGAACACCTCCAGATTTTGTGAAATAAAACGCTAATCTGAGACAGCAATGCATAATTTAAAGCACAATTAAAGGGACCATTGGCTTCACTGCAAGACTTGTATGCATACTTTAACTTGAACGCTTAAAAAGATGAGTATCCTTAGAGGAAGTGGTACAGAAGCCCTCTTTAGCACTTTGTAGAATTTTAATAGAGGCAAAGACTAGTTAATGTTTCAGTTTAGACGAGTCTGCTCCTAACTCTCCTCTTGTAATGTCGTCTTTTGAAGCAGTAAAAAGAAAAAAAAAAAGTGGTATTAACACTCTTTTCTGCTAATCTTCCTCCCTTCAAAGACACAGTACCATTATCCAAAGTTTAGACTCCTACCACTTCACTAAATGACAACGTGTGCTGTCTGAGCCCCCTGCTATTAGTAAAGTTGATATGGTGACAGTGATGAGGCTGCAAATGGTAGGTATCCCGTGGTTACCTCTGTTGAGTGTGGCAGAGCTGTTGATGTCTCCTGTGATGAAGGAAGACTCCTGTTTCCTCACTGTGTCGTTCCACATCCGCCTGATACGACTCTGTACACAGGAGGAGAGAAAGCAAGAGAGAAAAGGAAGGGAGGGGAGGACACAGAGGAGAAGCAAAAACGTGGGGAAGGAGGGTTAAAAGGAAGGTGAAGGGACAAGTCAAGGGGGGGAGAGGTGACGACAAAAAAGGGGAAGAAATAAGATAAAATAAATGTGATAAAAACGGGGCATGATGTGTAGAGGAAGGGAAAATTAGTGTAGGAGAGGTTGTAAAATAAAAGGCAAAGCAACGACCAGCAGGAGAAGAACAGGTTGGGAAAAGTAATCACCTGTCAGTGCCATGTATACCCAATCCACCTGTGTGTCAGCATCAATGTGAGTCAGGGTTTGGGTTATCTCACTTTCAAAACAATTTTTTTTATACTTTAAGTTCCACATTCAAAGTGGAAGTAAATATAGACAAAAGTGTTGACAGATAACCCAAAACCCTCACAACGCGCTCCACTCTCACCTGAGAATCTGCTGTGCTGTAGCGTCCAGGTGTGCAGGCAGGTAAGCTCACCTGTGAGCCTGTGGAGTAGCGGCCCGGGGTCCTTGAGGTGGTAGTCTTGCTCGAAGAGGAGAGAGACGTCTCCACACTCTTACCGCTGCAGCAGTGAGTGCGCAGACATTTGCCGTACTCTTTACGCACCTGGACAGGGAAGAGGTGAGGAGAGAGTTGGTTGCTTTTAAAAAACTGCAGTCTCAAAAAAAAAACTGCAGGGTTTTTTTTTATCATTTTTGTCAAAGTAGTTTAAGGTTATGCCTGCTCTGAAGAATTAATACCTTACACTACTTAAGCCTGTATCACAAGCCAATACGGATTCCTTTGATGATATCGGAACGCGGTAAAAAGGACATGTGAAGGAGAAGTAAGTTATTGATGTTACACTTTACATTTACAGAAATATCTTAAAGATGATGCAGCCTAAGAGAAGCAGACTGAAATGTTTCTAATTGAAATATAACCCCATGTAACTCCTCTTTTGCTTATACTTCCTTGTGCTAACACTGTCTCCATAAACATGCAGACATTAAAGGATTAACTCCATAAAAATTCCCCGCATCAACACTCGACCTAAATGTTATTACTACCACGCATCCCTCTGAAATGGACATATCCCTTTGAGGGATATATGATGCACATGTACACAGAGAACATCTGCATTTAGATCCCAATCAAGTTAGAACAAATAGCGCAGTAATTGCTTTTTAACAAGCTTGTTGGACTGGCAGACGTGTTTTGCCACATGCTCTGTTTGAACAGCTGTGTGCAGAGTTGCTCCATGCATCTTGGGAGAAACCGTATTGGGCTTCAGCCAAAGAAAACCTCAGCACTGTTCTGAGGACATCTCTCAGGATACCTGATCCCTTGGCCTCACACATACCTAAGTACAAGTCCACACATACACACACAGACACACACACACACATAAGCACTGCACTTGTTTACGGGTCATACACTTAAAACTAAAAACTCTCTGTGGGACTGCTGCCAGACAAGAGTATTAAGCATTTGATGAATTTTCTTTCCATATCCAAACCCTCTTCTGCACTCCCAGGCACTGACAGTGAGTGTGTGGGAGACTTGAAAAAAT
This sequence comes from Labroides dimidiatus, assembly GCA_030710495.1. Classification (NCBI taxonomy): domain Eukaryota; kingdom Metazoa; phylum Chordata; class Actinopteri; order Labriformes; family Labridae; genus Labroides; species Labroides dimidiatus. Next base: position 16,614,691 of record CM061145.1, read on the forward strand.
ATTCAAGGATGTGTAGGCACTCCTGGAAGACACTCATAATCCAAATATACGAAGAGATCCATGCTGTATGTACTGAGAAATGTCTCCAATCTTCAAACCTAAAAGATGTTAACAAATAGCAACAACAGAGCATTGTCCAAGGGGAGCAGTATGTTTGTGTAAGTAAGACCGAGATCACAGGAGGATCATGTGTACAGCTTTGAACTTCTCTTTTTCCCATTGTGTTGCATGAATGTCTCTATAAATGAATATAATCTGTATAAAAAAAATCCTTTAAGTGAATAAATTTATCTATTTTGAGTATCTTTTATGTTCTATTTTTGCACTTCTCTTTTAATCCTTATGAAAAATTAAAGATTTGCAAAGGAAAACTGTAATGCATGGTCTTTAAAATGTAAATTTAAAAAGTTATTAAAGTGTTCAAAATGTTTAAAAATAATGCACAATGATTAATTCAGCGTGGTTGATCATTCGCTCTGGGATCGATTGCTCTTGGCTGTGCACAAACTGAGGGGTGATTTGCACTGTTTTCCCTCATTACAGTAAGAGTTTAAATTTAAGGAAACACCATAAATCACTCTCATGATCGTTAATGGGTGCGAATATCAGCTTCGTAAAAATCAACACAAGACAGTGAGGACAATAAAGTAAAAAAAAAAAATATCAACAAGCAGGTCTGACTCAAAGATTTCAGTAAGTTGTTTCAGGATGAGGATCCCACCTAATGATGAAAACTTCCCTCCCTGTCATGGGTTGAACAGAAACACTGTTAGACTGGCAGCTCAGTTTGTTACCTGCTGCCACAAGGCGAGACTCACAGTGAATCAGGGAGACAGGGAGGTAGCGAGAAAGAAAAAGTGAGAGAAATGAGCAGCCGGTGGGGGTTACTGACTGACCAATCAAACCCGTGACAGCTCGGCAGATATTCCTGGTGTCCCTGCTGATCAATGCCAGCATGTGTATGCGTGTATGTGTGTATGCGCTTATGTGTATGTGTGTGTGCGAATTTGTTATTGTTGTCCACCTGTCACACGTCTTGTCTCTTCGTGTTCAGCTTTGTCTCAGTTTGTCTTCCTCACCTTCTTCTGCAGTATGCAGTGAAAGATGAAGATGAACATGCCCTGCAGAGAGTTGAAGATGGTGAAGAGGTAGGCCATGATGACGGTGCTTTCGTTGATGTACATCAGCCCAAACGCCCAGGTCAGACCAAGGAGACACAGCAGGGCTATGGCGCCGATCACCCAAGACCTACGGAGGAAGATTTCAGTCATTTTATATCCAATTAAACAATACCAACATTCACAAAACATAAGAAAGTATAAAAAAAAGTACATAACAAGTTTTACATTTAGAAGGATAAAGTTTCTCTGTATCTGAAAAGCCAAGTTTGCTGCATATCAGAGCACTAGGTGGGAGAAAGGGGTTAGAGAGGGTTCATTTCAAGTCCCAAAGCAGTGGGAGTGAGATGGAGAAAACAGTGGGAGGTTTTGCCTCAAAGAATTATACTCTTACAGAAAATGGGAGAGGAAAGATTGAAAGAAGATTGCTCATTTAGATGAAATCTCAAACAGGGGAGGAGCAGGTCATACGTTAGCTGATGTCAGCGAGAGAAAGTCAAACATTAGAGACTTTTTAAGTTACATCCAAACTCTATCACTGCCTCTGCCGCGTGCTAATAAATGACAGCGAAGCAGAGGCTGAAAGATGTTTTCATGGACAAAAGTGGGCACTGAAGTGTCGGCATGACTATAACAGCTAAATGGACTTAAGTCCAAGTTTCGAAGGCTGTGGACCTCCATTTCATATAAATCCTATGCAGGAATGAGTCACAAAGGCCAAATGTCGGAGAAATTTGATGGCGTTGAGGCATGTGTATGCATTGTAAGTTGTTCCCTGTGTGTGTGAGTGTGTGTGTGTGTGTGTGTGTGTGCAGCCATGTGTGTGGCTCCACTGGGCAGTAAGTAGAGGGACATTAGAGCCATTATAAATGACATTTCCCACAAAAGGTCACAGTTTCAGGTCTGACACAGCCGCGAAGATGCCTGTTAATTTGATTGGCTGACCAAGCAGTGATCACCTTTCATACAAGGGATGGAGATGAAAAATAATTCCAAGAGAGTTAGGAAAGAAAGAAGGAGGGGTGAAGAGATGAAAAGCACGGAGGGGGAGATATTAGGAGAGTCAGGAGGAAAGCAGAGAGAGAGAGGGGAAGAGTAAGTGAGTGAGACTGGGGTGATTGATTCGATGTTGCCCTCTGTGGCACCATTCAGGCGAGACAGAACCTCCAATAAAGCTCGTCTGACGACCCTCTTCAATAAAAGGGTACACTCATCCCTCTCCTTTCCATCCCTTCGTTTCACCCCCTCCTCCAGTGCTCCCTTGAGTCATGGCTTTTTCTCTCAGCTCTGTTTGCCCTCATTCACATCACACCGTTGGAATATTTCAATAGCACATAAAGTCTATAGGTCACAGGAGCTCACAAATCACACGTCAACAAGTAATTCAGCTTTAACAAGGAGGGTTAATGGTTAATTCAGGGGTATGCATGGAGTCTAGGCAGGTTTCTACAGACAAATCAGACGACAAGTGAACCAATCAAAACGTCTCCAGGAAGAGAAAAAGCATCATGATTGGAGAGTGGCCTTACCAGAGCCAATCCACAACACAGACAACGTATGATGGCAGGGACATAAAGAGACAAAAGAAACAAAGGGAGGGAAAAATAAGAAGAAAAGGGCATGATGATGATTAACAAGTAAATGAACCACTATAAGACATGACTAATGAAGTGAAATAGATTAAAATCTATTCAGCCCAGAGTGCTCAAAATGAAGTAGGAAAGCCATTAAAAAGAGGGGGGAAAAGTTCTTTAAGCATCAAATTTCAAATCAGTCTTCAATTTTCATCTTTCATTGAAGTTTTTGATCACTTTTTCCTGAACTGCTCTGAAGCAAAGATCATCTGGTTTCATCTTTATTTCCTCAACTTCTCCTCTTGAAGTCTTAGTCAAAACCACCATCATGAAAGAAACATCAGCGGTGAGATTTAAATGATAAAACAGACTTTTTTTTTTCCCTTTCCTCTGTAAGGCACTGAGCTCTGAGTCATGGCATATTGTTTAAATCAAACTGAGCTCTTTGTCTTTTGAGCTGCAGATGACAAACAGTACAGTCCTGATTGGCTAGCTTAGCAGACAGAGCTTGAGTGGAGAGAGAAAATGAAGCCATGTTTTAGTGACACTCGCCAAGGGTGATGTGAGTAATAATGGATGGGCTGGGAGTAATAATATGATGAATTTAATGGGAGACATCTTGAAATGGTGTAAGACAGAGAAAGAATGTGCTTGATGTGAAATGCTAACACAAAGAAAGCCTATAAAATGGTTTTACATGGGGACGTATGTTACTTTCTTACAGAGTGTCAAAGCTCTTCATTAAGACAGTAGCTTGTTTGCTCTTCTTAGAATAAGGTCAGTTAGAAACAGCTGACCTTAAATTTGAAAACATAAGACCCACAGTCATTAAATCATGTATTTTTGATAAAATACTCTTGTCCTTTTTTTGATTACAACTGACTAAATAACTGTTTTTGCTGTTTTTTCTTTTTTTTCTAAGATTTTGTACATTTATATGTGTTATTAGATGGGTATTAGAGGCGCTGGTGGAAGTATCGTTATAACCTTCAGACAGTTCGACAAGCTCCTTCATTTTCTCCTTGGTCTGCGTCCATAGACTACCGAAACCCTGTATTTTGCACTATACCTCTGTTTTTTTTCTTATTTTAGTTAGTGTTAAAGTAGTGGTGCCCACTCCCCATATATTTCTCTGCAACATGGTTTGGACTGTTGTTTATCTTGTTTATTACTTTTAAATGAGTTATGGTATTCCAGTGTTTCTTGTGTTAGTGCTTTGTACTGTTTTGGGGGGTTCAGTGAGGAAGTTTTGTGTTTGTTTCAGTGTTACAGTTAGAGGAACAGTGGGGTTTAGAGGAGCCTCTCTAATTACTCACAGCTGTCCATCATCAGTGGTAATCAGCAGCTGCTCTTATTCTCCAGCTCTGTCTCCTGAAAGCTGCCAGTTCAAGCCAGCCACTAGTGGTATCAAGGCTCTCATGTTGGTAAGCTGCTCAAAGATTTTCTAAGTGTCCCAGTAGAGTTTGCTAATTCTGTTTCCTTTGCCTCTCAGTGTCCTCCACACTTCTCTCAGCAACTTCACTCTGCAACTCACCACCATTCAGAAAGATCCTGTTTCTAGATCCCTGCTCAATCACTCTGGGTTTGTTGGGGTTTTTTTTTGTTGTTTTTCTTGGTAATAACTTCTCTTTACGGGCTGCACAGTGGCACAACTGTTAACACTGCAGCTTCACAACTAGAAGGCCGCCGTTTCGAATCCTGGTTCGGGCAAGTTGTGTCTTTCTGTGTGGAGTTTGCATGTTCTCCCCATGCATGCGTGGGTTCTCTCCATGCACTCTAGCTTCCTCCCACAGTCCAAAAACATGCTCACTAGGTTAACTGGTGATTCTAACTGTCTCTATTTGTCAGCATGTTATCTGTTTGATTGACCGGCAACCAGTCCAGGGTGCCATCCGCGACCCTGAGCAGGAAAAGCGGTATAGAAGATAAATGAATGAATGAACTTCTTTTTACCAACTTCCACCTGTCTGTGTTTGACTTTTGGGTCCACGTGAGTGAATATCACAGATTGCTCAAGAAATGTCTGTCTACAAGTAGATTACATTCGGTGTTGTTGTATTTATTTAACTGACCAATCTTTAGTTATATATCAGTATATCATCATTCTATTTACTTTCTATATGTTTTTAAATGCTCTAATCTTTTTACTGTTCTTAGTTTTGTAATTAATTTTATCTCATCTTACTGTTTTACCCTCCTATCATTATCAGTGATTCTCTTTATTTTCTGTCTGGGGTTCTTCCTTCATTTCAATGTATATTTTTGCTTGTTGTCAAAGCTTTTTGAACCCATGTTTTTAAAGGTGCTATATAAATATTAATAATAATAATAATTGTTATTATTATAAGTTTACCACCTTTACCTTAAGTTCACACTAAACCATATCTTTTATGCACTAGCATTACATATACAAGAAGCCACCCCCACACCACCATCACACAAAAAAACTTCTTTCATCTGCATGTAATCCAAATGTCAGTCAGCACACCTAGAAAGGCAACAATTGGCATACATGGGCAACAGTAAACTACATCAGATTCATTACCTAGACAGCTACATTATTGAATTAAAAGAAAAACCTGGAGAGCAAGAAAATGGGCTTGTTATATAGGAGGCACATGATTTAATTATTTAGTAATATTATTTTAAGGCCGGCCAAACAAAAGAGATGGATACAAAAAGAAACGAAGCAGCCACAATAAACAAAAACCAGATGAGAAAGTGATATCAAACATTCCGATCTATGTTAAATGAATTTGAGGTCTACCTGTTTATCAAACTCTTACAGACTGACATCAGCATATATTAAAAATATTGTAATATAGGTTCATTAGTGCAGCTCCAATCAGTTGTTAGCAGTTAATGTATTCCTAAAGTATACGTGATGTTAGCAGCTAAAGGAGGGAAGAGCTCTGGCGGCAGACTCCAGAGAAACTCCACAGCAGTGTTTAAACGTAGGTAACTACAACGTTAGAATCCCTCCAGAACTTTCTGATTATATGGGTGATAGATAAAGTAAATCTAAGTTCAAGTCTTCCAATATTTATTTGTCTACACAAGTTACTCTGAAAGTTTTATAATTAAGTATGAGAAATTACTTAAATTTGTGCCACTATGTAAGTAGTTTATAGTTTATATGTAAGCAGACAGTTTGACTTTCAACAAGTAAAAAAAATTAAATAATAATTACACGTTTGCACAAAGTGCACAGTATTAGGGCTCATGGCGCCACAGTGTTACACTTACATGGGGAATCATGTCCATTAGCTCATTAGGAAGATGTTTCTGAGGTCATAAATTAAGGGAGAAGCCCATTCATTTTCTCATCTTGTTTATTTTTTGCAACCAGTGGAATCCCCTTCCTGTTGCACTAAAAGCATCGGCTCTACTATTAAAACAAGGGGCTTCATCCGCTTCTTACATGCTCTATGCTCTCATCTTAATGCTAAGCTAAACTGACAGGCTGCTGGCTTCAGCTGCCATATTGACTGGACAGACATGAGAGTGCTATCAATCTTCTGATTCAACTCTCCGCAGGAAGGTAATAAATGTATTGCCCAATGGGCTGAATCATTCCTTTGGCTTAATCCAAGCGCACAAGCATGCAAAGTCACACCCATTTTCCAACTCAGTGCTGGTGTGACAGCATGCATGCACTTACTTGATGTTGTCCAGACATCCAGAGTCTGGTTTGAGGATGGCTGTGTGATGGAACATCTTATAGAGAGCGATACCCAGGAAGATAACATTGAGCTGGAACACACAGGAAAACAGGCGTACACAAGTTAATATTCAGCAACAACGAGCCTAATTAAAGACACAATGTCACCACAACAACTCACTCATAAACAGTGCATATCATTTCGTTCTCTTTTCCTGCTGTAATTGGCTTGGGGGACACAGTATCAGCACACAATCAGTATCGCTTTATGTGCTTAAAAAAAAAGCAGCTTGAGCATGAGGGAAAACACAGCAGTCATTATATCCATTGAGGATCATTGTTACAAAAGAAATCCGATTCTCACTGATGCTGTCTTTCCCATCGGCCTGCTAGTGCATAGACAGGGTGGTGTTATGAGGACTGTCTGGGCTGGTGTGCTGGATTTCTGAGTCTGTATATGTTACCAGTGGGCAAAGTGTCATAACAAAGAGCAGTCCCACCTGCACCACTGCCACTTACAGCCTCGGTTAGATCACTGATAGCCTGCCTGACATTCCCTAAATGAGTACAGAGCTACAGTGTGCGCCGACATTCACCTAATTGGGAACATCTCTTTCTCCCCGAACCCTGCTTCTTTTTTATATATATATTTTCCTTTTCCGTCTCAGTGCCTGCCTAGTCGTCTAGCTCTATTTCTGTCACTGTTTACTTGTTCAAGGTATGCTGACTGAGACTGCTCTTCAAAAGAGTGTGTCGACTGATGAAGCATCAGTCATTGACATTGGCTGAGTTCATTGATGATGTTTGCCTCTTTTTTTTTATACACACACTTTAATTTGTTTGAGGTAATAAGGCCAAGGAGAGATACTGTCTGGATCATCAAAAAGGTGGCTGAGTTCTTATTATAATCAGCCATTTTTTTCACTTTATTGTACTGAAATTTTTCTTCTTCACTGCGAAGATGAAGATCAGGCAAACCTTCAAGGAGATCAACAAATACTATAATGTATGAAAATCCGATACTGATAAAGATAACTTGGCTTTTATATCAGCCGATATCGATACTGATCAAGTCCAATACAAATATTAATTTCATAATCTCTATTCCTTAAAGGGCTCTGTGAGGACTTTCTGTTTTGGAGAGTATATTTTCTTTTTAACAGTAATTTTCTTCGTTCAAGATAACTTTTTACAGGACACAAAGCACTGAGATAGTGTGTTTATTTATGGTTACATAGTGCCATTGTTTGAAGGTGACAACAATCAAACTTTGTAAAATCAGTTTGTACCATAATTTAGCACCCAGTGCCCTAAAATATATCCCCACTAAAATGCAACAATGCTGACATCTGCACCAATATGTGGCTGTTTTCATATATGTGTGTGTGTTAGCTTGCATGTTTTCATATCTCACCATAATGATGAGTGTAGCAGGGCCTATGAAGCTCCAGATAAAGTAGGTATCCAATCGCAGCCAGCACCTACAGAGAAAAAGATTGAGAGACAGGGAGAGAGAGGGGATAAGTCAGTGAGAGAGAGTGAGAGAGAGAGACATCATGCATGACAAACATGGGGGGTTGTATAGGGATTAAAAACATGCTCCACTGTTAGATGGATGTTGGGTAGCATGGATTTACCATCAGAGGACAGGACATGCATCACAGTGACACACACCTATAAACACACGCACAACACACAGAAGAGGCATGGTGGGGGAGAAAGCAGTACATTATATGACATACAGTATATCAAATGCATAGAGGGATAAAGGGAGGACAAAAAGAACAGGAAGGGGGGATTAAGAAAGTGAAAGAGATGAAGAACAGTGAAAAGGTGTTGCAGGATGGAGTAAATGGACTTTGCACACACCTCAAACATACATCACACACAGTTGTGGGAGACAGCCAGGGATGAGCACCTGTGATAAATAAACCTTTACATCCCCCTTAGGGCCCAGATATATGACACAGCCACATCCTGTGCTAGCGCAAAATATGACATGACTGTGTTCATTTGAATACTGAGTTATGGATGCAGCCCTCATACAGGGCTATTTATGGAGTCTGGGAACGGCTGTGCAGAGGTTAGAGGGGAGGAGAGGGGCACACACACACACACAAATCTACACACTCAGAGTTTTAAGGCATGCATGACCACACATACCCCCCGGCACACACAAGTTCATTTCTGACCACAACCTTAGCGTTGGTAGTAAAAGATATACTGCTCTATGCTAAATTATATCAGCAGAAACATCTTCACTTATCAACTGCAGCAAGCCTGGGAGAGAAGAATAATAAAAAAAAAAAATGTCCCCGAGTGCCCTCTGCTGAGGTCAAACCTGACAGGTTGCAGAAATAAAAAAAAGGTGCCTGAGAAAAACCACTGGAGCAAAATGGCCGACTGATTCATGACCAGCTGCTTTTGAATTATTAATCTTTCAATTTCCAGCACATTAGAGAGTCCTCCATTATGGGTCCCTGCCTGTGTCACTGTATCCTCCATTAGGGCTCCTTTGCTAAGTCATTGCAACCTTCATTATGGGGGGTGAATGAGACTCAGTGCCACTGGCAAGTGCGAAGGAGAATGGACTGTGCTCTGTGACAAGGCGACGCAGCAGGGATGGCAGATGATATTTTCTGAGGTTTTGTCTCAATATGTGATGTCAAACATGATAAGCGGCGGCATTTCAAGGCTGGATTGATGAATGAGTCATATGATTTATTTTCTGCTTTTAAGGAAGAAACTTTGCTTTAAAAATACTTTTCACTGGAAATGCCAGACAGAAACAGGAACATTTATGAACGCAGTTTGGGAATGTAAGTTGGTTAATCCATTTTGAAAAAAAGTATTAGAATACATAGGGAAGTGGGTGGCTTTAATGATACCGGTAGTGCCAAGATTATGCCTACTGGGAGACCAAACAGAAAAAACCAACATATCAAAATATGACCTGGTGGTGATAAAGGTAGGAGGCTCACTGAGTGATCCTGAGACTGTGGAAAAGTACATCCTATCCAGATAAAAAAAAAATGGATGGAATTAATGTTAGAGATAGTATCACATGAACATACGCTGGCTAAGAACAATGATGATGTAGAGAACTTAAAGAGGTCATGGGACAGCTTTCTTGCTTTTAACGCTGCTGTGACACTGTGATGATGTAATTGACTGCCTTGTCATAAGTATAATGGCTGAACATATACTGTAGTTGTTTTGTAGGTAGGTATTTATCACAGGCCTTCAGATGTCTTGAAATTAAAAGCAATACCATCTGTTTATATATTACCCTGTTTACATGACGTTTCACAGTGTCTCACTCAAAAACACAAAAAACGCACAGAAAATAAATCTGCGTTTACACAGAAACGCCGAGGGACTGAAAACATGGCATTATGCATGCCAGGCCAGTAGGTGGCAATATAACTGTAAAGTCTTTTGGTAGCCCAACACCAAAGAAGAGGTGGGCCGAACATCTGGCAACAAAGTGTGCAACAGTTGCACATTTTGTTGAAAGGCAGTCAGCAGATTCAGTGCCACAAACACAACACAGCAGTCCACCGTTGAACCGTTCCGGTTGTCTGGTTCATGCATGGCAATTAAAAGTTCCCACAACTAAAGTGGAATGCACACAAAACAGAGCGTGACATCAGTGTTTCCACTGAAAACTCCGGCTTGCTGTCTATCAGAAAAATTTCACTCTGGAGGGCTTTTCAAAAAGTTGCGTTTTTGGTCATTTCCGTTTAAAGAGGACGAACAATAATACTTTTGTTTGTCATCCTAAAACTGTTTTCGTGTAAATGGCCCCGATGTTAAAAGAAATAAAAAAAATTAATGATAAAAAAATACTTTTTCACTCATCTTCTTTTGAGATGCATGAGAAAGAAGATGGTTATATAAAGGAAAAAAAATCCAGACTGTATGGGTGAAAAATGATTTCTTGAGGTGAAGACTGAAAAAAAAAGCATTTCACTGTTTATACGATTTCTGTTTAACAAAAGCCTTCATCCAAGGAGACATTAGCTAAGAAAGCTAATGCAATGATGTCACCTGCTTATTCATCCAGAGCTTGGCATTCACAATCTCATGTTTTAAAGATGATCCTACAATAAAACATTGATTTCAATAGCATAAGGTCTGGTGTGGGTTGATGCTGAAATGCTGCTAAAGCCAACCCTTTCCTTGGTTTGTGGAACACTGTGAGGTCTGAACTACAAAAGACCCCATGAGCAGAAGAAAACATGAATGTTTGAGTCTGTGAATCATTTAACAGTTCTATAGTGTCCTGTCATTTTTCATTCCCTATATGGAGAGGCTCATTTATAATCAATAGGAAGCAGACTTCACCTACAAGGTTTTCAAGGAAACATAAAGACATTTTAGCCATTATGATTTCATTCAGTCACAAAGTAGAGGAGAGGTCACGACATGTATAGCAGACATAACCAGTGTGTGAATATTATTCACCTTATATATGCATAAAAGTATTTTTCAGAGACTAGGAATGATTAGAGTCGACGGGTCACCCATGTGAAAATGTTGCTGGGTCCTCTCCAGTGTTTTTGTAAGTGGCTCATTATAATTTATTTATTTAATATGAATGAGAGTCCTGCTTCCTTTTCTTGATTCCTGTTTCTCAGGTTGAATGCATCGAGCCAGCATGAATATAACACCATGTGCTCTTAATGTATGCCTCAACCCACACCCTGCTCTTCTCTCCCTCCAGGGAAACCAGCATGGACTCCATCCCTTCATTCTCACACACACTCAAATCACTTCTTCTCTCTCAATCTGCCGCCCTGTGCACAGCTCCCTTTCCACCCGCCAGTTAAACCCTGCCATATTCACACATTGTCGCTGCGGCGCCCATGCAGGCACTCTGTGGCGTGTCCTCCCCTACTTCTCCCTTCTTCGCTGCCTCTCTCCCCTCTCAACCTCTCTGTGTCGATGCTTCAGAAGTGCCGCAGCTTGTCGAGTCCACTGTGGCACATACAGCCAAAATGACAGCAGGCACTCGACCCTCTCTCCCTTGTCCTCCCTTGCTCCCATCATCCATCCATCCTTCCTCCACTCAATGCTCTCTTTCCACCACCCCTCTGTCCTTACACTCGGTCGGTGCCGTAGCTCTTGTAGTCCACTGCGGCGGAGACAGCCACTATGACAGCCGGCACTCCGTATCCTGCCAGGTAGAAGTACTTAGTCCTAGAGTGCTCGCTCTCAAACACCTCAACCAGCATGATGTAGAGCTGCACGCCTTCCAGGAACATCCAGGTGAAGGCTGCCAAGAAGAAGAAATGGAGCAGGGCTGCAAAGACGGCACAGGCAATCTGTCGAGATGAGAAAAGAGGATTTTAAAAAATACAGAAACACCACACAGAGAATAACACTGAGGAAATATTTAATCCAGTGGACACTTACACTGATGAGATAGAAAGTGGGAAAAAGACACAAACACTGCGGGCCATAAGGGTATGAGTCAGACTCAAGAGAAATCATGTATCATATTCACATGAGGAAGAAAGTGTGAGAAATTAAAGAATGGCTGCAATTACTCAAAAAGACAGAGAGCAGATAGAAACAGATGGAAATTACAACCATAACATATTAAAAAAGGGACTACAGGTGACAGAGTGAATCAAAATCCTGATGATAGCAATATTAGTTGAATCTCTCACATCTGCATTTATCTGAAATGAAAAATGATTAACTATAAGTGACACGATGCAGCTGCAGATTCTCTAAATGACAGTTTTAGAAAAAAAGAAGAGCACTTTAAAAGAGAGAGAGAGAGAGAGAGAGAGAGAGAGAGAGGTTTGGGAAGACAAACTATTTTGGAACACTTGAAGATACTAAATGATTTTTCTAAATACCAAGGACGAGCAAAACCTAGAAGAGCTGCTGCATAAATGACTCAGCAGCTTTTTATGAAAAAGAAAACACGGATAAAATTTGACACATTTTAGGGAGCAGTTAAACAGGCAGTTACATCACTTTAGATATGACTTATTAAGTAAGTATAGCGCTGTATTTATAGAGGGGCAACAGTACTGAAATTAAGTCACAAGAAGAGATGTATTCAGCAAACTGATGAGGCTTCCAGCAAAATAGTCATTTTCAAATATCACCACCTGATGGTTGTAATTTTGCACTGACACAGATGACAGGGTTTTATTTTAACTTGTTGGTGACCAAAGAGAATAAAAAATTGAAAGACTAAACAAGAGCACGAGAAGGAGATGAGAAATATTAAGAAACAGAACAGTGATCCAGGATGAGTGGTAGGGAAATAAAGGAGGGTAATCAAAGCAAAAGCTGCATTAAATATTTAGGAAATAAGATGGGGAGAAAGAAGGGTGCTTAAGAAAAGGAGGCGACAGAAGAATGAGTGGTTAGATGTGACCCTTCATGGATATGTTCTAATCCAAAGAGTAATTCCTAAATCATTGAATGGGAGAGCTAACAGAGTTTTACAATGGAGGGGTTTGCAGTGAAAGACAATTACCTAACGTCTGAGAGACAATGACTTTAGGGGGCAAGGGAGTCACTCATTTCCATTTCTAATGATCACACATTGTTGCTAACTGACAAATGCACATACACACACAGACACACACACACACACACACACACACAGACACACACAGACACACACACACAGGTAAAAAAAAAGAAAGAAAAAAAACATGGCTGCTTATGCAAAGTCATTTAGATTTCCTGCTGGAATTACTGGCTTAACCGGCAGCAAGCTAAGTGACGCAGAGGAAGTTAATGGAGGTCACAAATAGTCACCAGTAATTAACAGGAGAATGGTATGCACAAATAAAGCAGCACGCATTCATACAAAGAAACATGATCCCTCCCACACAAAAACACAAACACACAGACAAAGACAAATGTGGGAGCCTCAATGTCAAAACACGTTCAATTAAATCAGTTTAGTCTCTTCATTTGCAGTTAAAATGAGACGGCTGTGAAGGGCTAGAGCTGCTCCATGGCTGCCTGAACACTGTGAGGGAGATACAGGATGCAACTGTGACTACTCTGACAAAATCATTAAATGTCAAAAACTTTTCTTTCTTTTTTTTTTGCATGCTACAGTGTGATGGTACAACTGCATGTCCAAGTTTCCAACAATATATGCTGATTACATTTGGGAGACCTTGCCCAGAGGAATTAAAGGACAATGTCTCATCACAGAATTTGACCCAAAGGATTTTATATAGGAGCTTGCCTCCAAGTCCTAATCCATGATTGGCGTATTGAAAGGGAGCATATGGATTGAAGAGCATTGGCTGTGACTGGAATGCAATGTTAACTCTGAAGCAAGAGCTGCAGTATACATCCAAAGAGACAAAGCTTTCAACTTTTAGAACAATTATGTTTAATAGTAGCCTAAATAGTTGTAGCATTGCTTTAAAAAAATCCTTGATGACACATTTCATGTCATCAGGAACATTTAAAGTTGCAGGTTACTGAACTAAAAGTATACATTTCACATGTAAACACAATTTTACTCAATATTAATTTGACAAACTGTTAGTTAAAACAGCCTTGGGCATCAAAATGAGCTCATTTTGAAAAATTCTCAATCTCCATTGCCCATGACCAAGCACACACACCACTTTGGGTTGTTTAACAAGGTAATGCCTCAAGCTCTTAGCTAACGAATGGGTTTGTTTGTCCACAAGAGAGGTCAGGTAAGGTCTTTTTTTCCACCTAGCTGCACATTCTCTTATTCATCGTCTTTTTCTGCAGTTGTGAACTGCAAAAGCTGAGCACAGTTCCACATGAGCAGCAAGCGTCACGCCTCATTAACTGTAAAGGAAAGTCCCAATCTGGTCGGGTTTGGGTTGTGGGAGTGAAAAACAGAAAATGACAAATTAGGGTTTAACATGTGGAGTCTGCCTTAGCTTTATTTGCACAAGCCTCAATAGCAGCAGAGACTAGAAGCACTTTTGAAATCACACGTTAAGAGTCTATTTGAACAAATCACCCTGCTTCTCTAAAGAGGGCATCACTGATACAAGCAAAGGGGCTTCGAGAGGTTCGCCTATTATTAAAAAGCACTACAACCATCAAGATGTAGAGTATTCAGTTTTCATTTAATGCAAAGCTGACTGAAGAGTTTCTGATCTTTAGATCCTGACTCAAACATGCTATACAGCTCATTCACATTAACACACAAACCTTGAATTGAATGAACACAACCTCCATACATCATTAAATTGTTTGTCCTCATGTCCAGGTTCAACTGTTCCTGCAAAACAGGACATTTTTATAATATGAACGAAGAAAATTACTCATCTCTTCAAGCACTTTCATGATAACTATCCACAGTAAACACTGCTAAACTGCTTTAAGAGAAATCTGGGTCCATAATACTGTTTACCAAACAGGATGGATTCAAACAAGTTTATTTTCCCGTCTAGCAGTGATGTGTGCTCACTCGGGTCCCATATAAATCAACACGGCACTCTTTTGGCAAATACAGGTTGAACCCATATTCACAATCCCGCCTCACATGGGCTTTGTTTGTGAACGTGTTATTATTTTACAAACATCCTCCTCACAACCACAGGGATTCCCTGGCAGAAGTGATAGACTGTAGCTACGATAGCCTGGGGGGGAAGACTAACAAAAGCAACTGAACGCTGAAGCACAGCATAAATATAACCTCAGCTAAAAACAAAGCTAATACATGAGCTGTAGCACAACACCCAGCCAAAAAGCAAAAATCTAGTTGTTTTGTTAATTTTTTTTCTGTGGCACATGGAAGCAGACAGGAAGGCAGACACTTTTGTACTCTACATGCTTATTATATTTAGATAAATTAACACGGAAGAATACCCTCATTGCTTAAAGAGCCTGATGCAGGTCAAAGACAACTTACGGGAAAATAAAAAAAATTTACAGGAAAATAAGACATCTTAAAATTAATAAACCACAGTGTCTCCAGGAGACATTTTAGAACGTTCGTGTTTTTCTTCTGCATTCAAAATTAGCATTTGAGCCAAGCGGCAACCTCTGGTCTGAAAATATGAGACAATGTGGAAGAGCTAAAATCTGCAGTTTGTCGAGTGTCCGCTTGAGGCTGGCTCCAGAAGAACCAGAAGTCACAAACACACCAAGCCAAAAAAAGCAGTTTTCACAGCTAAACAAAACATGTTTACAGCCTGGTACATCTTGAATCCCTAATTTCGCTAATGGCACACACTGTACCGGGGGATGAGTTTTTTTCTAACTCTGCAGTTTAGACAATATTAAGATCACCAGTTCGTCCAATCAGAGGCACAGCTCAGCTCACGTGACTGCCTACCGTAAGTATGATGTTCTTCAGGTCTATCAACCTTATTCCTGACTTCCCATGGTTCATTGCAGTTGTCGGTTTGCTCTTCCAGTTGAACATTACGTCGTCTAGCTGTCATACTCGCTCTAATAACCAACTTTTAACAGCAACAAAGCAACAAAATGAACAAAAATCAGAAGTGGATTCATAGTGCAGATGTTTTTAAAAATTGCACTGAGTCCTGTCTAGTATTAATGATTTCATTTGTTGTTTTGAGCTAGCTTGCCGGTGGCAGTCAGCCATACTGTTGGCTGTGTCAGCCATCAGAAGTCTATCCACTACTCTTGTGTCCAAAAAATAAAAAAATCAAGACTTAGCTGCAGTGCTCAGCTCACATTTCCATTGGGTTAAATCTCAGGCTAAATCTCTGACAAATCTTTGTTTACATCTGCCACTGCGAGCCAGGCTAAGGGCTGCTGCTGCTGCTGCTGGTGAACCTGCGGTTACCTGTACTGACGGGACTGTACCCGCCGTCAGTCTCATCCAGACCAGCTCCGTTATCCCATCCTGAACTCAATCTTATCACCAGGCACATACTCTTCCTGCCGAATGGGCACCACAGATGATCGTGTTTTTTGTGACCGATGCAGAAACAAAGTCCGGCCTCTTTTCACTTGTACAAAATGAACCCGAGCACGAAGGCTCACTCCATTTTTCTTCCTATTGGGAAAAGAGTGGATTCCGTGTCCTGTTCAGTTAGTATTTCTGCATTCAGCGCAGACGCACTATTCAACCATCTTAATGAATGCTCAGATTAAATGTAATACACTGGAAGAAACACAATAAACAGAACCTGAAACGCCCGCTCTCACTCACTACTACCTATTACGCGCATTGGATCAAAGCTAGGTCAGAGAACATGAGTCGCTCTTTGCATCATATGACGCGCTGTTGAAAAAAAAAGAGCGTTTTAAACAGCTGTACTGAAAAAAGCCACTTCTTTAAATTTGTGCCCTTTTGTGTCGTATAACATAAAAACAATGACTGACTTATTCTATAGCAGTTATAAGACAATGTTAAGTGTTAATTTAAACAAAATTTTACACTGAAATATGCTCTTAACAATGGGGTTTCTAACAAGGTTGGCAATCGTTCTTACTTGCCCCTAGCTGGAACACAAACCATCTGACATCAGGAAAAACTGAGTTTTCTATAAACAATGCCAGGAATTGATGAGATACGGTTTCATAATCCAGACTGCTTTGGATACACATGTATGGTTTCACTTGACAGCCATCCAGACAAACTTCTGTTTCCCATTTATTCTGGTAATACGACATGCAGCAAATCTGCTGTTTCTTATTCATGTAGTGGCAAATGTGGTCAGCCACTGACAAACAGTTAGTAAACATTTCACAAATTTATTCTGCCAAAGCCGCAGTCTGATCACTGGTATTGGTCAGTGCACAGTTATGCCAAAGCTGCGCCAAGACAGAATGAAAAAGTGAATAACTGCTTCCCGGTTGGATCCCTCTGCCAAGCAGACAAGTTTGAGAAAAACCAACACTCTTCTCTCTCTCTCCAGAGAGGACAGTGGAGATCATTTTCTGTGCAAATTATGTATTCCCATGAGGGGAAATTTTTGATTTGCAGTAGAGGAATAAGTAGGAATAAAGACAATATGACGTGACTTTGTTAAAGTTTGCTGCTCCTGTTCTGCTTTATGTCTATTATTGTGTAAAAACATTAAGACGACATAAAACACAGGCTCATTCCTTGGATGAGTTCATGTCAAGTAAGTTCAGGCTGGTAAAACTCAAAACAGAACAGAAGTCAGTGCTTTAAACATGATCATGATGACAAAGACACTGAAAATACTAAATGTGTGTGCTCCAAACTGAATTTCAATCTGAGAGAATTATTAGTTTCTAAAGGTGAACATTTACCACAACTGACCTATGGCTAAGCCACGCCCCCCTCCACTCACTAGGACAAACAATGAATATTCAGTGACAGGCACTATGCCAGGTGTCACAGTAGGAGACATTTCGCAGGACGTCATTGATGATTTTTTTTAGACAGAAAGATCACATATCATCTAAAAGTCACCAAAAAGGTCTAAACTAAGCATTGGAGGGATATATTAATCAATTTACTCTTGAGAAGGTCAATAAAAAGCTTCAAGTACAAGCCAAAACTTTAAGGTCCCAGTGCAAATGTAATCTTGTTACCATCACCACAACAAGATAGAGGATCAGCATTCATCATGAGAAAAATCTCACGTCCTTTTTACCATTTTTATCAAGAGTGTCTATGTTAGTTTAATGCTAGTGTTTACACTGAATCATTCAGCAGAATGTTGGCCAACCTTTGTGATCTGGGAAATTAAGGATAAGCTAATGAAGCTAAGCTCCAGAAGCCCTTTGGACAACAGCTAACAATGATGGACGATCACCAAAGAACAAAAAAGTCAATGAACTCCCAACAAACAAAGTGACATGTCAAACAACACAGCTAGGAGCTAACATTAGGCTAACCTTCGCTAATGTTAGAGAAAATAGCAATCTGTCCGTCAGACTGCTGTGGTGGTTCTAGTGTTAAAGATCATTTTATATTTCTTTGCAGCAAAGTGACAATAGGTTGTCTCATATATGATGTTGGCTTACCTTTGAACAGACGTAAACATCCTTGTTAATTTTATTCATGTTGAGTTCATGTTGTTGTCTACCACACAACTTTATGCAAAGAAAACACTTTTCTCAGCTGAGATGTGGTTTGAGGAAAGGGTAAAAAATAGACTTTGTTGCCCATCCTCTCAGGATACCTTGTGTTTGAGCTGCATGTACCCCATGAACACTATGGGACCATATTCAAGCTTAAAATCTCAGAAAAACTTCACAAAACTGACTCTCTGCAGTGCATTTCAATGGCTCATTGCATTAAGGACGGGACTTAGCCATAGGTCAATTCCTTAAGTCAGAATGAATCTACGTTCTAGTCAGCCACAAAAGAAAGTTAACCTGTTCATGCAAGCACAGACTTTGTTATATTTTGCATTTTTTACAATGCAACACTAATCAAGACATTCGAGTCCTGATCTTTGCATCTGAAAGTAACATGGCCTGATGCTCTCTCTCTCTCTCTTCTCCTGCAGTGTTGCTTGTTTTCAGCCCCTAAACATCCTTTTGTCACACTACACAACCATGCATGATAATCACATCCCATCTATTTCTTATCTGCTTTGTGTTTCTGTCACTCTGTTTATTAGAATAATTTATTCACTATTTACCGTCTGCCTGTGAATCACTGCCTAATGCTGGAAAAATCATCACTGCAGCATATTTTCCTATGTATAAGGTTAATCATATTTATGTTATGTAAAGTCACAAAGACTTTTTATTTTGACCAAATGCTCAGGCGTAGGTTTGAGACACATTTGAAGAAATTCCCACATGACATTGCAACACAATGCCCTTAGTCTCTGCTGTCTAACTCACTCTCACACACACACACACACAACCTGTTCAGAGCCCCCGCCTTTCCTACCTCCTGATCAGCTCTGTTGATCCCCACCAGGAACAGTGACTCAGCGATGAAGAGACTGATACACAGGTTCTTATGGATGGTGTTGCGGTCACTTTGCAGTCCGCGGAAGAAGCAGAAGGTGAAGATGCAGATAAGCAGGCAGACTAGTGACAGCAGGATCCCCACCCAGGTGATTACGTCCAGGAGCAGGTCGTGCATGCTGTCTGCTTTCTGTGGAGAGTGGAGGAAAAGATGAAAGGGCAAGCCTGAGTGGATTATTCAATGGTCTTTAACAGCTGCTATGTTTTGCTTTTAGCCTCAGATTGTTGTAAACATACAAGCCATCCTGTTGTACCATGGAACATACTGTAGAAGCAGACACTTCCCTCTCTCCTGACTTATGTGAGTCAGCCTGTGTGTCGCTGAGCGTTCAGGGCCACAGTGTTACGCTGCGTTGCACAGGTGTGTTGGCTCTATCCATCAGTGTCCTGCAACCTGGCAGCCAGAGCAATGTTCAACACAGCACTGCTGTGATGGATCTACTGCTCAAACCCCCTCACTGTGCTCACTAAGGGCTGCCAAGCTAGCTCTGACCATGACCCCTCTGGAAGTAACACACATCCTTTGGCCCAGAGAGAGACGCTGGGTGTCACGCAATATCCAGAGTTACACGAGCTGATTTGTGAGGACAAAGTAAGTCTTAACGAACAAAAGAAGGAGACAAAGAGTACTTATCCCACACACAGCAGGACAATGAGGTTTTTATACACTGCCTACTGTAGCTTAAGGACATCAAAATAAATGAGCCATCTTCACTTTCTGGTTGGTCAAATACCATTTTTACTCGACAAAGGGCTCGCAGCTTTTATCTCTGATGTAAGATTGTCTGCTGAGTTAAAGCCGTACATAACTCCATAACCGAATATTTTATGTCATCCCAATGTCATCATCAGGCTTGACGAATCAATTCTATAACTCCCTCTGCCAAATGTCATTACTTGCAGCAAGAGAGTCTGGAGATTTCAAATCTATCTTCCAGATGTTGGGTTCGCCTCCTCTTCCTGCCTTTTACATTTTTAGAAACTGTTGACCAGCCTTGCCAGCCATTACTAATCAAATAATGAAAAAACAGACCCCTGATAATACCCACCCCCCTCGCTCAGTCAGGAAAGGCAAAATAAACTCCTACCTTGACCTCCACGTGGGCCATGAGCACTGCAAAGCTGGTGAGGTGTGTGCAGGAGCAGCTGGTGTGTGTGCGATTCGTTGCCAGCAGACGACAGTCCTGTGTCGACCAGAATCCCGTCATGGTGCGTTTGGAGTAGCTCCAGAACGAACAGTTGGGATTGAAGTTCTCCTCCGAATGCTAGGAGCAAAGGAGGGGGATGAGGAGGAAGAAAGAGGAAGAAAAAGAGAAAGGAAGAAAGAAAGCGAAAAGGAAACAAAAGGGAGGAGGGATGGGGGAGCAGGAAGAGAGAGAACAGATACTTAGTCATGGGGAGGTGGGAGGCAGAAACATGGAGTGGTGGGAGAGCCAAAAAAGAAGTGAGAAAAAAAGTGGGAGGAAGCAGAGGAGAAAAAAAGCACAGAGAGGAAGAGACACAGAGATGGAGTCAAGCACACACAACAACAAGACAACAAACAGAAGGGACAGGATGCAGCAACAAATAAACATGGAGCCATGGCAGGAGGTGGCGGCGATGTGTCCGCAGTATTTGTGTGAGATTTCTGGAGTGTAGGTGTTGTGTAAACTGATGAGGCTGTGTGTGTTGGGCTTGAACAGTTACTCTCAAAAATGAGCAAGTGAGACAGTGAGGATCTTTTTTCTGCCAACAAGCTGGATCACCAACTGGATCAACATTTGCTTGTTGAATGAGCAATATAAAAGTGTTGCATTGAGCACCACAAATGAGTTCACAGAATGAAGCGATGTGGAGGTATTCTTAAGACCACAGTTGTTATTATATTATCTGAGAAAATGCAACATCAGTCAGATGCAACCTATCTTAGCAAATTAGAAGTCAGTTCAGGATCTTAAGAAGTCAAAACAACAGCCAGTGAATAAATCAGCATTTGACCTTTTCTTTCAAAAGTTGTCATCTTGAGCTTGTCTGTTTTTCAAGAATCCAACATGGCTGCTGTCTCCTAAGGGTTATGGTAGATCAAATCTGTGCATGGTTAAGTCTGTAATCAGGAGTCTGAAGTCCCTTTCGCCCCTCCTTCTTTTTATTCCAACCATTAGCATTTGAAACCAAAGGGTATATTTGAAAACACTACACTGCTCAAAGGAAACAAATGATGTTTATTTCAGTTTTTGAAAAAAAAAAATAGATCAGATGTGTGTTGTCACTTGTGTAGGTTGCACAACAAAAGTCAGTAGATACAAAAGAGCAAAGAGAGTGACAGTATTATTGACAGAGAGGGGCTTTAATGCCAAAACCTCAAATAGTTTTTGTTTGGGAGCTCAGCTGAGAGCACTGAGTTTTATTTCTGAAGTGATGCATTTATGGTGATGGGTATAGAATCATGTTTTTATATATACATCAGTAACAGTTATATTATTTTTCTGATGATTTATTTGCTTTTATCTGGTGGTGGTTTTCAGCCTTTTTAAATTGTTGGATTCTCTTCTGTCATTGGTGTGGTTTTAATTATTTCCTCCCTACATTCCTCTATTGTTCTGATGTCTATTTGTCAAAGCACTTTTTAACCCTGCTTTGAAAAGTGCTGTTTAAATAAAGTTTATGATCATTATTATTACAGTTAGCTAGGTTGCTGTTTTTATGAAAGAAAAGAAAAAGAAAGAATATCTTTAATGCAGTTTTAATTCATATGATCAAGCTATGTTTTTGTTTTTCTTTTGTTTTGTTTTTTGTTGTTTTGTTTTGTTTTGTTTTAAAAAAGACAAACATTAAAGTCCCTTTCTTGCTTTGACCGAAGCCAGAATTCAGATATGAAGTTTTATGTCCTCAAAACAACACCCACTCTCTCAACCAGAAAGTTCACCGGTGAACAGAAGTTGAGCAGACATTTAATTTCACTGCTCTATAACTGGATTAGGACTGGCTTCACTACGATCTCAGAATCAACACCTGAGGCTTGGAAGGATGACCTGAATGTGGAAATATCAAATGTGGAACAGGGTAAAGCCTGCAGAGAAGCCCAAGCACAAACAACCACATTTTCTCGTAAACTTAACTGGCTGATGTGCACAGCCTTGACAGTGGAACCAAAAGAAATTTTAATGTAGCAAAAGATGGACAAGATATCAGATGAAATAGCAAAATATATTCAAAAAATAATGTTCTCTTTTATTTAGTATCTCTTTTATCTCTGACTCATAAACTGAGAAGAAAAAAGCATTTCACTCTCATTAGTCAGCCGAGTTAAATTCTGGTCTTTCAGGGGATTTTCTTTTAATGAGAGAAATATAGATCAGCATCACTAGCCCTTAACCTTTATTTCTGTCCCATTACCTGACAGAAGATTATTATCTTACTGTTCACACCATCACCTCTCTCACCTGCAGATGTTTGACAGTGAAGACCACAGGTTCAGACAGGTAAACCTTATTGCTCTCCTTATTAATGGATGCTGTGATAACCGGGGAGTTGACGATCACAGAGTAATTAGAGTAGACGGCCTCGCTGCTCAGTCTGACGCTGGCATTCTCTGTGGACAGGTAGGCACCCAAGTTCCTGTACAGGACGAAGGCCATCCTGATCTCACCTGTAAGGAGACACACAGGAACAAAGAGAAGGGTGCGCTTGATAATTGCTGGATTGAAGTATGATGACAGAAACAGAGGATGGGAAAAGGAGAGAGAGAGAGAGAGAGAGAGAGAGAGAGAGAGAGAGGTTGTTCATGTCACACAGAGAGTGAGAGGGAGAGAGGGAGTGTGAGATTTTTTGTCTACCGTTTCTGCCATGCTGTTTGAGAGTGCTGGCTGACAACTGGATGGAGTTTCCGTGTAGCTCTGACTGAGGGAATGTCAGGTCGGCTAGGTTCCCATCCGTGCTCAGCCTGGCCACTTCCAGCTCTGTAACACAAAAACACACACACACACACACACACACACACACACACACACACACACACACACACACACACACACACACATACAGTCCAATGTCAAGTCTCAGCACAGGCCGTTGCATCAGGTTTGTTTTGCAGCCTCTTGTAATAACCGTGTTTTTTCAGTAAGTGCTTTGCAGCAGAACACGGGCATGAATCCTGCAGCAGTTTCCAGCTCCCTCTTTACAAAGAAACAGAAAAAGCGGACATGCATCAAAGTGAAATAACTTGGATTTTTATACGAAAAAGGCAAGCATGTCTTCAGGCGAGCGGTCCAGCACATGGAGGTAGATAATCCGCTCTGCGTTGTATTGTGGGAATCTAATTTTCATCATCCTGGTTCGTTAGCGCATCTCCGATTACGGCCGTGTAATGTATTAGATAAAGTTTCTAATTAAGGACTAATTATACCTTTGGAGTATCGCTATCTTGTGCTTCCCAGTGATTTGGTGATTTAGACACTGCTTTCATGGAGAAAACAGCTCCCTGATCAAATAAACAACACAAGGACATGCTCAGATGGAAATGAAAGTGGAGGAGGAGGAGGAGGAGTGGGAGGAGGAGGAGTGGGAGAAGAGGGTAAAAGGAAAGGAAGTTGAGGAGGTCGAGGAGAAGCCTTGAAAGAGGTAAAAATAAGAAGAGAGAAAATAGAGTAAGAGGAGGAGAAGGCACGGGAGATGTGAAACAAGCAGATATGATGAGAGGAAAGGGCCAGAGTGGCAATGGGTGGAAGGAAGTCTGTGCTCTCTTGCAAAGTGCAATAGATAGGGTACAAAGGCGAGAGATACTGAGGTCTGGGAGAAGAAATGGAGGCAGACTGAGGCCAGCAGACATAAACACAGACACTGATAATATGCAAATACTGGCATAAGGAAAGAGAAACACTGGTTAAGTGTTCCTGACTTACAACAGAGCCAAAATAAATGTCCAAGCTGTGTACACACACAAAACAAACACCATCCCAACCACGCTCGTGCACATGCACACGCACACACAAACATCCACGCCCACACACAGCAGGGTATTGAAATACACTGAGTTTAATCTAATTAAAGCATCCCTGTCATGACAATCCTCCTCTTTACAAACACACTTCTTCATTATCATTATCACACACATACACACACTGTTATTCCTCTAAATCACTGTTTTGACTCTAATAATAACACTGATTGTTGATCTGCCGAGAACACACATACATACACACACACACACACACACACACAATCTCACACAATCTCACACAATCATATCACCTACAGTAGCTGAACGAGCTTTTTAAAAATGCGTCACTCAAATAATTTATTCAGATCGCTCGCTCTGCTCAGAAAGACAACGGGGGGTCTTAAAATGTGCAATGAAGAAAGTGGAGAAGGAGGAGACAGAGAGAGAGAGAGAGAGAGAGAGAGAGAGAGAGAGAGAGAGAGAGGAAGGGAAGTGAGGATAAGAGAAGTATAAAAAAAAGAGATGAGAGGCAGCATAGGGCCGGTTATGAATAAAAGGAAGAGATAATCACGCTTGATCTGCCCACTGGATTAGCTGGGAGGGAAGATTAACGGCACAGAAAGGAGAGGAACGCAAAGACAAAAAATTTCCACAGTAAAGATAATTTCCTGATTTAAGTTCTTCAGAAATGTGCTAGCCTACATCTTGATCACTGTTTATGTAACCTTATTCATGAGGTGCATTAAGGAGGGAAGAGAAAAATTGAGTCTCAAATTATATAATGAGAAAAATTTGTACAATGGCAGCTGGAGAAACTCAAGTGAGAATAACGCACATCATGGTGTACTAACCGACCTCGCAAACCTGTCTCTACTGTCTGTGATAACAAAGGCTCAGAAATGTTATCACCATGTCGTGAGGCTTAAATCACTGATTTCATTGCCTGCTGATGTGAAAGTGAGCAAAAGAAACCCCTCAGAGCATAATTTGACATTCCACCACCACCATCACCCTCAAGCATGCAGTCTTCTTCTTCCACTGCTCCTCCTCCTCGTCGTCTACCCCAACTTCATTCCTGACTGAGCAGCAGAGAAGAGAGTCCTGGGGTGATAACGTGCTCGAAGTTTTGAATGAAAATCAAATGAAGAGGGGAGTAAACAGGAGGATAATCAAAGGAAACATAAGTGAGTGCAACTGGCTGGTCTGGGTGTGAATGAAACGGCGGCTCGCAGATGTATCATCGTCCAAAGGCATGAAAAGCAAAGTGGTTTTTCTCTCTCCTTATTCTACGGCCCAATGATGAGGGGATCAGTGCGAGAAGATGAGAGGAGAGATGATGGAAGGAGGGGGAAGCAGGAGACGGGAGGAAAGTGATGTGCACATCGCCATAATAACTAGCTTTGTTCTGCTTTGTCAATTCCGCCTACAAGTGGAGGGAAGAAAATACAGGAAAAATAAAAAAAATAATAAAAAAAAGAATCTCTCTGGCAAGTAATTCAGCCCTGCCTCTGAAGCCTCAAGGCCGATTGTTTTCCTGCTCTTCTTTATACAAACGAGGATGCATCTCTGTGGATTTGACCTCTCAAAGCCTTGCACACAACAGCTTGGCCCCGACGTTATGACCTCTCTTTGACAGCTTTACAAGAATAATATACATAATAGAAGAGGCCGCTCTGGAGCTGTACAGCTGTGAATTCATAAACTCTGTCGTACACGTGATGGTTGAGTTGTGAATCGTTTGTAATGTTTGTGTCAAAATAGAGCAACACAGCTGTAAGGACTGAAATCTGACATTTACACAAATTAATCCTTTGTCTTAATTGATAGCTTCAAGTATTGAAACAGTTAGAATCAGAGGTTTAAGGTCGAGTCAAGAAAAGCCAATACGTTGCTAGAAAAGAAAAAAAAGCTAGAGGCTGAATTTTATTTTAAGTGTTGAAGAATCACTCAATGTTTCCTCTCAAGTTCCTGAGGTTATGTTATTATATTAATTCCGCTTTGCCCTTTTTTATCAAACCATATTGATAACAAATTGGATGCTGCTGCAGTGTTTCTTTCATCTTCCTGCTCACACACTTGGCTATAAGCCAGACTTGAAAAAATCAAGCTTGTCTATACTGTTTCTTCTTCTTCTCTTTAAGTCTGCGGTAGTTGTCTCTGTCATCTCTACGAGTTTCTGTCAATTTTAATTATGCACCAAAATGTGTTCATCTTTACAGAGTAGTTAAATCTCCCCGTGAAGAACTTCGGCTATGTGTCAGTTTTGGTACCTCTTGTGAACAAACTGGTTCTCATCTTGGTACTAATTGTGTCCTGTAATTGTATGAGGTGTGTTTCCAGGTAGAAAACTTTATCCTTCTTTCTTTCAACAGTCAAAAGTGACACTCAATGATTTATTTTTGCTTTAAAAATGTTAAAATTCACTGTTTTAAAAGCGTGTGGAAACCTTGAGGCTGGCTCAGCACCAGAAACCACACCAATAAAAAAAGGATATTTCTGCAACAGAAATAAAAATGTTTAAAGCGTGGTACAAAAATGACTTCAGTCTAAAATGCTCAGGCACACACTGTACAGGGGTGAATGCTTTTATAATTCAGTGGCTTAGAAAATATTAAGATTATGAGTTTGCCTCATCAGAGGCACAGCTCACCTGACTGACAGGTGGACACCCTGTAGCCATTATCAAAGAGGCTTAAAGCCAAAGCCCTTTCTTCCTTATAGGACCTCAATCAGAAGCTGGCTTGAGTTCCAATTCATAAACAGACGGGTGTCGCCACAGAGACTATGTCATATGTTATATGGTAGAAAACCAATATGTGACACCTTACTGGGGCAGCGGTTTCAGGTATTAATAATAACAAAATAATAATAAATAAATCTTTAAAAATCCTGTCAATTAAAGTCACATATGACTTTATTCTTTATAAAGAAGTCTCCTGTTTAATTCCACAACAAAAACTACAAAAAACAGGCAAACTCCTTACAGGAGCTTTAAACAAGCAACACACATAAATACTTCTCACATCCCGTGGTCGTCGTTCACAAAACATGCGAACACATAGTTTAAATTCCTGCCAACCAGTAGTTTAAAACATTCTACTTGATGTTCTTTTCTTTATCTTTTACCACTGGCTTTATGTCCTCTAAGATTACTGATGCGTGTTTTGTATAATGTATAATAGGATCTTTTTTAGGACATGAACAGAGGTTCATTTCGCAGAACAGATTTAAACACATACATTTGAGTGACGCACTGTTCTTGAAGTTTTTCCTGCAGTTTTCACCGCTTCTTCTACCACAACCCATTAACATGCACAGATCATGTATGACTAATACAACACGGACAGGATGATGTTATCCTTTGCACTTTGAAGTTAAAAAGCGTACTCTGTTACTCGTTTGTATAATGAAACTTTGATCATAGGCGGAAGGTTCAATAATGCCCACTGTTGGCTCTTACTGTGATATTACATCAGATTCTTAGATCTCTATAACAGCCTGACCTCGCTTTCTTATTGGGTCAATGTATTTATAAAAACAGTGAATTCAAAGAAATGTATTTCTACACATACTGTGGTACCATTACTGTATCTAGGTGAATTTAAACACAGCTTTAAAACCAAACTGTGCTCTAAACTCCACAAATCAACACCTGCCTAGTGCAGCCTCAGCCAACAGCACTTCACAACTGTGTTGCTTCACCAGTGCAAAAAGAGGTTAAGTGCCTTGCTTAAGGGGATCTCAACATGCTACTCCACAGAGTTAAAAATCCAACTGAGTATGCAGGACAGGACAGAGACAGAAAATATAAAGAGTACTCACGGATGTTGTCAGTGGTCTCCTGCACAGTGTCAGTCTTGAGGAGGTTGTCGGCTAGCATAAAAGCGCCAGTTTCCACGGTGTCAAGGAGCAGAGTGGCCGAGTGCAGCTGCTCGCTGGTGGGCAGCTCTTTCCACGCCGCCTGGGCTCGTGGCTGCAGCAAATTATTCACAGTCTCCACCATGGCCTGGGGCAGCAACAGAAACACGGAGGTCAGAAGGAGGAAGCCAGTGCTAACACTTTTATCACTCTCAGTCAATGATGCTAATGTGAAAATTAATGCAAATCCATTCATGGTGCGAATAAAATCCTCACACCGTAACTACTGGAGACAGTAGTCAGTGGGATGCAACACTGAGAATGCAATGGCTTTTCATTTATCATGTTGATAAGTCACGACAACAAATAATGATAGCGATGAAAATGGAGCATTCACATGCAGACATAACAAAAGTAAAAAAACAGAAGCTGTAAAAAAAAAGGTGCAGTTCTTAAGTTGCAAGCCACTTTTTCAAGTTCATTAGCCCATTAATTTTCCCACAAAACTGTCTTTAAAAAAGGTTGTTTTGAAAGAAAATCCATCACAGACGCTCTGAAAAAAAAAAAAAAAAAAAAAAAAAAACTAAGCTAATTAGCTGATTGCAATCACTAAGTGTCTACACCCCTCAAACCTGGTTCATTTTTTAAAAGCAACAGTCTTATCTTTAGTTGGAAAACTTGTGCTTGAGGGAGTGAGAAGAAATTAGAGTTTTATCAGATAATGTCTGCTGGGTCACATCCAGCCGTGCAGAGCAGCTCCGAATCCAAAAATATTACCAAACTGAGAAGACTTGGCTCGCATAGATGAAATGTTCTCTGTGAAACAATACTTATTTTGTCTCCAGCTCACATTCTTTTATGCTCCTAAGAATTCACCTTCTCATTTTCAGTCATGAACAGCACACTCACACACACTCACACACACTCACACACATCTTTCAGAAGACCCTGGGAGAGATAAAGAAACAGAGAAAAAGAGAGAGCCGAGGAAAAGAGAGAGGGGGAGAAGAAGGGGAGAAGAAGGGGAGAGCCATGGGAGAGCGATAAAACAGTCCAGTGAGTCCATGGTGACAGGCATCCGCTGGGAACAAGGGAGGCGGAAAAGCGAATACAGGTGCTATCAAACACACACATCTCACACTCCTCTCTGTCTCTTTATTTTCCTTCTCTTGCTCTGACTGTAAACCGCCCTTTTTCTGCAAACGGGCTCTCATCCCTCACATTTCTCTTTCAACATGTATCTCTCTTGAGGTAGGTGGATGGAAGAGTGGAAAAAGAGAAACACAGGTGCCATTATACAAGCAAAGGGGTCTCATACAGGGAATAGCAAGGGCAAGAAGGAAGAGGAAGAGACATCCGCTTTTTTTCTGTTTTGTTTTTTTGGCTTTCACACATCTACCATTTGACTTTCTTTTTGTTCTCTTTTGCTCAGTTAGAGCGACGCCAGCAGAATCATAACGAGAAATGATATTCTTCTGGAAACTGTGTGTATGTGCGTAGTTTGAGCAGGAAAGCCTGTTGTAATGATGACTCACGCAAGTGTTTGTGGCATGTGTTACAAAACGTGTAGTTGGCCTCTGGAATTGAAACTAATCCCACCTGTTTATTTTGGGAGTGTGATTCCTACATTGATACAGTATATCACGCATGAAATGGATTCTTTCCAAACAAGCTAATATGATAATATTATGTTCTCTTTTAGTGCAAGCAGCTAATTAGTTTGGGTGCATATCAGATGAGTTTGGTGGGGGCTACATGTAAACAAAAACTAATTAATCCACTCCTCCAGCAAACAACCAGGGACTGGATATGAACCATCTCATGCACACTGGTACTGTATATACACATGTACAGCTTATTCCATCACCATTATGTCACTAAACCTAACAGACAAGACCAAGCATCAGAGGAGCTCGAAATGGCAATTCTTATGTGTTATAATAAAGGTTGTGCTTTTATGCAAAAGTCTATAATTTTCAAAAATTTTTCCAAGTTATCAAATCTGACACAAAAAGTCAGACAAGTAGTGAAACATCACACTGTAATAAGCGATTCCTCAAACAAATAAACAAAACAATAGTTTTGGTCAGATTATAACATTTTTGGAGGCATCAATTTTTTTTTTTTTTTTTTTTTAGAAAAAAGAATGAAAATTATGATATAAATATGTATTTTATTAAATATAGCCTTTATTTTGAAGACTTGTTAAACAATATTTTTTTAGAACATTTTTTAGATCAAAGGGCTTCAGTTAAATTTTATTATATGTGTAAATACTTGCATAAATTAAGCACTGGTGGAACCAACTGTAGCCTTTTTGGCGATCCCCAGCACGTTCACAGCTCTGAATTTGGGCACAACTTCAGCCCATTGTTTGCTAACATACTCCATCAAATGTATCAACAGTTTTGGCGGTGGCTGCTCTGAAGACCAGGCTAAGATTTTCTCAGACTGTTAGCATTTTCATGACAGGCCTTGGACCTTTGGACTTTGTGACAACATATTTCTTGATTACCTGACAGCTGCATAGCGTCTCTCTGTCCCAGACTGATATCTGTATCTTTATATCTGCATCATGACTCTGCATCAGTTGTTGAATAACTCGCCTACTTTTGAGTTACGTTGTTCTCAATGATCACAGTGTCCCTCTTTCATTTATACCCAACTGGGACTGTAGTTGAATGACAGCTGGTCTCAGTTATGAGGGGTACACTAGTTTTTCAGACACGTGGCTGTTGTCTACCACGGGGAATAAATATTGGGATTCAAGTTTTAGATTACACAACCCCTACTTTTGTTTTTGTTACATTTTTTAGCCTTTTATGCCTTTATATTTCATAATACGACAGCAGCCAGAGGAGGAAATTAGGAAGAGAGATTAGGTGAAAGGCTAAAGGTTGGAATCAAACTCATGACCACCTGCCTCATGGATTTCATCCCATTACATTCAGCATGCAATTCAACTGCTCGCAAACCAGCACCCCAGTCCCACATTTATCAGGCCAAAAGGTTGTCGTATATTCCAGGCAATACTTTAAATAAAAAGTAAAACAAATCTTTTGATAAACTGTTGGAACTAAGGTCAAGCTTCACATTGTCTTGCTGCTGCTTTTCAATCATGTTCAAAACATATGACTGTCCCTCAGTTTGAGGAGTGGACTGTTAGACAGACAAAATGATAAAAGAATTTCATTCCAGCACAGAAATCTTAAAAAAAAA
The DNA here is from genome assembly GCA_030710495.1 of Labroides dimidiatus. NCBI lineage: Eukaryota > Metazoa > Chordata > Actinopteri > Labriformes > Labridae > Labroides > Labroides dimidiatus. Next base: position 16,645,951 of record CM061145.1, read on the forward strand.
AGTAATTGACTAACTTGAAAATAATTACCAAGATAATAGAAATGAGATAAGTCCTCACTTGCAGTCTGACATTTGAGAGACAACCAATAACAGTTTGTAATCATTTAAGCTGCTGTTTGCTAAACTGTAATTTTATTGCCTTTTTTACCACTGGTCTGATAAAATAGCAATTTGTGTTTTTGCAAATAGAAATTACAATTCCAATCTTTGACACTATTTTATTACTATTTCAACTGATTATCTGTTAAAGACTTGAATTCAAACTCTCTGAACCCAACATGAACCACTGTTTGTTTGGGTTAAACCATTGTGAACATTCCCACTACACAGGAATACTGTATAAAAAAATGTAAGTTTAGAGATTTAAAGGATAATCGGGTCGTGAAGTATGATTGTTTGATTGTTGGACATCTGAAAGGTTGCAGCATTAACAAGTTTCTTGAAATAATAATGTGAGTGCGATTATGACAGATCTGAGTGACTGTGAAAACTGGGGGAAAAAAAGTCAGTATTTTCTTTCGAATGCTTATGTAGATAATAATACATTAAGTGCATGTGGCTGAATCTAGCTGTAGCATGAACTGTTTCTACTGTAAAAATAATTATACTCTCTGCTGCTTGTGCTGCAGGAGACGAGCCTGAGGAAGTCCATATGCTCCTACATATGCTGGCTGTGCATACAATGCATTTGTTTAATATGCAGGTATGTGTTTTCATAGCGTATGGGATGCATGTGCTCTTAAGAGCTTTGCCATTAAAATGTGTGCCCATGTGTGTGTATGTGTGTGTGTGTGTTTGTGTTTAAACTTGCACAAGGGGCTGGGGGAAGCATTGCAGTGCATCATTCTGCTCCACTTGCTTTACAGTAGCAGTGCAGGCAACAGAAAGAGACAGAGACAGAGGATGCTCAGAAGGCACGACAGATATGACAGTGGTGGCGCTGCCTCCCTTTCCCTCATGCTAGTGGGGCTGCTCCTTCACTTTGATCTGCTTCAGATAACCCCTCTTTTCTACTCTCATTAAACTTTTCATTGCTTTTTATTGAACTTTTGATTATCTAACAATTTCAATTTCGCATAATTTTTTCATTGAAAGTTAATTCGCTGGCGCTGAGATTGCATCTGTGAAGAAGAGATAGGTAAGGAGAAGAAGGGGGAGAAGAAGGGGTGTGATTTCCTTGAGGTCCAGAAATCTCCACATCAGAAACTCAAAGATGGAATAAATGTGTTTGCGTGTGTGTGTGTGTGTGTGTGTGTGTGTGTGTGTGTGTGTGTGTGTGTGTGTGTGTGTGTGTGTGTGTGTGTGTGTGTGTGTGTGTGTGGTTTGGTGTCCCTGCTGAAAGCTCTTGTGCCGTTGGTGACATTTCTATCTGCACAAGTATGAAGACTTGAGGGCTAAAATGGAGACAGGTTTTTTTTAGGGGTCTTCAAAGAGGAGAGAGACTCTGCACAGACAGATAAGGGTGTCATTTAAGTGTGTGTATGTGTGTCTATGTAATACGGGCATGTGCATCCGTGTGCATGCGCCCGAATCGTGCATGCACACACACACACGCACCAGTAAATGGGGCAGAAGTGAGATGCTTTGAAGCACTGGGGTAATCCAGCGTAAACAGCAGCAGGAAGACAAACTAGAGCTGGGCTGTTCTACTACTCCCAGCTACATCCAGGCACACACACAAGCACGTGTGCATGTATAATGTACAGTATGTGGATACTCATGCACACCAGGACACACTCTGAAAAATGACAGGGTTGGGACGTAAGGAGTATGGACAGGGGCGAGAGGAGAAGAAAGAATAGTTTTCTTCTCTCTTGTGCCTGCTTGGATGAGCTCAGAGAAGGGTGCGTGTTTTTGAAAATGTTTTCATCAGAGGAGCAGGCTTATCTGTCAGCTGTTGTTGGAGTTTGTCTTCCCTGACAGGACGAGTTTGCAGCTAAATCAGGCTTTAAATTCACAGCATGCCGTGTTCTGACCCGTCATCCATAAATAGAGGGCAAATTAGACATTGTCATTGAGCATCACTGTCTCCTTGCTGCCCCTTTTATTGTTTTTCTCCGACTCTCAAATTCCAGTTCTGCGTCTGTGACTCTCATCTCTTCCCTTCCCTTTCCTCCCTCCTCACTCTCTTTCTCTCTTTCACAGTTTCTACCTTGCAGATTCAACCCTCCCCTCCATCAATCCAACCCTACAGCATCAAAGCCTCTCCACGCCACCAACTTCATCATGAATAAATTGCCAATTTAGTATACATGAAACGAGTCCCCAGTTCCCCAAACGAAGTAAGAGAGGAGGAGGAGGGGTGATGAGTGAGAAGGAGGGAGAAAAGGAGGGAGAGAATTCAATTATTTTTTTGTCTCTATTAAGAACCCAAACCTCCTGCCCACTCTCTTCACTTGACAATTAGTGCTGTAGATAATTAACGAGGAGAGGGCAGCACCACACCACATCCCTAATCATGCACATTTCTATCTGCCTGAGTCGGGAGACTGTTGGTATAATTTTGTTTCACATAACTAAGGCTAATTACATAATCAATCATTTGTAGCCCCCTGCAGTACCAAAGGTGTGAGGTGTAACGTTTCGATTGTAACCTGTAACCAGCCGGCTGAAAGCTGCTCGTCTTTGAAGCATCTCTGCAGAATTCATTGGATTAAAAAGACATCAAGTAGTCGAATGCTTCTGATGTGACGGCATAAGATCATTGTTGTATATATATATATTTATATTTTTGTATCATACACAAGTGTGTGTCCCAGTGTGTGTATATGTGCGTCAGCTTGCATATATTCCTAAGCCATGTTCTATGATGTGACATTGCTGACTGGTGCTGACGTTAAGACTTTTCAGGGGGGGAGTGGAAAAAGGCTGCATCAGGAGAAAAAGAGCGAGCCTATCAAGGGTGTGCATGCGAGGGTGCGTGCGTGTGTGTGTGCGTGTGTGTGTGTGGTGGAGAAAGCAGAACAAGAAAAAGAGAGTCTCTGCAGTCCGTCTACGACACATGGATGAAGAAGGTGGGGTCCTTTGATCTTTTGAATAGTCAGTTTAGCTGACCTGGAACATGCCTCAACAATGCACTTTTGGCCTCCACATGAACAAACATTAACACAAGCAGACCAACACGGACGACACACGAAGCAACTATGAGCCACAATCACAAGCTGGTAAAATATTTAAGGCCGTGACCAAGCAATAAGCAGCAGAGAATCCATCATACTCAGTTATTTCTCTCATACAGCAGCAGAGAGGGCATTTTGTTGAATGGAGATGGATAGTAAGTCATTTGGTTGCAGGCAGGCCTGTTTACAATTCTGCAGACAGAACTGCAAAATAGATGAGCTATTATTGCTATTGATCAAGGCCTCTTTCCAGTTTCATTTATTTTGAATGTTAAAAAAAAGAAAGATTAAAAACAAAAGAATGCCAGCGAACCCTTTGAGGAGACTTAAACTTTGTTGGAACAATCCATTTCAGGACAGTAATAGACATTAGTGACAGTCCTCCTCAAAGGGTTTTGATGCAGACAGTAAAGCAACTGCTGCAGCATACAATTAAAATCCCACATACAGCATCATAATGTGTGATCACACGCATACATTCAACTTGCTTTGCGACCATGCTGACCATGAAAAAAAAGAAAGTGTGATCATGGAGTTGCAAAGTAATCGACAATACCAGGAAGCAGAAATACCTGTGTGAAAAACCTGCAGGACCTCTCTCTCTTCTGAAGCTGCAAATCCAAACATTTCAGCTGTTAGCGATATAACACCTCTCAATCGCACAGTTACACACACTTGGAGGCAGAAAAGCAGTCACACCCACTTCATCATCATAGCATAAAAAGACTTGCTGAAATATATTATCATCTCTTTATTCTCTTATGTTTTCATTCCTTCCCCCGTAGCCATCTTTGTTGCGTCCGTTTTTCATCAACTTCTTCCTTTTTCATGCCAGTTGTTTCATTATTTCCTCTGTTCCTCAGTTCCCGTTTGACTCATTTTCTGCATCTACTGTCAAGTGAATTGATGGCATTAATTACAATGCCACTTGTGCGTGATTGGTCACATTCGATTTCCTAACAAAAATTTGCATAATAAGCCAGCATATTACTCAATTAGTTTTTTATAATTGGCCCATTACTAGAATCAGGAGGAATGCTTTTCCTGTTCTGCAGAGGACTTTTTCTACATGTTCAACCTTTAACAGGCCATTCGGTCAACAGCACAACACAGATTAATTGATTCCACTTACAGGGCCTCAGCTATGTATTCACCTCACGTGTTAATGAATCCTCTAAAGGAGTAGCACAGGAGATGTAAAGTGAGACACAAAGAGGCAGGAATAGCACGGGTTGTGTCTCAAAGGCTAAAGCTGGAAAGAAAAGTACTCACGGTATAAGAGGTGGCATAAGCCGTCAATCTGGATGCTAAACCCCGCCTATTACTGTTGACCTCAGCAGAGCTCACAAACATTGTCCAGTCCATCAGTCGTTAATTGGCCAACACAGCCAGTCAGCCATTCCCCAGTGATATAACTCACTTTAATTCAGAGCCTTTACCGATAAAGAACAGAACTAAATTCTGTCCCTCACTATCGCTGCGGTAAAACAGATCCTTTGTACGCCTAGGATCGAGTTTCCATTAATGTAACCCTGAAGTAAGCACTCAAACCTGCATGTCAACAGCTACTTCTTCATAGCTGTAGCTCAAAGACTGATGTTGATTAAACAATGAGCTATGACGCAAAGCCTTTCTCAGGCTTATTTTCAGCTAAAGTACTCTATGTTAAATGAGAAGAAGTCCCAGGGTGAGGGAGAGTTTTGTTAAATTTCAGTCCTTATTTGAAAAAGAAACAAGGAATCCTGCCAAAAACTAAAAGCAGTTATCTATCAATTGTAATGCTGAGCTAAAATTATTACCAAGACAAACACACAAAAGAGGATAAAGAATGTCTAGAAGCTGCTATTTTTCATCCTGATGTCTTCAGTGTCATGTATGGTTCTTAATCAAACTAAGACACATTGGTTCTGTAATGCTAAAGGAATAATTCTGAGGAAAACAGTGATTGGGATGTAATTTCTCTCAATTTGCTCTGTATATCATCCCTTTTCCCTCATTAGCTTTTTTTCTCCCTCACATCTTTCAACACAACATGCACTGACCCAAATAATCCCCACTGCAGTACCTTGGTAAGGCTGCGGGCGGCGCTGTCCTTTCCCCCAGGGGTGAGGTTCCTCAGCTGTACATCCAGAAGTTCAACCAGTTGGGCCATGGCACGAACTGTGGATGGAACATCGCCAGGACGCAGAAGCCCTTTGGTCTGCTCTGCCAGCTCCCGAGCCACGATCGCTGCTGTCTCTCCAGAGCGGAGCTGAAAGATGGGATGGGGAAAGGGATAGGATGAAAGAAAGTGCAAGATGCAAGGAAATAAGAGATTTATTCATATTAAATTAAGGCCAGGGTGACAGTAAAAGGGTTACGAGAAGTAAATTAAGAGAGGAAGAAAGGGCAGGAGAGGTGAAGGACAAACAAAGTGGAAATCTAAACCAGAGAACATGGAGCTGCAAGAAATGATTGTTAAGTTTTTTTTTTTCATAGCAGCCTCTTAAGATAAGAGAACACACACAAAGCTTCATATTATAACTGTGGGATTTCATAACATCCTGTGCAGCTTCTCCAGTATAAAAGAATCAGCAAACATATCATATTTAAACAGCAAAAGCGAGGCTCTGAACACACTAGTTATCCTATCATGATGAGACTACAGCATCAGTGAATGACCTGATTGGACGTTTCCTCCCCCTTCAGCTATAGTGGTATGATCCCTCTAATCTCGAACAGTAGTTAGGGTTAACAAATGAAGATGGATGCATGGCCTAAATCTCTTCCTGTGGTCAGTGAGTCTTCATGCATGACAAATTGCTGAAGAACTATTATCCATAGCACTTTGCCTTAAACTGGGGCTCATTGAGAGCCACCAGGGCCGGCAGAGGCGTTCAGACTTACTTTCTGCATGATGTGGTTGACCCATGGCGACGTGCAGTTGCTGAGGTCGGGGCCTTGGGGATCCCAGTAGCCCGCATGGGCCACGCACATATATGTGGCTACGCCTGGAAGACAGGCAAAACAAACAGGGTGAGACAGCGCTGACATTCACCGCGAGACACACGGAGACTCCTGAGGCACCTTCGGTTCCCTTAGCAGTTTGTATGTGTGTGTGCGTGTGTGTGCCAAGATAAGAGCAGCCTTTGTAATATGAGCTAATTTATGAAACAGGTTTGCATATGCCTGCAGACCAAATACATCTACTCATCTGGATTTTTTAAACTAAATCATATATTATATAATAGTATATTATATTAAACCCTATGTTCTATTGCACTCTTAATGTTTGACTGTGGAAAAAAAACTTTCCAATGTTTTCCCTTTGAAATCTTTCTCTCCTCTATTTTTAGTTTTCAATGATTCAAAATTCAAGCTGATCAAAAGCACATTTAAATACTTACTATTAACTAAATACTTATACTTAACTATTATCAATTACAATGATATCAAATTAAGAATAATTATATAATGAATCTTGTCAAGTACTATGATTTTACCTGGCTGCATTCAGTCATGGAAATCGAACTATGTGACACACAGCTCTCATAAAATGTGCTGCACTGTTTGAATTTTCAACCACACAGCTAATAAAGAAATCATAGACACTGAAATATTTTCCCTTGCAGCTTCCTTACCTAGTGTCCCTACAGGACATGGCTGCTTGGCTGTCTGGCCTTGCTGCGTCCGGGGCCATGATATGTCTGCCGTCACCCTCGGACTGCAGAAGTCTTGAGTAGGCAGAGCAGGAGGCTGTGGGGCTACAGGAGGGACCTGCTGCACGGGAGGGGAGCGCCCTCCAGCTTTCTGGTTGATATCCGGGATCTGGTTGGTGTCGGATGACGAGCCCCCTGCAGGGATCAAGATGGGCTGGCGGATTGTGGTGGTGGTTCGATAACGCTGGCCAGGTGAGGTGGTAAGAAGAGGCCGCGGTGTGGTGAAGTAGGGAGGAGAACGAGTGGTGGTGGTGCGGCTGGTTGATGAAGAGGAGGAACCACCACCACCGATTGAGCTTCCTCCCCCACCAACACCTCCTCCTCGGTTTGGAGGCATCATGGGAGGTGGGCGATAGTCTAATGATAAAAGAGAAAAAGAGAAAACACATGTTTGAGTTCTTTATCTGAGAGCCAGGATCCAAACTATGTTTTGCAGAGCTATGAGTACAAACATGACAGGATTGCTTATGTTTCCTCATGCCAGGACAGGAGTTCAAAATGTACTCTTGAGATAAAAGTTAAAAGAACCAAGATCAAGCAAACTGTCTGCTTTTAACATTCAGAGATGTGAGCCATGGCCCACAAGCGTAAATAGTATTATAGTGACAGACACAAACACATTCGCGGGCATTCATTTACACAGAACTAAATTGCTTTGACAAGGGAGTAGCTCATGTTTCTGATGACTTCCCAATGTTAGTCTTTCATCCATCCTCAACGTTGTCATCTGCCAGATCTCTGTGCTTTTCCGCTTTTATAAGCTGGTCCTAATTTCAGCAGTTGTAACCAAAATTTTGTGCAGAAAACCAAACAGCATTAATGTAAATCCATACAAGAAGTCCAAGAGAGGCCACAGAGTCCTTTGAACCTACACGAGGGACTGGAACATAGAAGTGACTCTGGCTGTCTAATTTGGCAGAAAAAAACATTCTTCCACCGTCATGAATGATTTACAATACCATGACATCACAGAGGCAGGAAGGCCACTAAAATGCATATGACACACTCCTTATTGTCAATATTTCATCGTAAAAAGGCTCAATTATTCACAGCGGCCCTCTTGAGGGGACGGAAATGGAGAATGAATGGATGAGATGAAGGGAAGAGAGAAGAACAAAGAGTGTGTTCATGAAGTGTTACGGATAACATACGTGTCTCGGTCCACGCGTTGACATCTCGTTTCTTTTAACTGCACATGGAACAAATCAATACTGCAGCATCCAAAAGATTTCAAAAGGGAGGAATAATCTACAATTTAATTTTTTTTCCCTTAGAGGTGTTCTATCAAGTGATTAGAAAGTCATTGCGTGTAATAACACAAACAGTTTAAGTCCTATTCAAAAGACTCAACTTCATTTTCTAACGCTCTTTTACAAGAGAGGAAACTTTGTCAATATGAACAAACACTTCCTTTGTTCGTTTTTTAATTTTGAGTTTGGTCTTTCTAGTGAATCAAAATAAAATTCACTTGCAACCCTCTACAGGTGATAATAGCTGTAGTATTTGATCTCACTATTATCCATAAGTTACCAAAGCACTATTGGTCCCATAGGATGGTCAAAAACATGCATTCATTTCAGAAATCCAAAACACATCCAAAGTTTTAACCGTTAACAGGACAAAGATGGGAGTTGTGGTGGGCCATGCACCCAGCCAGTCAGCTCAGCCACCTAATTATGCAAAACTCACCCTTTATATCTGACAAAGGAATGAATTAGAAATTACAACAGCCTGTTTATTTTCGCTGTAAAAATATAAAAGGCGTCATTAGAGTCTGCTTGGCTTTTGGATTCATCTTCAAGGTCATCTTCAAATCAGCATTGGCTATAGTTTTCAAAACTGGAGGCTGCCCTTTGATGTTGAACTCATAGCGAGCCTTTATGTGGACTTTCTAAAGAACATGTGAAGCCAAACAAACTGAGAAGACCAGCAAACACTGAAGATGAAGCTGAATTTGTAATTTCCAAGCCACGCCGGAACTTTGATGAGGGATTTCTGGGCAATAAGCTGTCAACATGCTCACCAATAAGTTAATAAGTATTGAAACCCTTAAACGTGTTTAGAAATGCAGCTGTATGTTGTTCCTCCAGTTGAATCTCTAAAATCCATGATTTTCAGAAAGAAAAGAAAAACTGGTGTTTCTTTCTTTGTGGTTGGTGTGGTTTGAGTTTTCTCAGTGGAGCTGTGTGGTATGATTCTTTGAATGTGAAGAGTACATGGAGGTGGGACTGGACACAGTTTTGGCGCCCTGTGCTGTAAACATTGGGGCTGTATCGGTTGTAAACAGGCTCTTGATCTGATTGGACTTAATTTCCATGATGTCTGATACGTGGTGTGATGTGCTCAGAATTGCTTCATTGCAGTGTTTAGTTAATTGCTGTCATTTTTTGATGTTTTTTTTTTCTTTTGTTCCTTAGGGGGCTGGTTAGGGAAGGTGTAAGTGTGGAGAGCGACATGTGTGAGAGTGTGGGTGTTGGAGAAGAGTGGGTGTTTATTTTATTTACTGTGAACAGAAGTTGTCCCTCCTTTTGGATTTTCACTTTAATTAAAGACAGAATACCCCCCCAACACACACACACACACACACACACACACACACACACACACACACACACACACACACACACACACCTCCTCCTCTGTCAGTCTGTCTGTCTGTCCGTCTGGATGACTGACAGTCGTGTAGCATCCCTCTCCTCCTGTACGTTCTGTTCTCTTCCTCCACAACTCAATGGAGTGTTTCCGTACCTAAACTGTGCTGCTCCCCGTTCCTGAATCACTACCGCCCTGCCTCATGCATTCTCCACGGAACATTGCCATCAATCATGCGTAGCAGCAGTGGCCTAGGGACTAGCTGTCAATCTGTGTGTGTGTACTTATGAAATAGAGAGTGTGTGCGTGTGTGTATCTGCACTCAAACGGGAAGCTCCATTAGGGCCTCTGCCACAACAAGAGAGGAGAAATGGTGTGTGTGTATGTTTGTGTGTGTGTGTGCATGTGTGTGTGTGTGTGTGTGAGGTTGATGTCTGCTGTCATTTGAGTACAGGGGGAGAAAACACAGGGGCTGGCAGCTTGAGGTGAAGTTACACAAAAGCCTGCGAGCATCACAAGCAAGTGGTCACAGCTCTTTGCTACCCATGCATCTCTATCGCTCTTCCTCTCTGTTCTTCAGCCTGACATTTTCCACATGATTTCATTGCTCACTCATAACTTTCTCTCCTCTTTTGACCCACTTAATTCCGTCCAAACTCCAAGTTTGAAGTGTGCCTGCCTGTGTCTTTCACATTTTGCTCACTTGTTTGCAGAACACTGGATGAAAATTTGGATGGGGGGAAAAAAAAAAAAGAAAAAAAAGAAACGTGACTAAATCATCACCAACATCTCTTCGGAAGCTGCAAACGCTGCTGTAGGGGACGACAGGAACATGACATAACAGCTTCATAAAACATTTATCGGGAAAAAAGGCTAGAGGTGGTACTCATGGGGACTGACATATCTTCCTGCGTTTAAGCGTTGGAAACGGTGAGTAAATGCGCTCTGACAACTTCATGATGTCAGCGAACCTAAACATTGTGCTCTTTGCCAAGACTGATACCACGGGAGCAATTATGTGACACAAGGCCCAAAGATAGTCCCAGATTGGGTTAAGATTCTGTTCACACAAGGTCACATACTGTTTTATGGTTCTGCTGTACTGGCATACCTTTTCAATGCAGTTTTTAAGGAATCATTCCCTTCAGAAAGTTTTTTAACCATCAGTAGGTCAGCACAGACACTTAAGAAAAAGTCATGTTTGAAGTGCAGACTGAACAGGCCCAGGCAATTATTAACTCTCAGGCTGCTCTGAACCCAACTCTCACGAGATAGTTCAAGATGGCAGAGCCTGGCTGTGGGATGAAGAACATAAACAGAAGACATTACCAAGACTACCTCATGATTTTTCCCCATTTTCTCTGCTTTTTTTGAAATTTTGCACTAAACTGGATTACCGTTTTAACTTACCTAAATCATCTTAAATTCTACATAAAAACTAGTGGCGGTCACATCAACACATCGGGATCAGGATATCGCTACTAGTCACATTGAAAAACAGCTTTGCAAAATATTAATACGGATGAATGAATCACAAGTTTTCATATTTACTGGCACCATGCCATAATTTGACCCTAACACTAGAAACATGTCACCTTTTGACATGTTTTACAGCTTTTAGTAAAGTAAATATAAAATATGGAAGCAACTCTGAACATAAGAACAAGTCCTTGGATTTCATAGCATGGGGATTTAGAAACAGTGGATCAGTTTTATGGAGGATAATTATGTTTTTTTTAACTCAGAACCACTGTTGAATTTATTCATGTTTTATAAGTAACTTAGACATGTAAGGAAAAACATAATTCTTTTAATTCAGTATGTCTTACTTGGTATTTACCATATTATACCTATAAGAGCAACCAGTGTTATTCTTAATCCTTTAAACCAACTCTCTGGATTATTAATGTGATATGAAAGAGAGTAGAAAAAAGGAAGCTGGGATATTGACTTTATAATAAAGGTCTAGTCTTAATCACCCTTTCTTTCTGCCATCTTCTATTCTCTTATTTTCTATTGTTTGTTTTCATGACCTGCAGAAAGCCCAGGGGAGGATGACACAATGGCAGGCAGGCAGTAAACTTGTTCCTGGAGTTGTCTTTCTGTCGCCACATCCACAGGGCCATGGAGAGGATGTCAGTCAGCCTGGGATACCAGCACATGATCATCCAACATGTAGACAGATGTATGTGTGTGTATGTATGTGTAAGTGTGTGTGTGTGCATGTTGGTGTGTGTGTTTGTCTATGTGGCTATGTGTGGGGAAGTTTCTCTGTGTGGGTGAGACAGCCTGTCTCTGCCTCTGCTCTATTGCCGAGAATGCTCTTGTTGACTTCTCGCTCGGTAAACAGAGGAATCGTAAATCCACAACACAAAAGGTAGAAGGCAGAGAGGAGAGGGGAGAGAGGAGAGGGAAAATGAACTCTCCCTGGCAAGTTTCCCACATCATCAGAAAAAGTGCCAGAGTGAGAGGGAGGACGAGTGGAACAGAAGCAAAGAGAAGAGGGATTTGAATTAAGACAGAAGTTTAATAGAAGTGAGACTGAGCGTCTATTATACTTGGATCATCTTCCTCATATGCAACACAATTTCTTTTTGTAGTTCCCTTTACTTTCTGCCTGCCACTGTGTGCACACACGCACACATGCGCATACACCATCCGGAACAGTTAGGAAGGATGAATCCGGAGGGGTAACAGCAAAATGATAATCTTGAGGGCACAAAGCTTTCTAGGCTGGATAGCAGCGAAGACACTGAATGGGGCTGCATACTGCGATAACGCACTCCCCCTATGGCTGCAGTACATACACACTTATGGCTAAGTTGTGCACAAAGCAACACACGCGTGCATGCAGATACACACACTTGGGCACAAATTTACTTTTCACCAACTTGTACCCATTGCAACACACTAATACACACAGGGAGAGCTTGTGGCGAGCGGCTCGAGCCTGCTGATAAGACAGAATGGAGCACTTCAAAGCAGTGATACTTGCAGATAGAAAACAACCTCAACTAATAGAACCTCCCTAAAAATGGCCACCAGGCACCACTACGTTCCACAGCTAATGTGTCACAGACAGACCCATCACCGCGCAGTCCTGTTGGCTTAGTTGCATAATCATGACATCCCCCTGCTGAGGTTAGAGACACCTGCAGCATGTTTGCCAATTACATGCTCCTCTCTTCATCCTGGGGAAGCTCCTTTGTTCAAAGTGAGAAAGCTAATGGGACAGACACATTTTGTTTTGGCTGTTTTTCTGTATGATAAGGAAGGCATCACCACCTTTTTTTTACCACCTTCCTCCTTCTTCTTCTTTTTTTTTTTTTTTTTTGAAGAAAACAGGTTTAGTATTAATATGTATTCAACATCCAGCAAGATCCTATTACCATGTTAAAATGAGAGCAGTGGCCTGCAGCTATCTAAAACTTTGCCTGTCATAATTTATCACCACAGCCCATGATCTGGAGATAAAGATTGCACCCTTGTGCACATTTTTGTCTATTTGGGGAAAATAAATCTGAGTGTCACAGCAATGGTGACACACTCCCAGCACTACTCTCTCCTGCATCCACTTCCTGTGAGGTTGTGGGTTTCCCTTCCACCCTGTTGTCCTAGCCAGGCCCGCTTAATTTGGCATCTGCTTTTTGGCACAAGAGAAGAGGTGCCAAGGCCAAACGCACACAGAGTGCCTGGCTGGGGCAATCCAATCGATAAGGACACACTGCAGGCAGGGAACAGGTGCTGCAGACTCTCCCAGGCAGAGTTCAGTCTCTGCTGAGACGGCCGTGTCGAAATCTATTTGTGCAAGAGGGATTGAGGCTGGAAGGGAGAAAGCAGACGGTACAATACAAAGAGGAGAAAGGGGAAAATTGACAGCAGGAGTTTCAACAAAGGTGTGAAATACACAATGTGTTTGTGATGCCTCGTATTCCACTGTTTAGGGAATTGCAGATTTCAGATGTTTATTGTATGAAGCAGTTTGACTTGTTTGACTAGCAGTTAGCCAGCAAGACATGAATACAGCTCTCGAAAGAGGATAAGCAAATTTTAAATTCTAATTTAATGTTTTGCAGACAATCATAAACAAGTAAACCTGCTTTCATTTTGGACAGAGCTGAATTATCTGGAGTGGTTCCCATCAGGTCTGTCAAGGGCTTTTACACACAAAAAGCATGCACACTCACACTTACACAAACAAACACACACACACACTCAACAAAAGCCAGAAATGCTGATGGTTGTACTAATCAGTGATCTGGTGAGAGAGGGTCCCCACTTCAACCATTAACTCCTGTTTTTCTTCCCCACTTTAGTTTGATTCCAACATTTCCTGCACTACTTTGGCCTGTCGCTTGATTGCAATCTGCTGCCAAGGAAGGAAAAAAGGGTGAGGAGAAGAGAGGGGAAGGGGAGAGTGGAGGAAAGGAGAGGAGTATGAAGGAGAGGAGGGGAGAAGATAAATGATGAGAGGAAAAGAGCAGTAAAAGGAGAGGAGAGGGTGGTGGGGGTAAATAATAGGAGAGGGGTTAAGACAATAGATAGTCCATGCTTGACTTCCTAAGGAAATGGAACTCTGTGATTTCAGCCATTAAGAGTTCAAAGGTTAACCTTTAAATTTCCGTAAACTGACAGAGTGGCAAATAGAGGTCACCCCTATATAACTGTGCATTCAATACATTGGAGGAGAATGCCATCATGTGATTACTCTAATTAAGATTGAAGATGTCACCGCTGACTCTCATAGTATTTGAAGTAAATAATGTACAAGTATAGTTGAATCTTTTACATAAATTTTCAAACACCTCTGAGATTTTGAACATTACAGTTAACTGTTTTTTTCAAGCATCTACTCTAAAATCATAGAAATCAAATGCAAGTCAACCTCTGTTAGCTTTAAAGAGGCAAACTCTTTGAAGAGTTGCGCAGTGGTTATGCAAAAGTTTGGTGGTTGATTATGAGAAATAGCACTAGCACTTCAAATCAGCTCGAGAAATATATCTCGCTGTGGACTGTTCCAACCTGAGGGTCTGTTGACATCGAGTGTTTGCAGTGATTAGCAGAGGGGATGTGACATCAGTCCGCTCCATCACATCAACTGCATCTGAGTATACACTGGTCTCAAAATAGGGTAATGAGTCAGCACCATTTTTCCATAGGAGAAGATGGAGGTGGGTTGTTCTTCTTAATAAACTTAAACTCTCCTCTTTGATAGAGTCTGATCTGGCTCTGACCTGTCACTTACTTTAAATCTAATTATCCCAATTAAGTTACTGATCATGGATCTTTCTGATAGTCTCCAAGCTCTCATGTTTGGTAGATTCCTCTGGATCTTTGCTGTTGACGGTCAGCTACTTTGGAGCTGCCAGACTTCGACTTCTTTTTCATCATTCTCTTTAGACATGTCTGTCTAACACGATTCTAGTTCTGCTCAGGTTTTCTGCCTGTTTGGAGAAAGTTTGCCAATTTTCACTTGCTAAATGTGGAAAATTGCTCGTATGCATGGTGGGCTAAGATGAGCTAAGCCTCCCTTATCTATCTTGATGTTGGGTCCAGACCTGCTAATGTGTTCAGAGGGTGCCTTGAGATAACATTTGTTGTAAGTTGGCTCTCAATATATACAAAGATCAACTGTCAACAGGCTTTGGCATTCCAAATAAGCATGTGGAAGGGCAGGGAAATCCCAGAGCAAAGCCATACCCTCAAATATAACTTGTAGCATGGAAATAAGTAGTTATTTTGATGAGAATGGTCCTGACTGAGACATCAGTCAACCGAATGATATCGGCTGTTATCAGCACTGACACATATCAGGTCTAGATCTATAGATGATTTTGGAAAGTGTATTGAAATAACATTTGAGGCGATTTAGCGCAACACAAATAAAGATTGAAACTAATGTCAGACAAGTTACAGCGTTTCATGACTCTTACACCTGAGTAGAAGGAGGTTTTTGGAAGTATTACACACAGTCATTGTGAGCCATTCTTCCAAAATGCCGGTGACCAGAAGTGAAACAGTGTTCCCTTTGTCTCCCCCTGATGAACTCTTTTAACAAAGTCTATTTATGACAGCACAAAAGTTCCTCCAGGGTTGAGCAGGAAACTTTTACAATTACCTCCCTTTCCTGTTCTACTAATTTCAGTGTGTTGGCTTCATCCTGTAGGATATGCATTCATATTATCTCACCTGAACTCTAGAAATTAAGTAGATGATCACCTTAAAGGGCTAAAGTTGGACAGCACTAAAAGATGAATGCATTAAAGCATGGGGAAATTAGCTCAAAAGATGTGAGATCAAAAAGTACACAGAGAGTGGAGTAGAAATAGAGGAGATGAATAAAGAGAAAATCAGGGTGAGAAAGAAACAGGAAAGTCAGTTTGTACGATTCACTTCCCCTCCTGTTCACCCCTCCCTCCCTCAAGATGCAGATAACATGAATAATTTTGCGACTTTGTTGGGAAAACTTTTTAAAGTGTGGCAAGGCAGACTTGAGGTTATAAATTATTCAAATGTTTCATCGGAGCCATGCCGCTTGCGTAGGGGCAGGCCTCTATAATATGCATGTAAGAAGACATGATGAAACAACTCCATAAACAGTAGAGAGAGTGAGGGAGTGTTTAGGGAGCGTGGGGTGGGAGGAAAGGGTAATACAGAGACAAGTGACTTTGACTCCGACTCTGTGAAGTCATTCACACACCAGGCCTCTATAATATATACATCTAAGGACATTTGATGAAATAGCCTTTTGTGATGTGGGAATAGAGCTGTGTGCAGAAAAGGAGGGCAGATTAGGCGGGAGATAAGGCTGGCAGAGAAAAACAAAATGTTAAAAAGAAAAGATATACGCGATATGGAAGAGGAAATATTGAGATTCCTGTCATTGTGAGGGTGTGCGTGTGTGTTTGTGTGAAAGGCAGGGAGAGAAAGAATGGGTGTTAAACAGACGGAGAAGAAACACAAACCGACATAGGAGACAATAAATGTGAGGAGGCAGCTTGCTTTCTTCTTACGTACCAAGGGAGGTGGAATATGCATTTCAAAAAGACCATTTACTCCCGTGTGCTGCATCAATGCCGGGATGAAATACATGAAGTAATCCTTTATATTATCTGCTGGCCTAAGGTGAACTGAACCTTACTTTTGTTCTTCCATTTCTCTCCTGTAATGTATTATTTCCTGCTGAAAGAAAACCCTGATATAATTCACTGGCATTTGCAAGCTTATATATATATATACACGTTTCACCACAAACAGCAATGTTAGACCTTGTCAAAAAGGTGGTGCAAAGCTTGGACTTGAATATAAAAATTATCTGATCAATTTATGAAACTCTGAAGTATGCAAGGATCTGAGTTCTCCAAAGTAACCTAAAACAATCAATACTGAAAAAAAAAAAAAAAAAACCCACCAAGGACTAAACTTTCAAATTGTCCAGACTGTGACAGAGCAGCCGAGACCTCTTCTAAACCTTCCACAGAGCTGCGGCTTTGTGAGCTAGCTGGAGAGACAAAACACAGTAATTGGTGCTTTTTTTTTCCTGTCGTACTCCAATTACACTAAAACCTCAGTGGTCTACCTCGGCCTTTTCCTAACTCCACGGCCCATTTCCTGTCTCATTTTTTTTTGCCGTTTAAGAAGTCCATATGAGCTGAAACAAAAGCAGGGCGAGCAGCATCAGTAATGAGTGGAAACCCTTAGAATGGCCCCTTTCCTTGGGCCTGTTTCCTGAACTGACACAGGAAAGGGAAGAAAAAGAAGCAGGGCTGAATAAGTTTGACCACAGTCACCTTACAGGATATGCTGCATATAGTCACAGTGATCCTTCACAGAAAGGCACCTGTCTCAGTGCATAATAGAGGGATAAAGAGGGGAATAGAGCATCCAGCTACAACAAAAATTACAAACTTGACCGGATCGACTTTTTACCAGAGAATGAGAAAATCATGCAGTTAAGGGAGTTAATTTATTCCTTGTCTTCATTGAGTGAGGGAGCGCAGTGAGGAGGAGAGTAAAGGAGTGGGGCAGCATTGATTGTATGTATTTATCTCCTGCTGGTCAGCAGTCTGGCTTGTTGCTGTGCACTGGAGGTCATTCTCCACATTGAATCCCCATTGATCTCCTCGTTAGAGCCTCTTGAGACACCCAGAGCTCTATTATGAAAGTGATCACACTCTGTAGTGCACACCAATAAACACGTATGCATACTCATGAATAAAGGAGCACCAACTCATACCGTAACTACATTAGCACTTTACAACCCGAGATGGCACATCGTTACGCATGCATGGACACACTTTTTTCATCACAGCATGGCCTCCCATCCCACACACACACACACACACACGTGTACGCACACACACACACTGATCGGTAGAAACTTAGTTTCTCGCTGCCTCTCTCCATAATTCCTTGTACTGCGTTTCTAACTGCGTGTAAGAGCATGCATTAATTCAGACATCATTTAATAAGACACGCAGCCAGACTGCCTTGACCACTCCATAGAAAGGTGCTGAAAGGCAATTAGGTTGGGCAAATAGCCCTTCAGGCTCCAGGGGCCTAAGCCCTTCCAGCCAGAAGGGGAAAGGAGGGGCAGGCGGGCTCAAACCTCACACTGGGCTTAAAAGAGATGGATGTGGAAATTCAGGCCCTGAAACAAAGACTCAAGCACAACTCACTCACATTATATGACCTCACGTCACTCCTATCCTTGTGTCCCTCCACTGCCTCTCTGTGTGTTTGAGAACTGATTTTTTTCGATTTTGCTGATTACTTTTAAAACTCATCTGAATCTTCCTCAGAGTAACGATCAAAATGTTGAAACCATACGAGCCACCTCGCAGCGTAAGATCCTCAGACATGGTTCTTCTGGTTGTTCAAAATCAAATCCTTAAATCAAAAGGTGTTCGTGCAGAGTCAGTGACATCTTTTAAAGAGGCTGTGAGGACTATCTGTTTGAAGTGGATCGCAGCGACACCTTTTGGCTCGAATCACATGCACACTGTTGTGATGACTTGACTTTTAACAAGGCGTGTGTTTGATTTGGAAATAAATGGAGATCAGATCCTCTTTTTAGCACTACTTTTCTCTGTTCAAGACAACTTTTTACTGGATACAACATTAGGAGGTAAGGTATTCATCAACAGTTTTGCAGCGCTGTTGTTTGAAACATGAAACTTTGTCAGTTTGTACTGTAGTTTAGCAGTCATCTATTTTGGTGCTAATCGAAGCCCGGTGTCTGATGTGTCTGTAGGCTAACGTCTAACATTTGCGAATCCTTGTGTCCTGGTCATCTGCCAAGCAGAGCAAACGTAACCCCACTCTTTATGTTACTGACAGACTCTCAGGTTTGATCAGATCACTGCAGAATAACTGCTGCATGTGGGTTGGAATGAACATTGTAACAAACAGTTTAGCCTGTGTTTTAGCCTTCAGCCTGTGCTCTGTCAGTCTCCTGTTTAGCTTTCTTCTGCTCTGACTTCCTTTATCTGTCAGACAGTTCAGCTCAAGTGTCCACCATCACAACAAAATTCATCTCAGAAATAGTCTTAAGCAGAGGAAAACACAGATCTCTCTTCTCACTACTAAACTTCATCAGCTGGCATGATGTTGTCATAGAGACTTGTGCTGTAACTCAATCTGGTCCTGTCCAACCTGATCAGGAAGCTAAGAAATAGCATTTAGAAATAACCTTTACTGGTGCTGATAATTTTATTTTAAGTTGTGGATTATGATTAGGTATATATCTAAAAGTGAGAGAACATATTTTGTTCAAATAAAGTCGTCATTTGTTACTATGATGTCTGGTCAACAGTGGTCTCCTTTTACTTCGTTTTGTTGTGCAGCTGCTTTTTCACAGAGTACTGTCCTTTTTGCACATCATTAAAACTTTTTTTTACATTTATTGGTTAATTAAATTACCAAACTCCAAACTGGATTTAAGAGCTCTCAGATCTGTGTTAAAAATGGGTCGGATACTGCACAACTCAGATAACATAGATTTTTTTATCCAAACTTCAATCATTCTTATTCATTCAATTTTCAATTCAATTTAAAGTTCCTTCAGGTTTTTATTTGTGTTTTAGCAGAAATATGTCAGAGCCTACATTTCCAAATGTGAGTCTCAGTGAATGAAAACCTGTGATGGCAGCCTTGTATAAAACAAAAAAGGGATGAATCAAAGGCAGGGTGGAGTCTCTTTGATTGTTATATTAGATAGATAAATAAGGAAGCATTATCCTGCATTCTAGAGGAATGCATGATAACTTTAAAGAAGAATAAGAAGGTAAAGAAAAGGCAGGCAAGAGGTTTCCAGGCCAGAATCACTGATAGCATGGAAGGCTCCACATCATTAGAGGCATTCTTCCGTAGACTGGGATCGAGGTAAACTTTAGGATGTCTTTGGAAGTAACTCTTTGATTAAATAAAGGATAAAAATAAAAGCAACTCTAAGGAATTCTATGAATAGACAACACGAGCAGATCCAGAACAAAGTTTTTCTGTTCGTACTTCAGACACGCAGATTTGATGGGTGTGGTGCTGAGCGAGGAGTCATAATTGAGAACCATGACAGCACAGATGGTGATTTTCATTCTCTTCCTTCTTTAAGTCATTTTGCAAAATTAATTATTTGAAGGAGATTAGCGGCTGTAAGTATTCCTTATGTCACAACAAAAAAAACTTGTTTAATATGATGAATATTAAAATGAATGAATATTAAAAGCACTACAAATATGCCAAGGTCTTTCATGTGAAGATTAAAAGAATCCCATCACAGCTTGTCTCATTAATTTGATGGGCAAAGGTACCAAACCTGCATCTTTTCTCTTGTTGTGACATATCAAAATAGCACCAAAGGGAGGAAGTTAAGAACATGAGTAAGAGATGAAAGGGTGGGACTTACCGTTGTTGCCGAAGTCCAGTGAGTACTTGACCACATGGTAGTTATTCCACACATAGAGCAAGTTGTCTCTGGGGTTGTAATCCACTGCAGCGATGTACTGGTAGGAATTAGGGAACGGTATGTTGACTGTCATCTCCTTGCTCTTATCTGTGTTGTACATATAGTCGATTTTGTTCCCTGTCCCTTCATTATCGTCGTCTTCGTAAACCGTTTTGACCACATACAGGACGCCACAGATCATGAAAGCATTGGAAGCCGAGCGTTTGTCATAGCTAGTGTCCCACGAGCCTTCGATGCGAAGGGTGTATGGGTTGAGCTGGCTTACCACGATGCGCCCGTTGTTCTGCTCTGTTGCATAGATCACCCACAGTCCATTCTCATCCACCGCTAGATCAATGTCTGACTTGCCCCCCCAGCGGTATGGAGAGGTGTCGTGGTAGTTTGCGTTTGCAATAATAGCCTCACCGCTCTTGATGCGAGTGCGCAGGTCAAACTTTACAATGTTGCGAGTGCGCTCTTTGTTGAAGAAAAGTGCACCGTCATAGACGACAAAACCAGTCCCATCTACCCGATGCGGGAGTTTGTAGGTGGTTGTGGGACGCCCTGCAATAAAATCCTCCTTGGATGAGTACTCTGTGAGCGTGTCTGTGCGGTATGGTGTCCAGGGCATGTAGTAGATCTTATCTGAGGCCTGCAGAGGGTCTTTGCACCACGCACCTGACTGGTGATCCGACTCAAAGAGGTGCTCGCTTTGGTAGACCCCTCGCAGAATGCCAGGGCACAGAAACACTGAGGAACAAAAGGCACAGTTTTCACATTAGGTATATTTAAATGCAGTCGCTGTGAAATGTCAGCCACTCTCTCTAGGTTTGCCGACAGCGCCTGTGAGATGTTTGCCTCTTTTCATAAATGTTACATTGTGTTTTAACTTAACCTTAACCGCCAGTGAGTGACGATGACATGATAGGCTTACTGTGTTGTGATTTGGATGTTGTATAGTTGCTGTCATTCTGGAGCACAGCAACAGCATGCCTCCTATTCAACAGATAATACCCTGCTCTCACTGCTATGAGGAAAAAGAGAAAATGGCACATTTTGTTCTACTTCCCTCCTTCCCTCTATTCCCATTCCTCCCTCCCGTCCTCCCTCCCTGGATCCTCATTAGTCTCATAGCTCTTTCTTCTCTTCTCTCCCTTTCTGTCTCTGTCAGGAACGAGCGGCTGCAGAACTGAACACGTCTTTTATCGCCTGCTGTTTCTGCAATTGTTACGATAATTCATTCCCCACTCCATGCTTGGTATTCCCATTTTGGAATACTGGGGTCAGTTTTTACGAGGGTAGCGGGGGACGCAGTAAATTCTGGGAAGTCGGTGCGACCAGAGTCATGGGGACCTTTGTAATTTAACTGGAATATCTCTTTTTCTCATATATATATATATATATTTATATACACACACACACACACACACACAGCGAGACAGGCCAGATGTTCATTCAGTTTTTCCTGTTCCCCTCAATAATACAAGTTCAGGTCTGACAGAAAGAGCTGGGAATATTGATTTAATTTTCACCGACTATTCAAAGCGCTGGCATAATTTCCCGATCATAGGGAGGCATTTAAAATAATAAATGTCAATGTAACTCTCTGTTCATTGGCTCATCATGAAAATGTGCTCGACCCAGGGAGAGTTTGTTAAGTGACATTCTACAAGATAGCATGGAATAATATAGACCTGGAGTGTGTCTAATGAGAGTCAGTGTTTCAAAAATTGCCTCTATAGGCTGAGATCAAGCTGTCTTAAAAATAGCAGCAGAGACTTTGAAAGAGATGTCATTCTGCCACGAGGTACAAAACGCTCCAGGCACCGCCATCAAATAAGTGACACCCAACCCCCAGGTTTGGAGCATGCGTGCATTTGTGAGTGAGCTGTGCTTGTTTTACAGACTTACCTTTCTGTTCGACTTCTGCGTGAGCCATAGGCGAAAGTAATGAAGGAGAGGGAAAAAGAGAGACAGAGACAAGAGACAAAAATAGATTAATGATGCAATAATAAGGAAATCATGATAATACAATCTCAGATCTCTATGATCGTTCTCATATTTCATCCTAACCTTGTGAGAGCGCCAGGATGCTCTCTATGTGTGATTGGTAATAACATTACGTAAGCGTCTGTGGAGACTATGCTGCAAAGGGGAGGCTATCTGACAGTAATGCATCTCACATATGTCATACACACACGCACACACACACAGGGAACACACATACACGGACCAAGCAGACACCGAGAGAGGAGGAAGGAGAGCAAACACACAAAACCAAGACATGGTAAACCCTATCATGGTTCTTATCCCTACAAAACACGGTGACACAATCTGACCAATAATAAACTCTTAATACATGCTAATAACAACACATGACTGAAAACAAGAAAATTGATTTAATTACCGGGATTGCATTTCAGTGGACTAGAAAGCAGCACATTAACATGCTTTCTGAATAGAAGAACAGTGGGGGAGCAGAGAATGCTTTGTGTGTCACCTACTCTGTGTGACTCTGTGAATGAGAGCGCAATCATCTGTGTGGAGGTGGGAGCACACTGAATCCACTAGGTTTGCCTCAACCCCAACACCAATTCCCTGTCTATTATATTCAAAGCTTTATCCACAGAGCTTTTGATGGTAGGTGGTACATGTTGCCCCACCATGAAATGTGCACACTTGCTTGGAGCCTCTTAAACATATGAATTCCATTCCAGTGTGCTCCCAGAGGGACTGTGTGGAATGTGAACACGGCAGAAACCTAATCCTGCAGGCGGTGCCCTTGTGTCTTTTGAGGCCGTTAGAGACCTGCTGAATGGAACTGGTCCCTTGAGAAGAGAAACAAGGAGAGGAGAGGGGATGAAACTAAAGAAAATAAAGGGACAGAAAAGGAGAGGAGAGGAGAGGAGAGGAGAAAGAAGAGGAGAGGGTAGAGGAAAGAAGAGGGGAAAGAAGAGCGAGGGTAGAGGAAAGAAGAGGGGAAGAAAGAAGAAGAGGGGAGCAAAGAGAAGAGGAAAGGAGGGTGAGAAGAGGAGAGGAAGGATAGGAGATAGGAGAAGAAAGGGGATGGGAGGGGATAGAAAAGGAGGATAGAAACAAAGGAAAAGGAGAAGGAGAAGGAGATGAGATGAGAGGAGAGGAGAGGAGAGAAACAAAGGAAAAGGAGAGGGAGAAGGAGAAGGAGAGGAGAGGAGAGGAGAGGAGAGGAGAGGAGAGGAGAGGAGAGGAGAGGAGAGGAGAGGAGAGGAGAGGAGAGGAGAGGAGAGGAGAGGGGCTGAATACTCAGAGGAAAAACATTTGGAGTGACTTCCGGGTACCACATGTTTATATATAGCCTGAGTGTACACCATATTGCACAGTCCATGCATAAATTCTCTAACACACCATAGCTAAAACTCATCAAAAGCTGAGATGTATACAAACACATATGACACAGATGTACACACAAACATGTACACACACACACAAACACAGGCAACCATTAAATCCTCTGCTCATGAAAAATGCATGGTAACTAGTGTGGCTTCGCACAACTCCCGATAAATAAGCAATCTCTGGAAGGAGATCGTGTTAAACCTAAAACAAGTGTGCATGTGTGTGAGAGTGTGTGAGTGTGTATGCTGAAGATACAAAATGGTTCACCACAAGGAAAGAAGCAGATCCCTTGTGAGGAAAGCTGGGAAAAGAAAGCAGATAGTGTGTCTGTGCAGCGGGGCGGTGTGCGTGATGGAACGACTGATATTGATGTAGCACACACACATACTGGCACTCACACGTTTAAACAATACAAAGAGACACATTGTGGTTGAGGAGACGAGGATTAATGACACCAAACAGCAAGGACTTCACACCGCCTGAGCGTATTACAGAACCTCCCAGACACAAAGGAAAAGCACGCCGAGTTCAAGGTTGCCAGCAGCTAATAGATTTAAAATGAAAAAGTGTGGCGGCAACAAGTGCACCGAATGGCACACAAAATGTCAAACAAATGTCATTCAATTTGTGTTGCCGCTTGTTGTTTCACTAGATTAGCAGATCCCTTTGTCAGTGACCTCATTGCGATACTTTTTCAAGGCATCTCTATTTTTATTCTCCATGACGAGGGTAAGGAAAGAAAGCTCTTCTCAAATCACAGTCATTCATCTTTCAGGATTCGCCGGAGTGGGTCTGTTAGACTTTTGTTCAAAGGTCTTCCCAAGGTTAGCTCGAGCATGCGAGATGATGAAATAGATGAGAAGTCTTTTTGAGCTACTGCTAGTTCAGCACAGAGGGGGACTATAAGCAGAAGAGGAGGTAAAATATGGACTGTGACAAGTTGCCAGAAAATGTCCTTGTTTCCATGAAAAACGTCAACAAGACATCGTCTTCTCTCAGTGTTTCTCATAATTGAATCCTGCAGAGGTCCCAGCAATTTTATCTGTCGGGTATCTTTGACTGATCATTTACAAAAGCACTTAAGACTGAACCACTGAATAGTTAGTTGTGCAGCTAAAAGAATTCAGCTCTCTCTTTTTTACCAAGCATTGCTTCTCGCGAATATTAGAAAACAATAGCAGAACAAAAACACTCAGAGAAAAGCTCTGTTGTGAAAATGTGTCGCCTGTCTGGTTTCACATTCATTAGAAATCATTTAAATATTCATTAATATCTGCGCTAGGATCTTCTCAATTCCTCTAAGTTTCTTTAATCACATGAGCAGCTCTGACTCTTTATTCCCTCTCGCTTTCCTTTTCTATTTCTCATACAGACGCAGTGTTAACCTGACTGCTGCAGTGTAAAGATAATTAGCATTTTTATTGAAAGCATATGCTTTATTAAGGAGGTATTCGTCTAGGAGGAAATTCGGTGCGTGAGTGTGTGTGTGTGTGTATAGGAAGGGCTTGGGCACACTACCCTATGTGCTGTTGCAGACGAGTGGCGATAGCAGCTTTACCACCATTATCTCTGATCTCCAATCAGCTCAGCCGGCTAAAGCTCAAGGTCATTTATGGACACAGACTTTAACATCTTTCCCTCCGTTTTTTTATTCTTCCTCTAAATCCTTTCCTCCCTACCTGCCTGTCTGTAACGCTGTGCCTTTCTCCTCGTTCATACGTATTTCCACCACTTCCTCCGACCACCTCCTCATGTTGTCTTTTTATCAGTTAATTCATTCTCTCTGTTCCTCGTCTGCTGGCCTCGTCTAACCTATTTCTCTCTATCTCCTCTTCAGCTGTCGCTCTCTCCCTCTGTCTCGGTCCTTCTGTCTCGTTGGTTCCCTTCCATCTTCCTTGCTCTCTCTCTCTCTCTGGGAGACGCTTAAAAATCGTTTGCATATGTGCACACACAAGCACACATATACAGTGAAGAGTGCGCGCACATACGGAGAGATACACAAACACACAAGGACATGATCCTAGCGGAGAGTCTCCACGGCAACACACACATACTGGTGCTGCTCCTCATGTTATCATGATGAAGTTATTCCAAGGGTCCAATCTGACAGAAGTCTTTAATTGGACAAACAAGAAGGTGATTTTATCTTTTAATTAGCTTTCCAACTGAGCCAAGTTCTTTGTCTAAAATAGACTACATGGGTATTGCATAACATATCACTGCTTTTCTGATTAATACACTAAATGTGGTAGTGGGATAATTGCTTCATAACAGCAAAGCCTGCATCTCCTGCATCAAGATGAGGAAGCAGATACAACATAATTCAACTGCATTTAATGGATGGCCACAATGCGGATAATCTTATATATTTTGCTGCAAGAAAGCAGATTTGTAGAGATTAAATGTATCCATGTATAAGAGCTGTCAGGGACACAGTACTTTATGCCGTTCTGTTCTAATATATGGATATTTATAGTCTGCCTGCAATGCAATGCACAAGTATACACAGGTGGCTAATTACCACCAAAGCTAGCCGGCTAGTTTGGCACATGACTGCCACACTCTCACATCACAGAGAGAGACGGGGAGTGAGAGAGAAAGCGAGAGAGAGAGAGAGAGAGGGGGAGTGAACACTTGATTTTTAGCTCTGGAAAACAGCCAGAAACCTGCAGTGCAGGGAGGAGAGATGAAGAGCTGTGAAGGTATCGCAAGCCAAAAATCCTCGAGAAAAAAAAAACGAGAAAGGAGGTGGAGGGGCAAAATTTGCCTGAAAACTGAGGCATACATAATTTAATTACCTGTTTTACAACCCACTTTGCGATTTGTTTACAATATCTATGTGGTGGAGAAACATAACAGCTAGACTTGCTAAAGGAACGTCTACGTTGGGAAGAGCTCTGCTTTTTTTTTCCTCCCTCAGTGCAATCAGCTTCTGATTAGCAGAGGTGATGTTTCGAGGTCAGGTGGCTACACTCAACAACCGCTACCAATGCACTCAACGTCCAGGGACGACTAGTTGAATTATTGTGGTCCCTCGATGTAACAGCCATTTAGAGCACTAAAGCCAAATGTAAATGAGATGATTTGTTAAAGTTGTAGCTTGTGAGTGTTTCAGGAATATGACACTTTGGGTACACTGTCATATATTTCAGAAAACAAGCCTCCTTTATTGATCCGCCCTGATTTATGAAAACATTTGGAAGATATATCAACACTTAATGTCTTACAAAATGTATCTTTCAGGGGAATGAGGCGGACAGCATTGATTTGCTGTGCTGAAGCACGCCAGCTTGATCACAGCCATCTGGATGGAGGGTCTGAACATAGACAAACAAGAGTAACTTATTCTGGGACTCATATTCTTGAATATTTCAAGGGATTAACAACGGATGCTGTAAGAGGGCGTGAAAGTTGAGATGCTCCCAGAGGTAATATTGAAAAATATGGATTCATAGTATCCTAGTCCAGCTTTACGAACACTTTTTGTTTGTAAAGCTGGAAATACATTGTGCGACATTTCTCTAGGCCAAACAGCCACAGGAGCCAGGTAGTGTATCACAGAGCTACCTGATCCAGCCTGAACACTTAGTCAGTACACGGAAGCTGCTAATGTACTGACAGAGGCTCTCTCTCTCTCTCTCTCTCTCTCCTTGCTATCTCTCCCTCTGTGTCCCTCCCTCTGTTAGCTGAGCTCTCTGATGACTTTGGTTTCAGATGCTGTCTATTTTTTGCTGTGGGAGGAGGCTGAGGGGGGGTTGGAACGTTACCCCAGCAGACCAATTGTTTATCAGATCAGAATGCAACTCATCCCCCTACAGTTGTTCCTAAACCGCTGCGTTTCACAGTGATTCATCTGTGCAAACCAAGTGCTGTATTTTCAAGCTATAACATCAATTAGGGCAGAACATGCAGACAAGTTTCAAATGAATGGATGAGGCAAGAGTGAAAACACACACCTATATACACACCAGGTTTTTTAGTATGCAAGTGTGTGGTGTTTTTGTGTGTGCACGCGCAATCGGTGGGGCATTAAGCAGGTATCAGGTTGTGTTTCCATCTGCTCCAGAGAGGGCTCTGATAGTCCTATTATTTAATCTGCTGGTCATTCTAGACGCCAGGCAAGAGCTGTTTAGCCAGACATAATTGAATGCTTCAGTGTGAGAGATCACCTTGGCTGCCTGTATGGACCGCGGTGCCAGGGCTGAACTATCAGACAAAAGGTCTGAATGAGTATCTTTGGTATCTGTCCTACTTAAAGAGGAAGTGTAGCTTAAGAAGTAGGAACACTTTAGATTTCATGTAGTGGATTGATAATCCTAAAGGGGTAGTGAAACTATTTAATGAAACTATTTATCATGTTGATGATATTGAAGTCTTTGAAACATATGTATCAAATATGATATGTTCGCCAGTTAAGGGTTTAAAACAGTTGGGCAGATTTCTTTTAACATCTTTCTTTAAGTCCTTTTTGAAACAGGAAAGTTTAACTCCACTTTTTTAGTGTTTGTGGAACAGTTTTTGGTAGAAATAAAATCTTAAGACGAAACTTAACAGATGTTTACACATGGATTTTTTTGAAGTATAACAAAAAAACAAGAAAGAAAAAATAACTACACGCAACAATATTTTCTTTCAATTCCATTTTTTCCCCTTTTTTGTACTGAAGAAATGTTTGAGATGGCAACAACAAGATGTTCAGCCCATCACACAGACAAAAATGGACATGTTTTCATTTCCTAACACCCACGCTGCCTTGTGAATCCATGTTTTCTGTTATCCTTACAAAAAAGACCACGTATCAAGGTCATGGAAGACGGCGTAGTAAGTGTTCGGTTCAACTTTTTTTTATAAAACAAAAATTTAATCTGCCAAGAAAGAGGTGCACAAGGTCTTCTGCACTGCAGATAGTGTTTTTCACAATAAGTGCATTCCCTCTCATTATATTTTAGATTATAGAATATTTACACAAAGATTTTTTTTTTGTCATTTACCAAATGACTTTCTCTGGTTTTGCAGTATTCTGGTTAGGACAGCGACACTCAGAAACATCACTTCTTGTTAAATTCTAAAGCCTTTTGTGAGAGAGGAGTAACTGTCAAAAGAGTCAGGACTTGAAAAATCACTTCACAACGATGAAATAGAAAAGAAGCTCTTTATAACATTCGCTTCCCCACAAACCCTGTCAGCTTGAATGCAGTGTGACATAAACATTAAGGACGATTAGATTCTTCTAAATCCACTAAGTCACAGCCCTGAACCCTTAAATATTTATTGTACATGAGCTGTAACCTAGATTTGGGTGGAAAACTATGCTGTTTAAAAAAAAAAAAAAAACCACTTCCCTGTTGTTAAGATATTTTGTGCTGTTGTCCCATGAATGTTGTACCCCAGTGACTACAACCTCCCAAGTCTGTTATCACATTGTCAAAGGTCATATCACCATCTGTCATTGCTGGAGCCTGTCCCAACCCTTTTTTCTTGTACTTCCTCCCACAGACTTTCCCAGCAATGAACAATTTCATTCAAAGTGCTGTGTCTTTAAAACATCAGCATGAAACAGGCCCTCCACAATCTGACAACAGGAAACAATACAAGATATCTAATTTGAAACTGATACTTTAAATCGAATAAAGATAAGACAAAAGCACACAAGACCATAAGTGACCAGACTTTTTCTAAATAATTCAATCAAGTTGTATTTAATTCTAACGCTTAGAACTGCTGCTGGGAAAGTGTCAGAAAAGTGAGTTAGAACACTTTAATAGCAAAGATTCACGATGAGCGAAACGTTTGGTTGTTCAAAGAAAGTCGAGGACAAGAACAGCAAAGAGGGACCAGAAAGTCTCTCACAGGAACACCAGATTTGTTCCAAACCACATTTTCCACAATCTCATACATCTACTGGGGATACGATGAGGCATGTTCATTTCAAGCTAAAATACTACTCAAAACCTATATTCCCCCATTTTCTTCTTTTGGCTTGATATATTCCAGTATAATCAAAAGGCTTACAGCCGTGCAAAGTCACATTATTCTCTGTTTCTGTGTCTGGATTGGACAGCACTACACATGTATTTCCAGTGACTGTCAAAAACATTGGCCGTTTTCCAAACTGTTCCCTTTATTGTACTAGTAGGTACTACATAATGCCAACTGCTTTTGAATGTAGTTTGCAGTTCGACTGTTCTGTTGCGTCTGTTGTATAATGCTTTGATGGTTTTCAGTTTTGGAAAGCCAAAGTTAAGCAGATAGAGTTACTGCTTCAATAGAATTTAAGTATTTTTAAAAAATCAATAAGTGGTTTATCTGGACATTAATGCATTTTATAGGAGTGAAAAGGTACCTGTGAGATAGTTATCACCTCTTTCAGGACTAGATGTTTCAGAAATCATTGTTATTTCTTTAAATGTTAATCTTCACTGTTAATCAAACGGACCGTAAGACATCAGTGTTGTTGTTTTTAAATTGTAATGCTACCTCATCCCAATAGGTAGCAGTAATGAGCCTAAAACTGAGAGCCACCCACAATAAACGGAGAAAGACAACAAACAAAATTAGAGCATCGTGGGGAAAAAGAGTATGCGAGGTAGGCTGGCCTGATGGATACTGAGAATTTTTCTTGAATCAATCGAATATCCAGGTGACATACTGCAGATTCTGTTCTTTTCTACATACACATTACATTTTCACCAAAACAGTAGGAACTGCTGGTATACCAGGCAGTCTGGAAAACAGCCCCGGCTTACCAGTGACTGTTGCAAACACCTTTTTCATCTTTTGCTATTTCATGGAGGCACCATTCTTATTCTCCTGTTAGCAAACAGCACAACAGGACATGCTATAACCACAGTCTGTTGGGATTACTGTATCACAGCCAGGCACCAGTGAAAAAGATCTGAAATTTTTTATTGAGATGTTGTAACGCTTTGATTTTTAATAAAGTAGTTAACATCCAACATCTCAAAGATCGTGACCTAACCCTAGATATGACTCAGTACAACCCATCCTATCACTGCTAATATCACCCTACAGGCAGGAGGTAAAATGTGTGGAATTACATTTTTAAAAGGTACTTACTGTATGGGACACACTCATATTGAACTTCCAGGTATTTGTATGTCCCTGGACAGGGGTCAGGGAAGACATCAGGTCCAGCCACCACTGCACACTGGGTACGGTTGTTGCATCTACAAAGGAAAGACATGGGCTGTCAGCTGCACATCCATTCACAGAATGATCCACATGTCTTTGAAGGCCACAGAACAAAGAGCGTGACACATGTGATGTGAAATCCAATAAGATGTATTATCCACTCATGCGGTTTGCTATATTCACCTTGAATCTTGAGCTTCATCTGTGTTTAAGAGCCCTTTGAGTTGACAAAACAGTGGTTGTTATGTGCATAGTGCTTGACCTGGAGAGACTATTACACTAATGGAACCATTGAACCTAGTTGTACACAAGGTGGTTCCTAACTGGAAGGGTGTGGAAAAAAACCCACTACCTGTTTGTGTGTATGTGTGTGCAGCAGAAAACCTTTGGCTTTCAGAGTATTTTGTCCCAGATTACATATAATTAATCTTAATTACCACAGGGGCCCGCTCTTCTGACACACAAAAAGTAAGTAATTCTCACTCTTATTAACACAGGTCATGTAGTCAGCATATTCTGTGACAGTGTTGGGTGGTGTATAGGCATGTAGCTCTAAAGAAATATTAAATTACATGTTTATGATATTTATGTAATAAATTGTGATTTGGAGAGGTTGAACGTAGTGCATATACTTTCATGGTAGATGCATGTTATTACACAAAATGCTACCCCACAAGAAGTGAAGTGCCACTTTGTCTCAGTGATTTGAATACATTATCCAAATGAGGTGAATGAGAAATGTGCTTTGGAGATACAAAGAATACACAAGGAGGAACGAGGGCTGAGGATCTATCTCTCCTCTAATCTGAATATTTTCTTTCAATTAGTACAACTGCTCTGTCGCTCCCTCTCTCTCTGCGCACCTGTCAAACAGGTGACATTTACATTAAAACTTCAGATTCTCCCACTGAGATATTTTTAATGAGCATGGCAAAGCCCTCAAGCCTTACTCTTACAGTTTCATTCAACAATTTGCATAATGAAATATGCATGAGAGCTAATAATTTTTTTAAATTTAATATTCACATAAGACACAGAGTACGAACGCAGGCAACAGGTTCCACTTCCTGTGACCTATATGGCGTCTGTAGCTGGCCAGTGCGTCTGTGCATGGTCAAGTGAGGGCTTTAAAGCTCTTATGTGGGGCAATGTCTGTCATATTCTAATAACAATACCCACCAGTCTTCTCTCCTTCCTCCCTCCCTTCTTTTTTCTCGCCTCTGTGCTTTTTAATTTCTTGCCCCGGTGCTTTCATCATCGGTCACCTGTCATCAGTGCAAGTTGTGGACTTGGGGGGACACAAACTGACACAGCACTGCAACTTTGCCCACAACACCCACCACTGGATGCCACTGGCTGGCCCAGAGTGCTGAATCAGAGCCCCAAACCACCATTTAATGACCCCACAAACTTACAAGAAAGAAGTCCCATTTAGTTATTTTCTCAGCTCAGCACACAAGATGATGAAGATAAGTCCATGTTTTACTCAAACCCAAGTGAAGAATTAATTATTTCCACACGCAGCTCTGTTAACACCAAGAAATGGCAAATCCCACAAGATGAAGCTTGTGGGAAAAAAAAACAACAAGTGACAAAAGATGATGCTTGTGAGCTGGGGAGTAAAAGCACATGACATGATCAAATAGTCATTGCACAAAGCTAACAAAATGAATAAGTAACTAAAACATTATATATTAAAGTAAAACTAAAAAAAAATGATGCAGGAAGCTGGGCAGGAGGAAGATGCATGTGTTTTCCAAAAGAATCAAAAGGAGAAAATGTAGGTTGTGCTCTGGCTGAGGGGAATGTGTGTGTGTGTGTGTGCGTGTGTGTGTCCATTTCTACTTTATGGGGTGTTTCTCGCCTCAGCCATAAGAACTGGAGGTTATTGACTGACTTAAACAGAGGGTACAGAGTAAAGATTTGACATAATCGCTCATGTGCTCTCCCTCCCTCCCTCTCTCACTGTCTATTTCTGTCTGCACTACCTTTCTTTTCCTTCTCCCCACACTCTCTAAGCCCAGATAATAAACTAATTTCTTTCTCAGCCTTTGTCTCCATCCTTCCTACCAAGGAATTATTCCTCCGCGTTCCTTCGTCTTTGTCCCTCATTCTGCCAGCCTGGTTTTTTTTTTCTGTTTATCTGCCTAAAACCCACTTAGCTGCACATTCTCAATATGTGGTATATATACCATATATGTGGTAGGGCCTTGTGTATTCTCTGTCTCTCTCTCTCTGTCCTTTCCTAATATCTTCCTCATCCCTGCCTCCCCCCAGGGTGTCATCTCCAGCCTCCCTCTGCTTCTCCCTCCATCTCTCCTCCATCCTTCCTAGAGCCTGTGTGCTGACGTCACCATTCTGTCTGAGCCAGTAGTCTGAGTCAGATCCAAAAAGACTCCCTTATGTCCCCAGCATCCACGCTGTTCCCCCCCCCCCCCCCCCCCCTCTCTTTTACTTTCATTCTGCCTCTGAAAATGTGTTTATGCACGAGACCAAAACAGAAGAACATCAGAAAAATGCACTACTCATGTTCCTCCTGCACTGCATGATGAATATGGATGAGGAAATGCATATCTGTACTCCCACCACACACCTTTGGAACCTCGTCCCTTTTTTTTATCCGCATTTAACACCGGTGCAGTTCATATTTTCCCTGTGTATTTTGGCGGAAAAGCTCCCTTTTTTTAATTAGCATGACCACATCAAAACAAGGCAGTGGCCTGGATACCGCCTTGCCTGCTGGCTTTCTTCCCTGCAACACACACACACACACACATACACACACTCTCAGACACGCACACACACACAAACAAACTCTTCACTAACAAAGCTGAGCTGTGGCAGGCAGGGAGAGAGAGCTCCGATGCTGCAGCGGGTGCTGCTGTTGTTATTGTCTCTGATGTTTTTCACTTTGTTTGGCAGACCTCCCTTCACTCCGTCTCTGTCTCTCTCTTTCATACAAACATAACTGACTGATGATTTGATGAGGCTGACGCTTGCTGATGAGGAGTGTGTGTGCGTGTGCATGTGTGGGGTATATGTGTGCATATGTGACAGCACACGTGTGTGTCCTGTGCAGAAGATGCAGAAAGGAATCAATATTTGTGTGTCGTGTATTTGTGCACTTCTGTCAGCATGTGTCTATGCGCCCGATGCAGATGTGTGGAAGAAGTATATAATTACAGAGCAAGTGAGAGCTGGGAACTAATCCTCATAAGTTGAAAGAGGTGTCTGAGAGTGAGTGACGCACAAAGCCTCAGCACAGCACTCTGGAATCAACATCCGAATACGGTCGAACCGCTCCATAACGCTGTCTGAGTCATCTGCCGCACTGTGTGAACACCCTAAACACATGCAAACATTCTGAAACCGTGTCTGAGGGGAGTAAACATGCAAACCCACACGCTAACCCTCAAACACACACATACACACACATACAGACTTGAGTATTTACAGTATATACAGTCCAATAACAGACAGATTAACCTTCTGGAAAGCTGTAAGAACATCTCAAAACTGAACTGCTATTGCATAAAAAATATACGGTATCATTCCAGCGCTTTAGGTAGACATTCATTAGATTACTTCAAACGCGTCGTGTTTTAACATCTGTGCTGTAACCTGTCTATCAATGAGTGGGTACACCTTGCTAGCATCAGGTTGCCTTCAGAACTGCCTTAATACTTTGTAGCATAGATTCAAGAAGGAGCTGGAAACATTCTTTGGAGACTTTGTCCCTTATTGACATCTTGGCTTCACACATATTTGTCGGCTGCACATCCATGATGAGAATCTCCCGTTTCACCACATCCCAAAGGTGCTCTACTCGATTGGTGCTTGTGTTCAGAGATGGCCTTCTGCATACCTTGGTTGTATCAAGTTACTGAGTAAGTGTTGTCTATCTATCATGTTCACACCAGTCTGTCCATTCTCCTTTGACCTCTGCTATCAACAAGGCATTTTCATCCTGACGCTAACTGGATCCACTCTCTATAAACCCTCGACATAGCTGTATGTACACAAATTCCAGCAGATCAGCAATTTGTCAACCATGCTATGTCATTCAAAGTCACTTATATCACCTTTCTTCTCCGTTCTGATGCCCACATGCAATGAGTTGCTGCCATGTGATTGGCTGATTAGATCTTTGGATTAATAAGCAGTTGAACGGGTGTACCTAATAAAACTGCCTTTCCCATTTTAACTTTGTCTAAGTCTTGTTGGTGTATTATTGTATTTTCCCTGTTTCTTGCCGTAAGATAGTAAATGGACTTGTACTCTCAGTGCTTTTCTAGTCTTTCTTAAACAGAAAGAAACCCGTTCGATATTGTCTTTAAAATGAAGCCTTTATATGCTACTATATTTTAGTTGTTTCTTTTTATTTCATAATTTGCATCTTACAACATTTGAACTTCTGCATGCTACATCTTATGACTTTTTTTTCATAGCAGGAACACACTGATGGTTTAAAAATGTCTCCATAGAGCCTCCTCTGAGAGTGGTGCATTGGTTGAAACATGCAATGCAGACTTATGGTGCGTGAAAGTCAGTCTTTTTTTTTTTCTCCCCACTGTGAGGTAACAGACAAGAAAAAACGTCTTTTCCGCTTTTGACTCGAGGACACGCTGGGAAAGAAAAACGGTTCTAAATGTCTATTTGACCCTTCAACCATTTGTTATTGTTCATTTTGATAACCTGTATAAAAATGTCATTGGTATAGTTTTTTATGACATAAATCATTTATATATTTCTCTAATAAACAGGTAAGATTCAAAATGAGATTAAACTTAAAAAAATAATGATAATAATAATAATAATACTAGATCCGCCAAAAAAAATATCCCCAATGGCTGAAAAAAGATTTTGGAAGATGTAACACATTTTGATTATGAACTCAAATGAAATCCCCATGCTGGAAATACACAAGCAGAGAGAGCTGAGCAGTTGGAAAAACAAAAATTAAAAGACAGTTTGAGAAAATAAAAGCATGGAGGGAGGATTTGGTGGAGCTCTTTATGTCCTGTGGGAGTTCAGGAAACCCATTTAACAGCAGACAGAGTGAAGTTACTGTATCTTGCCACAGGATAAAAAGCTGTTAGGCCGGCAACACACTCCTCCCCCCTCCTTTCCACATACACATACATTATACACACAGCACATATGAGATTCTGCTGGCACTGGTCTTGTGTCTGCTTTATTAGCTCCCTTATGTAGTTACACACACAAACACACACACACAAACACACACACACACATATATATAGAGTACAGGACTGTTTGTAGATTAGCAAACAGAGGGGTGAGAATGGATGTCCAGGCAGAAAAACTGTGAAAGGATGTAGAGGAAGTAGGTGTAATAAGTATTTGAAGATGGATGCAGGAGAGTGTGATTGACAGGGGTGAAAGAAGAGGAGCGCAAGACAGGTGTTTATGTGTGTGTGTGTGTGTGTGTGTGTGTGTGTGTGTGTGTGTGTGTGTGTGTGTGTGTGTGTGTGTGTGTGTGTGTCTGCCATGGAGTATGACAGATTTGGCTCTCTGTCTCCCACACACATACATGCACATACACACACGTACACACACACACACACACACACACATATATGTATATATATACGTACACACAAACACTGATGCACTCCTGTGCGGTCCCTGAATGCATTTCTGTCAGCTCTCGAGCTGGCTGTCAAACAAGCCACAGGTAAAATAATGTTGTTTTTCCTACTGGGAGAAAGCTTTGAGATGTGTTACATTATTAATATTTGGCTGGAGGATGTCACTCTTTCCCATTCTTTCTGAGAAAGTCAACTTTCTTTTTGACATGTAATACATGTGTGTACCACCAACACTGTATATGATGCTTTTCGCATCTAGCTTTTGTGTGTATACTTTGGGCTGTCATGCATGTAATTGGGACACTAAATGAGCCAACAGCTCTAATCAGGTAAAATTTTGCAGCAGATTCTGAAAATCAAGTATTAAGCCTATGTATCAGGTTTGAAAATAGCTAAATGGGTGTTCTATTTAAAGTGCCTTCGCCTGCCTACTCTTGCTGCTCTCCCTACAAACCACTTTGCAACCCACCTCCACTTCTTTTTTTATTACTGTCTGATTTTTCTAGTGTCATATTTACTCTTGATTTCTCTCTTTCTACATTCTCTGTCTGTCTAACATGAATCTATTTCTGCTCAAGGTTTCTGCCTGTAAAAAGGATGGTTGCCCATGCCAGTACCATAGACTGTATATAGAATTGATACTATGGCTCTGCCTTTTACCACTGTATAGTTGTGAAGCCAAAAAACCTCCGTTATGGAATCCACCATTGTGCAGCCAGAGTCTGCACAGTAGAGACTATGAGGGACTCTGAGAAAATCTGAGTTGAAGTGGGTGACAATTTTTTTTCTTCCGACAGTCTAATCTCTTCTTTACTCTCCTTCCTGATGTATTTTACTATTCCCCCCAAAAAATACACAAGAACGGCAGCTGTCAATCATCATTAAACAAGACATCTTTGTTAAAGATATGACATTAGCAAGTCTTGACTTGTTAATGTATTTGGAAAGCGTCTTGAGAAAATGTCATGTGTTATAATTTGGTACATTATAAATAAAGATTGATTGAATAATACATGAATAAGTGGTTGAAGATGACTGAATGATTTAATGAATGAATGATTGATTTGTATTGATAGTGATGTCCATGCTGCTCTATTTTGCTCTTGCTCTCCAGCAGGGAGCCCGCAGAGCAGAGCCATACATCCAAATATGTGGCATGAAAATAAATAATTGTGTTGTTCTGACTAAAACGTAAGAAAACCTGATATCTGCTGTTTACAGCTGATGAGTGTTAAGCTGCAGACATTTCAGCGATTTGAGTACGTACGTACCATTTCATAAGAAAATTTTACAGAATGTCAAATTTATGAGAAAACTTGTTTCTGATTTAACATCAAATTTCAGATGTCAATAAATTGTTTGAAAAGGCTAGTCATGACAAGAACTAAACTTGGCTGTTGACAGTTTTAAGCTGCACATTCTTTCTCTCCTCCCCTCTCTTCTTCCTCTGGTTTCCATAGCAACTTCCACATCGCCCAATTCCAGGACACACTCAGGGAGCCTTCCTCCTGATTCCACCTAGCAACATTCCTGTGCTGCCATCCCTGATTCTCTCGGCTTACATCCGTGTGTTCATTTTGTGTGAACTTCCCTATGTGACACCTCTCTCTCCACAGTTTAATCCAAGACCACCTGCTAGCACAAACTCCAAATCCTCCTAAAAGCTAAAAGATGAGTAGCGTTTCAGACAGCTGTGCTGTCGCTCCTGGTTGGCCAAACGCAGAGAAGCGTGTAAAACACCATCGCCGGCAAGAAGACGGAGCCACGCCACACCGAGACACTGTCTTGTGGGATTTAGTCAGCCTCACCTCATGGCGCAGAAAAAGAAAAAAGAAAAAAAAGGCATGCCATTGTGTGTATGCATGTATGTGCATGTGGAGAGGGGGAGGAGGGCTGCTCTTTTTGTCCTGCTTTGGTTTTGTGCTTCAATGTCAAAGTCAAAGCATGAAGTCAGACAGGAAGTCACTCTGTGTCTGACGCACTGACTCACATGCTTGTCTCTGGAAGCGTCAGGCTTTGTGCTTGTGTGTGTGTTTGTGTGTGTGTGCTCAAGAGGGAGAGGGAGTGTGAGCCGTCTAGACCACTCTGAAACCATCATCATGCAGCCATGTAGCTTTGGTGCTTGGTGAAGCATGATAACTAAGGTTAGCAGAGCTGTGGCGACAGGAGAACAGGGTCAGACACTGGAGACTTTGACATTCTGGCATGTTCGGGTTTTAGGTGAGCAGCACAGCTGTCAGTCAGGGTGAATGTAAGCAGGAGCCTGGAACGGTTGATTTAGGATTCAGCTTATAGTGATCTCTTGTAATGAGAATACACAGGTACAAATTTGATCGCATGTCTGATGCTAAATATCTGTTTAAGGAGTGATACTGAGGTAAAATCCATCCATCTTTGTATATTCCTCGTTGTATAAATTATCTGCATCTATCCGCGCGTGTGTGTGTGTGTGTGGGCCCTAATTACCGGGTGGCAGTTAGGCCCCCAGGGTGCTGCAGGGCATCTTCTGTAACCGTGGAGACTTTAGGAGGATGGCAGTGTGCACAAACACACATGTATATGCACATACATGTACACACACGCCTACACATACCAACACACACACTAAGTAGGACATATCAGACCTGATTCAATGGGAAGCGGAATGGTTTAATGGAGAGAGGAAAGTGAACTGATAAAGAAAGAAAAAAAGATGGATGGCTATAATAACCAGACATAATTGTTATAAATATCCATGAGTCCACCTCTGCAAACCATTACACACAGAAACTCACACACACGCACAAACTCACACACGCACAAACTCACACAATAGTCAACGCCTCAGTGCCAAACTGGAATTTAGAACATAATGTTGTTTTTGTACTTAGAGTCACAGAGTTGGAATAATGACTACAAATGTAAGATTTATATAACACTGAGATTATTTATTTATATCCGTTACACCTCTCTCTCTCTCTCTCCCTCCTTCCTCTCCTCCTGTGTTTACTGATTAGATTCAACTGAAGGAGACAGATGAAGTGCAGGTATGTCTGGGGAAAAAAAAGGTGCCAGACCGTATGGCATAGTTCACTGGTTACAGTCTTGGACTTCTACACATGGCTAGCACCAGATTGCAGTCTATGATTCATGTGCGTTTTCATAATTCATGGAGTCAAAGAAGAAGAACTTCAGAGGTTTTTTTCTTTTTTTTCACAGTCTCTTGTGTGAATGGTTCAAACGTGCTGCAGCACACATACAAAGGCATACAACCATACTGTACCACACTGCACACGTTCACACACAGATGCACACACAGAAATGAGGGCGCACAGTAACACACTAGCCTGGTGCTTTGAAGGCTGAGGCCCAGTTCTGAAGAGACAGGCTGCCAGAAGAAGTTGACAAAGCTTGGGAACGGATGAGAAACTCTCCCTCAGTGTGTCTTTGAATGTGTGCTTGTGAGCAACAGAGTGTTTGAGCATGCTCGCATGAGCAGGGAAGAATGTTCTTGAATGCATGCGTGTGTGATTATTGGTGTGTGTGCACCTAGGGCTGGTGCAGGTGTGGGTTTACAGTCGCTCTCCTAAATTTGTGTCTTTATGCCTTTAACCTGCATATTTTGTCAAACAGGGCTGACATACAGTGCTTAACAAATTTATCAGATCACCACCCAGTGAAAGGTGTTAATTAACAGTGTATTGTTGATGACCAATATATGTTTTATGTTTCTGTAATGGTTAATGCACCAGGATGCTCTGGCTCTTCAATTTAGATTATATTTTGCATGATAAAACACAATTGTTGCTGTTGTCCATGAATAATCAAAATTCCTTTTCAAGACAATAATAATAATAATAATAATAATAATAATAATAATAATAATAATAATAATAATAATAATAATAATAATAATAATAATAAACCGATTGGTTTCATTCCTGAACAGAACATTTTGTTTTAGTGGTTGTAGGTTATTCTTGATTAATTTCTGACTTAAGACAATTCCAGTTTTGTTTGCTGGATGTATTTTCTGTTTTAAAGACAGGTGGTCTTATAAATTTGTTCAGCACTATTTCCTTGTTCCCTTGTTTACTGTTTAGCACCAAGTCAAATTCCTTGTATGTGTAAATGTAAGTGGCAATAAAATTTGATTTTGGATGTGATACATATTTCAAAAATTAAGCCAACATGTTGCACCTCATCTGCTATTGCACTTTTTTTTTCCAGGGAACCACCTTTACCCTCAGCAGGGAAAGAGGGTGCTAACTGATAACACTAAAACAGAAGGTGAGGGAGGAGGAAAAGTGACAGTGAGGGTGAGAAGTGGGGGTGAGAAGCAATTTGAGAATTCAGAGGTGGGAGGAAAAAAATGGAATTAGTGACAAAAACAATGATATTAAAAAGTGACAGTTAGAGGAATACTAGATGAAGTATATTCTTATTTAACACTTTAAAAAATACACAAGAGACAAATAAAGAGAAGCATGAGAGAGGGGGATATCTCTCTATCGGTGTCTCTCTTATCAAAGCAGTTTCACTTTGTGCTGAGGGACTTCTTCAGGAGGAAGGTGGGGTAAACAGAGGAGAGCAACAGAAAGTGAGGAAGAAGAAAGGGCAAGCAAGGTGACAAGGTGGGACAGGTGGTATAGGTGTCCGGGGGGACAGTCTGTTTGAAGTGTAGAAGTAATTTTCTTACATGGCTGCTGTGGCTGAGGAGAGCAAAAACAGAATTTGTGTGCTTTTGTGAAATGTCTACACATTCGTCAGTGTCCATACTTGGAGCCTCAAGTGCCAGAATGCATGTGTGCTGCATCGAGGGGGAGAGAGAGTGAGGGAGAGAGTGCACTGAAAGGTACTCAGTCCATGAAGCACTCAAGTATCGGTGAGGGACAAGGAGTGCATTGTGAAGCATCTCCATAGAAGCCATCAAGTCACTTTCATGTCAATGGATCGCTCTAACTTGCAGGCATTCCACCATTTGGGCTTGTAGCTCCTCTCGTCTGGGCAAAACGGAACAACCCAGAGCCCCAAATGCTTCTCTCGTCCTCATATGACTCTCACTTGTGACACTTTAATGTACACTCAACACAACCACACCTCTAACAGCAGCCAATTGGGCTTTGAAAACTATAATGACACTGAGCTTGATTTTTAGGAGGACACAGAGATGGAAGAGGAGGACAGCTCTGCAAGTGGGGTGAGTTTTTTGAACATTCATAATTGGACTCATATGGACATTTTTAAATTAAAAAGGAAAAAGGAAACTAGGCTACGGCCGACCTTCAAACAAAGAGTGTTCGGTAGCCATTTTGGAATAGAGGCATTTCAGTTCAAAACACAATAAAAAGGAGTGAGTCATTGAACTGGGGCCAGGATATCGCTAAAACAGATTAAGCGTAACTTTCATGGCCACGGCTTTGTTTCCCCTTCAACCCAGCGTATCCCAATGGGGAGATAATCTGGGAAATGCAGCGATATCAGGTCCTCTCTAGGTTGCCTGAGAAGCCTTGTGAGACCCTCTGGAGATATGAGGCTTTGATATCAAGACCAATTATGTGGTATGGGCGTGCACACACATAGACACAAGCGCACACACACATTCCCTAGCCTTGGAGAGTGGTGGAGAGGAAAACAAAGAGAGAATGTGATACTGAGGAAACACTGGGCAGGCGGAACATGCTCTTGATTTTATCAGCCAGTCGAGCTGGGCCTGAAAACCAGAGAGGATACAGACATAGAGGGAGTGACAGAGTGGAAACTAGACGAGCTGAAACAGACTGAAGACAGCGGCTGTGTGAGTTTGGGAAAGAGCCAAAAGCACACACTGTGAAGTGTGCAAAACCCCCAATCCAGCTTTCAACACACATTAGTGCAGAAAAACGCACATTAGATGTGAGCAAGAGCACGCAGTAGAAGATTCTCTGCGTATATCTGGATGTGCTTTAAAAACACAGCACACTCTGTGCATGGCCAAATCTAGCTGCATTGATAGTATGGAGTGTGCTAACACACACACACATAAGCTCACTCACTGGTTCTTGAAACACACACATATAGATATATATGTGATA
Source organism: Labroides dimidiatus (assembly GCA_030710495.1). NCBI lineage: Eukaryota > Metazoa > Chordata > Actinopteri > Labriformes > Labridae > Labroides > Labroides dimidiatus. The sequence continues at coordinate 16,688,494 of CM061145.1, forward strand.
AACAGTTGTTTCCTGTCTGAGTCACCTCCACAGAGGATCGTTTAAGATTAAGTTTGGCCTCTGGCTCTGCTAATTGGAGCTTAAAGTCTGCTGTAGCCCCTGGGCAGTGGATGCTGTGTGGCACATGCTGTGTGTGTGTGTGTGTGTGTGTGTGTGTGTGTGTGTGTGTGTGTGTGTGTGTGTGTGTGTGTGTGTGTGTGTGTGTGTGTGTATAAATTATGGATGGTAAGGGCTGTAGGAGGAGAGTGGCCACACAAGCTGCAGCTGCCAGAGTGAGCAGAGAGTGGAGAGCCCAAGCTAGGCCAAAGCAATCGCAATCAGAGCCGAGCGACATTGCATGGACAGGTGGTTTGATCGAGAGACTGAGGGGAAAGAAATAGAGAGAGGAGGAATCGGGGAATAATGGGACAGCAGCAAAAACCACTCAAAGTCAGAAACATGTGATGTGAAAAACTCAGATACTAATGGTGACTTTAATGAATTATTCATACTCAGCGTTCTCATTACACAGAACCTTCCTTCCCCTGGTTGCTATTTTTGTTTCTTCCATTATTTTCAGTAAGTTCTCATCATCATACCTGCCTAACACACCCCCAGCTGAACCATAAAGACCATAAATCCTAACAATATTCATAAAACTTCCTCCTCATTGTGTCTTGTACCACTGAGACTTCACACAAAATATCTTTGTCAACTAAAGTGTTAAAGTTGTTCATCAAGAACAAAATACTTCCAACACTCAGTCACTAAATTAAACAGCGCTCTTTCTCCTGTTAAACATTCAACCAGTAATTTGACACTACAATTACAAATGCCTGAATCCACAACTCTAAAATCACACACACATTTTCTATAGAGCTCTAATTAACCTAGTTGAACTAAATGAAGACACATCCATTAAGTTTGACGCTGAACGTGTGAGATCCTATATTCCCCAACCAGTAAAGGAAACACATTAGAATTGTTTTTTCTTTGAATGAAAATGAAGCATGATAAGATATTATGGTCAGTTTGGGACAAAGAGTGGAGGCCATTGCTCTGGCCAGCTGAGGAAGTGTTACCCAAGTAATTTCCATTGTCTGATAAGGTTTTGCAACTGTGAGACATTGTTCTGCATGTTCTGAATGTGATAACAGCAGGGAGGGGTGTTCAGCTCACAGATTACACCAGTTTTTAACAAATTCAATCTCTTTTTGATGCATTTGGCTTCATCGGTCAGACAGCGCAACATTATGGTGTTCTGATGCTGTTTATGCTGTTTGATGTCAGGTTTTTAAAAGCAGGTCAACATGTGAATAATGCAGAACCTCACACTGATACGTCTCCAAGGAGAGAAAACATACAGCTGCACTCCTACTGTAACTGTTATCTCTTTGATTAAAAATACCTTTCTTTGAGCTCATAAAAAGTGAATCATTCAAAGGGTTCTCAGTCGTTTATTGATTTTGCAGTATTTCAGTGGTGTTTTTAGTATCAATCCACAAAGATGTATCCGTGTACTAACCTGAGTGACATGATCTTGTATGCATCTGGTAGATAGCACCGTGTGTTTTCCATCTGGGCGGGGTCTGAGTCACAGATCTTGTCATCTGTGCGACCGTAGTTGGCGCTCTCAATCATGATGACATCAGTCCCTGGGCATCGCAGCTCGATAGGGTAGGACTCACAGGACAGCTCCCTGCGCACCACTGCCATTGGGATGGGGGCACGGCCGTAGGCTGGACACACAAACAGAAGCATTTGTACAAACATTATTTCTAACCATATGACAACTGTCTCTAGAACTGATTAGAATACCAGACATCTTGTGAGGCAGCCTTTTAATAACTGCATTGGAGGCCTAGATTGTACAAGCACAGATTGTGTTCGACTGACTCTGCATTTGTAATCTTGCCATATAGACTAATTATCCACACTATTAGAAAACAATGGCATCAGAAAAGATTTTTCATAAAGACCATGTCCACTGTTGCAAGTGAACCCACTTAGTAATTACTGTTTTTCAGTGAACAGTTTTAGACATCATTCTAGATAGAGAGTAATTGCCTGGCAACTTCAACCAGCATTTAGTTGTGCAAGATTATTAAAAGATGGCAATGCCTAATTATGCACAGAAGTTGCAAATTCGATGCATGCTTCCGCTCTTATTGTGCTGAACGAGGCAACATGTCATTAATTCCAATAATACCAAGCCCCTCTAAGTGATGAAACATCTGCAAGACTAAACAGAAATCAAGTTAATTCTGTCGAAATGAGTGTTGATATCCCATAAGGTCAGTGTCAATGGCAATCTTATGGGCTGTAGGGCAATCTTCAAAAAGGAGCAGCAGAGAGGCACAGAATATGGGAATATCAGCTTTCTTTCTTTCTTTTTCTTTCTTTCTTTCTTTCTTTCTTTCTTTCTTTCTTTCTTTCTTTCTTTTTTTCTCTTGCAGCAGGGACAGACATATCTAACACACATTTGGTGATACAGAGCAGGTTTCTCAGCTCCATCATGCGTACCAATAAATGATGGCAGAGAGCCAATGCGTAAAATGCAAAACCCTGAAACTGAGTCACCTAAACAGAAAGCAGTAGCAGCTGCGATTTTTCTTCAGTGTCAGTGCTATCTGGGTATTTTTAAGTATACAGACAATATATTGTTATGTTAAAACTTGGAACATTTCAAGGTACTTGTAATTTATTATTCAAATCCCACTTGATGTAATGTGTGACAGTTATCAACTGCTGTTTGTATTAACACATATTTTAGAATTTGTACTCGTTTTGTGAATATTTGGTAGGAATTATTTCACAAAACATAATAAACAGAAAACACTTAAGTTATTCAAAAACAATCACATGGCAGCAATTCACTGCACTGAGGCATGTAGACAGAGTCAATCTTGAAACAGACAGACAGCAGCAGAAGACCACACTGGATAATACTCCTGTCAGCTAAGAAAAGGAAACTGAGGCTTTAATTCACAAAGGCTCACCAAAACTAGACAACAGAAAATTGAAAAATGTTTCTTTATCTGATCAGTCTGGATTTTTGCTGCCATATTCAGACAGTAGGGTCAGAATTTGAGGTTAACAACATGAATCCATCCTGTCTTGTATCAATGGTTCAGGAAGTCTTTAGCTGAGCATGTCCATCTCTGTCTTCCAGCTCAATACATGCTTGTCATACAGCTCAAAAATCTCAAACTGGTTTCTTGAATATGACACTGTACTCCAATGGCCCCCACAGTCACCAGATCTCAATCCATTAGAGCTCCTTTGGGATAAGGTGGAACAGGGGATTTATGCAGCCAACAAATCTGCAGGAACTGTGTTGCCATCATGTCAGTATGGACCAAACTCTCTGAGGAATGTTTCCAGAACCTTGTTGAATCTATGCCATGAAAAAATCAAGGCAGTACTGAAAGCAAAAGGGGGTCCAACCAGGTACCAGCAAGGTGCAGCATATGAATTGGTCGGTGAATGTAAAAAAAAAACAAAAAAAACTAAACGTATGCATGGGTTTTGTAACTCTGTATGCTCACTTCAGTACATTTTAGTAAAAACAACACCAACGCAAAATTAACCTGAAAAAAGGCTGGCTCTCATTCTAGCTCACTTTGTGTTTTTGAAACCAAAGAACGAGGAGTTCTATTTTTTATACCAAGTTGAAAAAATATACCGAACCTATCATCCTGCAGAACAATAACTACCTGTATAGTTGCAGCCAGTGCCACACTAAGTATTACGAGGTCTGACCATTTCCAACTTAATAAAAGAATAAGAAACAAAGATGTCACTCTGATTTCTGTCTTTTTGTCCTGAGGAGCTTTGTGATTACAGAGGACTGCTGTGACACTGATAGTGTAGGGCTGGTGGCCCACTGGGGTTTTGGTTGTTGTGCTGCAGCTTGGATGTTGTTATTCTCTGATCAGGAAGGCAGTGATCCCTGTGTGCTTCAGCCTTCATCCCTTGATAGAATGTTTATCAGCTGAGGTGTTCAGTCGTGTTGCTTTATTTCATTGTCACCGAGCAGCTCTGTAATTGTAAAGTAGATTTTATTTCATACAGCTTCATACTGTGCGTTGTCCACTAACTCTGCCAGAAAACCCTCTTAGAGATTTTATTATGTAGTCTGCTTTAGTTATACCCGAAGCAGTAAATATGATATGCATTGTCTCAGCTGAATAAACTAATAAAGTATATTAAATCTGATATAGCCTGTAGTATGTGGCTGCAGGCCCAGTAACTGGGACTGCTTGTTGTTCTATGCCACTTTCATTCTTATTGAAGAATAAATCCAGTCAAGACCATCCAAATCAATAAAGACTCAAACACACAGGCATATACATGTGCATTTATGAACTACCCAGTTTCAAAAACAGACCTGCAACGTTTGTGAAAAAACATGTCACAGCACCACCCTCCTTACCCTCCTTGTCACTATAACCATAGTAACCCTGTCCTCCCTCCCTTGGCTCTCTGATTGGTGAGAGGAGCATCATGGCTACATGAGTGCAGCAAAGAATCTGAATGAGCTCAGTGACACTCTGGCCAGGCTCGACTTAATACTTCCCTTCAGTACATCACACCCACACACACTCACGCAGACACTCAAACATGCATAAAAATATTCAGAGATTAAATGTAAATGCTAAAAATCATAGCAAGTGTCCCAATAACTGTGTGGTGCTACCCGAGGGCTCTACTCTGATAAATGCATGCTCTAGCTTAGAGATAAGACTGATATATACATGACATTTACTGAAAATGTTCTAGCCTCATGAACGAACATATTTCACCCCGGGCTGTGATGGGACCGGAAGCACACAATCAGATTGGACGTGTGTCTAAGCAGCAGCAGCCAGGGACTTGAAGGACTTTTTGTGCACGTAAGAGGGCAGTGCTTAGGGCAGTGGGTCATTACTGTGTTAATAAGAGTGTTAGTTTATTAGTTTTTCAATGGCTGCCTCACGTCTGCTTCCCTGAGCATGAATGTAAATTGTGAAGAGAGGGTTAATTGAAGCGTGCAGGGATCAATACACAGTATTGTAAGGCAGCTGTCTAGACTGACTTCGGATCAGATGTCTTACACTGTTGCCTTACAGGGTCCCTGCTGGACATAAAGGGAGCATTATGACACAAACACCCACACATGCACAGACACACACTTCAAATAACGGGTCTATCTGTGTTCCAATTAAAAGCCACTCTGCCTCCATAAGCAGCAGTAAATGCTCCTCTTGCAAACGCTAGCTTGTCTTGTCATGACCCCATAATTCATGCATTTATATCAGCTGCCTCACCTATAAAACTTTGCCGTGTTAAACGAAACGACTTCCTCTGCACATAACCCTGTCACTTTTCGCAAACAAGCATGAGCTGAGCATGAGACACATGACCGAGACAAGAGCCAATATTTAGCTCCCGTTCCTGGCACGTGTGCAATAATGTCACAGCTGACAAGTGCATGTTAATGTGTCCGTCATTAGTTGTGTAAGTAGTGACAGAAAGTTGGCAGCCTCTGGACTGTACAGACAATCTTATTCAGACACTCTCATTGCCTTGGGTGGGGGGGGGCAGAAACAAAGGATATTGATTTTTACATTTGGGCCAAGAACAAGAGAGTGGCGAAAGAGGTGAAAGGATGGAGAGAAGGAGAAGGAGAGGGTGAGAGGGAAGAGGAGAGAGATTTAAAAGGTGATCTCTCACTTGAACTGCCAAAGCGTTTGGTTGCAGCTTCCTCAAATGTAGGTCTCCTGAGTTAAAGCGAAAACAAGCCCATTTTTAAAGTGCAAAAGATCTTTTAAAGGAAAAGATTTTTTTTTTTCCTTTCCAACAATAAATCCTCAAAAAACAAAAGGATCCGACCAAACCAACAATTATTGCCTGTTTAACAGAGCCTGATAAAGCTTTTTCTCCTCCCCTGTAGAGGTCCACTGTTGTCCAAAAACAATTTATGTCAAGTGTATAAAGATCAGTGCTCACCAAATGGGGCTTGTTGGAGAAGCTGGGCAGTGCTTGATGTATGATATGAGAACCATTCCAACAGTCCTGTCTGGCTATTTTAATGGGGCAAAATTATGGTCAGGGACCCTCTTCCCTTGGGAATATTAAAAAGGGTCCCTGACTAAAGAGACAAAATAATGGATTCTGCAGATACTACAACCAGTTATGGCCTTTAAAAAACTATTAAAAACACATAAATAAGCTTCAAAAGTGGAATGGTTATTATGGTTTCTGACTATGAATGAACTTTATTTTCACATTTTTATCCTTCTGCTAAAACCGGTCTCACAGGAATGCGCTGTTTATTTCTGTTTGAGTTATTTTAAAACTGAAGTTCCCAACTGCTTTAAAAAGTTACTTAGTCTGTTATTTCAACTCTGTTTGTTTTTAGAGGGACCAAATACAAAAGATGGCCAGGTTCCAAAGACAGGTGTGGGAAGTTGTGAGGAAAGGGATAAATATATTGTTGTTTGTTGTCTTTCCGTGGTATCTGTTGACAGAATAAATGCAGTATAAAACAATAACAGCCCCCGCTTTAACACTGTAAACTGCTCATATATTTACCACAGTTTATTTGAGGTCCTCTACAGTGACAATAACTTTTGTGCTGTAGTAGCATTTTTGTAGAACAAACATGATCAACAAGGCTGCCTTATCAGGTTAAAACTTGCTCCTGCCAGATATAAACTCTCAACTGCTCGAAAAAAAAATTTGGTCCAAACATCCTCCCTTTTCTATTCCCTTTTATTTGTTTTCACATAACCCTGAAATAATGACAAGACACGGCTCAGTGGGAAAGATGGAGTGCTTGCTGGTGTGTGTCCTCAAGCTAAACTGTCTTTGTTTCAACTAATCCTTGCTAAGTATAAACAGCACAATTTGCATATGTTGACTTATTCTTTCAACACTGATGCAAATACCTTTGAATGAAACTCATCTCTTGGTGCTGAAGCAGAGCCTGTGATGGTTGTGCGTCTGAGGAGCTGCCTGCGAGCACTCCCTCTGTGTGCTGCAGTGTGTTAATGCAAGTTTTACTCTGCATCCATGTTGCTGAACAGTATGTTATCTGCACATGTCAGCAGCACAGACAAGTACATACTTGACTCTGTGCTCTGTGTGTGTGTGTGTGTGTGTGTGTGTGTGTGTGTGTGTGTGTGTGTGTGTGTGTGTGTGTGTGTGTGTGTGTGTGTGTGTGTGTGTGTGTGTGTGAGTGAGTTCCATGTGGCTGCTGCACATGTGCGGCAGTTTTTCTTCTCAACAGTGTGACTGACAGCAGCCATTAATAGGATTAAGTCCAAGTGGGCCAGAGCTCCCAGTTGGAGCCTTCAAAGCCCACCATCACAAGGGAGCGGAGGAAACATACAGACAACCTGCTGGGGCTGCATCTGCACAGTGTGTGTGTGTGTGTGCTCAGAGGAAACGTTTGCCTGAGAGGTAAAATAGGAGGGTGTGTGTAACCTGCGTTTTGAGTATGTGTGTTTCAACAGGAGTTGATAATCACTTCAGTGTGTTGAATTTTGTTGCAGTAAAACCAGTCTGAAAGTTTTGAAGTGACAGAGCATCCAAAATGAAATACTAGGGGCTCTGTGCTTTTAGCTACATTTCTATGAGTTCAAAAGAGTCTTTCTAAAAAAAATAAATAAAAAAAATAAAAAATAAAAAAAACATTTTTCCATTAAACTCTTGCAAAGAAAATTAGCTAAAACGTATTCTGTTCATTACAAATACCACATTAGTATGTTTAAGAGTAAAATCTACTCTAAAGGAAAAGGATATAATCTACACTTAAGCATAGTGTAATTTTTGCTGTGTGTGAATATTGCTATTCAAGTTACACCTTAAGCTGCACTTGGCATGGGCTTTGTTGTCTGACCCCACGTTTCCCTGAAATACAGATAATTAGCCAATTTACAACTGAGATTTCAACACAAGAATGAATCTGATCTGTATTAAAAGTTTTTGCTTTTAATTGATAGTAAGTTTGTGCTAACACCTCCTCACAGCAAGAGGGTTTCTCTTTTTTTAAATCCTGGCAGGGGTCTTCCTGTGTGAAGTTTTCCATTTCCTACCCGTACATCTGTGGGCTCCCTGTGGGTAATTCCAGTGTCCAACAGTTCAAAATGTGCTTGTTAGTTACCTGCCAAATGCTAAGAGCATGAAAGTGTCATGTTGCCTGTCTTTATGTTGGCAGAGCTGATATAGTAACAGGCCCCTTGTGCAGGATTTACTCGACCTATGATAGCTGGGATAGAATGAAGCCTACCACAATTCCAAACAGGAAAAGCTGTATTGCAAAAGGATGGACGGATGATGGATGAAGTGAGGGGTGGGTGGATGCATGGATGCATGGATGCATGGATGGATGGATGGATGGATGGATGGATGGATGGATGGATGGATGGATGGATGGATTGGTTGATGAATAGATGGCCACCTAAAGGGTTTATTATGCTTTCTGCACGTTTGTGACGCACAGAGATGAGAAACGCGAGTTCAGCATGAAAGAATGTGTGTGGCTTTCATACTTATTAACACTCAACACACAGTACTAAACTAGAAAAGACATTAGAAATTTTCAGAGGTGTGCGACTTCGCAGACACATCATGCATAAACCAAGCTTAAGACAGCTAGAATAGGATTGAGGATACCATGACCCCAAAGAGAAAAAAAAGCTGTATTGAGTGGTGGATGGATGATTGAACTGATGGACTAATGGATACATGGGTAAATCATTAGGTTAGTGGATAAATGGCAAGATAAACAGGTGGATGGTTGAATTGATGCATGGGTTTATGGACGCATTGGTGGATGTCTGGATGGATGAATGGATGGGTGGATGGATGCGTAGGCTGACTAACTCATTGATTGGTGGGCAGAAGGACTGATGAATGGAATTGATGCATGGGTGTAAGGATGGATGGATGGATGGATGGATGGATGGATGGATGGATGGACAGATGGACGGATGGATGGATGGGCTGGTTGACGAATTGATGAATGAACAGATAATGTAGAATGGGTTGATAGATGCATGGGTGGATCAGTGGGTTGGTAGATGGATGGATCAACGGATGGTTGTACCGGGTGGATGGATGAATGGCTTCATGGACTGAACAATGGATTGATTAAAATAAATGCATAATAGGGTAGATAGATTTATGGATGGAAAGTCATAAATGATTAACATATAACATAAACCTGCTCATCTACTGTACCTTGACACGTGAATTAGTTCTAAATTCTCTCTTTTTGTTTTTATGTTTGCAATGTAGAAGTTGTTGACAACTTAAGGGATGAACTTTATTTATCTTATCCACTGAGTTACGTTTTTTTCTCAGTAAATGGCCCGCCTTGGGTCCTAGTCTGTAATAGGCATATAAATAGCAAAATGCAAATAACACATCAAGCACAGTTAAATAAAACAGGAGTACAACAGCAGCCTTTCCAGATCAGTAATGTCAGTCACCATCTCTGGTGTAAATGAATGTTTCTGTCTGCTTTGAATGAGTGTTTTCTCTTACCAATGGCAATGGGAGCAAACAAGGTGGAGACGAAGAGCAGGCATCTGATCCACATGACGTCTGAGGTTGACCTGGAAGTAGATATGGAGGTACTTCCTGCTGAGCCCAGACGCTCCTGTGGCGAGCTGTTTTTGTCACAGCTCAGTGTCCCTGACACCATACAGACCTGCAAACAGCAACACAGAGGGTTTGTTTATTTAGATGGCAAACCCAAACACACTGGGGTGACTTGACATGAATTTGATGTATCTGTATTAGTCACAGAGTCTATACAACACACATATTTTCTGATGTTGAAACATCCACTGTATTTATTCCTCTAAATCCTCAGCTGCAGATGTGGATATCATCAGCAAACACTTGATGTCTAATTATTGTAATTGCTGGTAAACTGTGAATTTTCACATATTCAAAAAACCACTGGCTCAGATTTATTAACAGTTTACCACGCGCTGATGACAGACACCCAACTGCACTGTTTCCATGAAAATTCTCTTTCAAGTAACAAATTAGCTTCCTGATCATTAAAGATAAACTGCTTAAATAACAAACTGTATTTATGCAAAGAGAAAAAAATTCCCTGACATCCTATTACTCTGTTTACTTATGGCAGATTGACGCTTTAACAAACAGCACTTTACTTGGGTCAATGCAGCTTCCTGTAGACTTATGTCACTGTCTACCAGACAGGAATCAATAAGTTTCATAAATGATGCTGGGAAATATAGAGAGCATAGAGTGATTAAGAAGCATAATAATAACTTAAGTGTTTTCTTATGGAACCCAATAACAGCTCGCGGGTGACACAGGAAGAATAATACGTTGTACATCAATATAATAGTTTGTTCATGTTTACGCATGTTTAGATTGCAAACATTTTTACATTATGTAATTTAAAAAGGCTGAGAGGCATCTGATGAGAAATGATTAAGAGTTCATCCATTATTGAGCTCATTTCAAACCTACGTACTTACAATTCTGATACAGCTGGAAAGACGGCATGGATAATACTGATTATAGGAAGGATAAGGAACATTTGTTCAAATGCATTTTTCAGACCACAACAGAACATACGCTGATTTATCCATTAAGAGCCAATCAGTGAAGGAAATGCAAGACTAAATACTTAATGTAGGCCTTGTAGGAGGAAAAAAAGGCTAAAACAAGACAAAATGGTGCTTAATGTTTGTATAATGATGCTGCTGTCCCAGTCAGGATCCACTTCACTTGGTATTCCACATCAGCATCTAAGTGTGAAATGTATTGATGTTCCTATCTAATTGTTCATTTCATGGTCCATCAGTGATAAACAATTAATAAGTGGATGGTTTCTGAGATTAGTTATAGCAGCAACACACTGATAAGCATCATTTCTGCATCTGGTTTTTATCTGATTAGGCTGACCAATGTTGTTCAATCATTCGCCCTTCTGCCCAACGTACAAACGAACTCTTCCGCTTACTTCCTCCACTCTCAAAGTGACTTTATAATGAAGACGTACTAACATTTCAAGCCATTGTAGCAGCCCTGTTGTGTGTGAGTTCTATATTTTTTTTCTGCAGAGGGGTCACTGCAGTGTAAATTCATTGCAATCATCCTAGTTGAAGTCAAATAAACATTATTTTTTATGAACTTTTAGTTCAAATGTACTCTTTTAGTTCAACAGCACTCTTTGTTCATAAATGTCAGTTTTTCTCAAGGAAACCAGAGCAGCTCCAAATAAACAAGCACGAGTGTGTGTGTGTGTTTGTGTGTGTGTGTGTGTGTGTGTGTGTGTGTGTGTGTGTGTGTGTGTGTGTGTGTGTGTGTGTGTGTGTGTGTGTGTGTGTGTGTGAGTCAGAAAGGGACTGCAGAAATTTGCGACAGCCAGGGACAGATGGAGTAAAGCAGACAGCCGGTGCCCTGGGAAATACATCATGTGTAACAGAGACTATTGATCAGAGTGACCATATCATTTTGGCACAGCAGACACTTAGACAATAGCCAGCTATCTCCATCATGCCATGCTGCGAAGGCAAATAGCTTCTTTGGCACACTTTCTCCTCTTAGATATATTTGGACAACTACAACTACTGATGTAAGAAAACAAGGTATCAGTTTTATTTTTAGAAATCTGTCAAGGTTACGCAGAGTTTTCTATAACCACCAAAGATATACGAGGCATGCATAATGCATCCTATGATCATCTGCAATGACAAAATGCCTCCTGCTGCAGACAGGAGATAGATGGATATACCCAGAGGCATGTACACTGTAAAATCTGAATCTCTGAGAAAACAGACACAGACCAGGGACCAACAGCTTGATCAGAGCAGTGGAGTCAACAAAGGTTTGATTGGTCTTACTGGTCTTTATTTTGAGGTCGTCAAAACAATTCTATGAAACTGAAAATAATTCATTTAAAATTATTGTATTTGAAAAAAAAAACAGGTCATTGTTATTGGAACTAAGTGGGTTAATTTAAGTGAGTTAGGAGTTTAATTATAAACATTATTCAAATTTTACTTATAAAACTTTTGGATGATTTTGAGCCATTTTTCACCCCTCCCAAAAAAATCCACAAAGGTACATTTATCTGCAAGTTTTAAAAGTTAACTAGTCAGACTTTCTTGTGGTTTTGAGGTGTTTTCAGCGAGTTTTCCTCCCCTAATGTGCTTTGAGAAAGACCATGGCTCCCCCAATTTGACATCATATATAGTATGTTGTTAATAATTTATGTTCAGCTAACCTTCACTAACCTTCTCTTTAAAAAAAAAAAAGCTCTTAAAGTTGCATTCATATAAGCAGGCCTTTGACTCAGGCCTTTGACTGACCGTTTGACAATTTTATTTTGAATGTTTTATGCTTTCATGATCTCAATTTCATATATTTCCTGTGAAGCACTGTGTGATTGTGTTCTATGAAAGGTGCTTTACTAAATAAATTTGAATTTCTTACTAAGGACGGACTTTACCGTAGCATGTGGTTTCTACTGCAGAGAAAATCATAACAAAAATCAAAAAGTTTCTTCACCAGTTTGAAGGTTTTTTTGGATCTCAATATGTGGACAATGCAAATAATAATAATTCTAATATAACAGTAATTTTTGGTTTACTTAGAAGTTTACGTTATGAGGATGGTGCCATAGATAGAGCATAGCTCTGAATATCATTTGAGAAAGATGATCCTTCAGTCTCAATGGCCCAAATCATAACGAGTTTAATAAGTAATGTGTTTCTCCACCCTTGTCTGACCCTTCTTTAAATTCTGACTCATATTGTTTTTCAAGTTTTCCATAATTATCATGATGATATCCCAATTGTGAATGTTTCTGTCCATGAGACTAATGCAAGTTTTCCATAATTATCATGATGATATCCCAATTGTGAATGTTTCTGTCCATGAGACTAATGCAGTGATATATATATATATATATATATATATATATATATATATATATATATATATATATATATATATATATATATATATATATAAATAATGGTTGGAAGGATTTCTTTTAAATTTATTTGCTAATTCAATAAGTAAACACTTATTATAATTAATACTAATAATAATAATAATTAATTAATAATAATTAACTATTATTAATATTATTATAAATAATAAAATTACCCAGACTTACTTCTATGAATGATGACAGACTTTTGGAATATTAAGAACAAAAGCGAGTACAAATTCTCAAAGCATCATGATGTACAGTGTCAAAAACTGAAAACTTTGACAGCATTTCAGAACTACATATCACCAGAAGTAAAAGCAACCTTTTCTATCTTAAGACAGAGAGGAAAAAAAATGTATTTGTTTTGAATTCAAAAACCAACCTCCTTTCGACAGACACAGATCTATATTTTTATTTCACAAAACTCAAAACTGTGTGGATGTCCTGCAATTGCAAGACATACAAAAAAAGTTGCAAGGTCTCTTTAATAATTATCATTTGTGTGTGTGTGTGTGTGTGTGTGTGTGTGTGTGTGTGTGTGTGTGTGTGTGTGTGTGTGTGTGTGTGTGTGTTTGTGTGCGTGCGTGCGTGCGTGCGTGTGTGTGTGTGTGACGGAGAGAGAGAGCGAGAGAGAGAAAGACCTTAATTTTGGTGAATGTCAAATGGCCTTCTTTTCTTGTAATACAAGCAAAATAGGACTAACAGAGAAAAGAGGAGTTTTTATCCCAGCGCTCCAGAATAGAAGCTTGGACGACCAGAGACCTTTTGTGACACCATTTTGAAAATAACCTAGAACACTTAACTTCAAAACACATTCACCTCTCCAGATTGCAGGTGGTGCTACACTTCCTGACAAATCCATAATGGTGCTAAAGTGATAGAACCACAATAGACTCCCTTGCTTTTCTACTTGCCCCAGCCCCCCGCTTAAACAACTCAACAAGCTGCCCCCTTTTGATTGATTGGTCCCTAACTCGGTTGAACATGAGCAATCTGACCAGCTGTCCCCAGCTAGACACAGGAGGCATACGCTGACATATGGCTGGACGCCACCAGCCACAGCATTCCACTGTTCCATAATTCAAAAGCTATTCCATCACCCCGTATGCCGCGCCACCATCTCACCCATCAGTTAATTAACCCTCTCTTTTCCACCATGCTCCCAGTGCCTCTACAGACAATAGTTGTGTGACAGCCTGGAGCAGTCCAGGAATAATCTAAACACAAAATCAAGATAGCTGTGTTCATAATTCAACAGGACTGCATTCTCCCATATGCTCAGTTAACAATGTTTAAGTGTGTCCAATCTAGGAGTCCACAGTACACAGACAATGGTGATCGCCTTGAGCGCCCCCCTGTTTCTCTAACCTGTTTCCTTTCATTAGCTTAATGCGCTGACTGCTTAATATATTATGAATAAACAGGCAGTAATGGTACTAATTATCAGAACATATGTGATGCAATTGCACCCTGTTTTCATCGGCTGTTTGAGCACATAAGGTTATGCAAACGTCATATGCCCCGTCTGAGCTTACTCACTGCTTAAAATGAAGGAATGATGGAGGTGTATAGTTTAAATGAACTCAATATTTCCTATCCTGCACTAGTCATTGGAGACCCTCTCTGGCAGAACAGCAGCATCTGCCTGAAAGTGAGCAAAACATCGACTAATAAGCAGGATCAGACCCAAACAAATAGCTGCCCCTGAATCCAAGTCTTCTCCTGTACCTGCTGTTTCCATCCACCTCTGCCCCACTTACATCTGCTTGGTACATTTTTTAAAGCTGGTGTTGTAGTTCTATTTTTTTGTTTGCTTGTTTTTGTTGTTGTTGCTTTTTGTTTTGTTTTGTTGTTGTTTTTACAGAGAGCAAGATAAAAGCTAATTCAAAAAATAGTACTGATGTGTGGCTTTTATTTATCAACAACCTTGGCATTACTTTGAATATATCATATAGTTAAGAAAATACAGTTAGCAACAACAAAACTACACTTCACTATAGATGTGAAGAGAAAAATCTACACAACAATATTAAACAGATTCCAAATGGGCAAATTAAAGCACAATTAGCTAAAAATGAGTGCAGCTATGATTTTCTTTAAGCCAGCAATAAACGTTTAATGTGAACAATATTATAATGAGAATTAATTTGGTTGAAAATTACAGACCAGTCTCACTTATGCCATTCTTGTCTAAAGTACTTGAGTGCACAGTCTTTAACCAAGTTTTACAACATCTGCAAAAGAACAACCTAATTGATGCCTATCAATTTAATTTCAGGCGCGACCACTCCACTGAGACCGCACTCTTGTCAGTCACAGAATCACTGCGACTGGCTCGAGCTGCTGGTCAGTCCTCTGTCCTGTTACTGCTGGACCTGTCTGCTGTCTTTGACACCATGAACCATCAAATTCTCCTCTCTACACTCTCTGAACTTGGCATCTCAAGATCTGTCCTGTCTTGGTTCAAGTCCTACCTCACAGGTAGATCCTTCAGAGTGTCATGGCGAGAAGTGTCTGAATCACATGGCTTATTGACAGAGGTACCTCAGGGGTCAGTGCTTGGTCCCCTCCTCTTCTCCTTATAGACCACCTCACCTGGTGCAGTGATCCCCTCACATGGCTTCTCATGTCTTTTCTACCCGCTGACACCACTGTCTCAGCTCGGATATCAGCGTGTCTGGCTGATATCTCCACTTGGATGAAGGAACGGCACCTTCAGCTAAACATGTCCAAAACTGAGCTCATTGTCTTTCCAGCCTGTCACTCTATTCAACCACACATCAATGTCCTGCTTGAATCAAATCAACTTGTGCCCACAAACTCTGCCAGAAATCTGGGTGTCATGATTGATGACCAGCTGACCTTTAAGGTTCATGTGGCCTCGATTGCTCAGTCCTGTCGATATGCCCTCTATAACATCAGGAGAATCAGACCCTATCTGACAAAACAGGCCACACAGCTCCTGGTACAGGCTCTTATGATAACATGCATTGACTGCTGCAGCTCTCCTCTAGCAGCCCTCCCTGTGTGTACAGTCAAACCTCTGCAGATGATCCAGAATGCAGCAGCACGTCTGGTCTTTAACCAGCCCAAAACAGCACACGTCACCCCGCTGTTAACCTCTCTTCACTGGCATCCAGTGGCAGCTCCAATCAAATTCAAAGCTCTTCTTCTGTCTTATAAAACAGTGACTACAACGGCTCCTGCCTACCTAGAGTGCCTCATCCAGGTCTACACTCCTTCCTGCCTGCTATGCTCTGCCTGTGAAAGATGCCTGGTGCTTCCAGCCCAGCATGGCTCTAAATCCCTCGCTAGAATCCTCTCTTGCTCCGAAATGGAATGAATTACCCAACTCCAAACAATCTGCAGAGCCCCTTCTACTTTTAAGAGAGATCTGAAGACTCACCTGTTCAGGGAACACTTTGGCACTTAATCTGACCCTTCTCCTCTTTGTCCTCAGGGGTCGAATCAGAAGGTCTCAGACTGAGCTCTTAACAAATGAAAGCACTGAATACTGAATGTTGCTGAATGCTGAACGTTGAATGATATTGCATGAATGGTATTGAATTGTAGTTGTGGCTACTATTTAGATGGAATACTATTTAAAAAAAAGGGGGGGGTCTTTAGGCACTTGATGGCAGAGCACCTGTGACCCAAGTAACTTTAAGCATTTCTTTGCACTTATTAAGGTTTCTCCTCCTTGTTGTTTAAATTCTTGCTTGTGTTGTACATCGCTTTGGAAAAAGCGTCTGCTAAATGAAATTGTAGATTGTCGTTTCATTTCAGCTGGTAATGTGCTCAAAGAGTTTACAGCCTTTTATGGAGTAAGCTAATTGTTCAAATTTAGATCTGCAGTGTTGTGTTTTATTGTTGCCATTCGCCATGCTCTTTTCAGAACACTGGTCCACAAAGTTTATAGTTCATAAATTTCAAAATATGTGAGAAAAGGGATTTTTAAATTAAAGTGTATCAGTGTGACCTTATTATGATGAGTTATTCCTCAACCTGTTATTTAGTGTACCACGAGGAGAGTATACTCCCTGGTAGTCTTGCATATATTACTGACTTGTTTTATGTCCTAAATTTTCCTGCCCTGAATCTTCTTTTCCTACAGGGCCAGGCATTTAAAGAGCTGCTGTCGGAGCCACTACACTCACACACTATATATTGCATGGACTAATTGATGCTGGGCTGATTCTGTGCACCGAGGCAGTCTGACCCCATGTGTGCTTGTGTGTGAGTGTGAGTGTACAATCCCCTAACGAGTGTCTTGCCTGTCACAGCAGTCCTCATCCGGGGATTCTCTCTTTTACTAATGAGTTCTGAATGGATTGGGCTACCTTGTCAATGCACGTCACACCTTCATACACATACATAAACATGTACACACTGAAACAGATTCACACACACAAACACACTCACACACACACGCTTGTCACTAAGAGACCAGATGCCCTGTAGTCCCTAAGCATCCTGGCAGGGAGTCTCAAATGTGTCTATGGTTGTCTGACAAGTGTGTGTGTGTGCCTGAACATGTGGACATACATGTATGTGTGTATATGTGTGTGTGTGTGTGTGTGTGTGTGTGTGTGTGTGTGTGTGTGTGTGTGTGTGTGTGTGTGTGTGTGTGTGTCAAAAAAAAAAAACAAAAGAGAAACTATCCAAACAAAAAAACAAGAGTTACTCTTTTGTATAGTCCGTCTGCAACTGTATGTAAATGTTCTGTCTAATTAAAGTAGAATAAATGGACATGCAATTCTTCAGCTGTGACAGTTTGAAAGAAAGCCTGCTCATCAGAAGTGAAACCTGTTATTTTTTGTTATATTTGTCAACTATTTAGAGTGACGACTGATGTGTTTGTCCAAAAATAATAACACCCTAAAGCCTTTATCATCTACCATTATTTATTTATTCATACCACTTCATTGTGCAGAAGCTGTAATTGCACAGGAACAGGCTCACAGCTCACGCCTTCTTTTTTTTCTGTCTCCCTCACCATTTTTCTTCATTTAGTTTTTCTTCGCCTGCTCTTTTCTTCCCTCGTTTTAGTATCTTCAGTTGTTCATTCTTTGCTCTGCTGGAGAGAAGTCTGAGCAGAACAAAGCTCAGGGGGCCATGCACCGTGTTCACTAAAATGGCATGTGTCCGCCAAGCTACGGTAAATTACCTCCAGTTGGCTTGCTAGGGTAGGTTTAACCACCATGGACCAATTCTGTGTGAGGTTGTGTTTGTGTGTATGTGTGTGTGCGCAATGGAGAGGGTTGGATCGAGGCTGTGTGGGTGACAGAGTGCGAATGGTTATGGGTAGCACAGCAAATTATTATCAGCACAGGTAGACAGGCTGGGAGAATGTTGATTAGAGTGACCAAGCACACAGACACAGTGACACACAAACACACTCAGGTAGCTAATTTGGCTGTGTGGAGCTGAAGAGATGACTAATCAGGATAGGACTTGGTGGGAGTCTGGCCTGTGGCCTATAATAGGAGACACAAAACACATGCAGCACATTCACGTGCAAACAAGCACCATGGACACACATTTGTACTAACAGAAAACACACAAGTGAGTGATAGTGAATAGGAGGTCCAGGCATATGATTTGCAGGCAAAGATGAAGACGCTGATTAGCAAGGAGTGGCCCAGCAGTGTGACTGCAGGCTTAGAAAAACATACTGTCAACCACCAACGCTATAAATGTCATGACATGTCACCAACAACATGGATCTGCACTGTTGCATGTAACCGAGTGTTTTGGGAGGAGGGTGTCACACACAGGCCCTCTCGCACCAGATTAAAATCATAATTAATGACGACTCAATGTCACATGTTTACGCACCTCAAGTCCTAACAGTCACGTCGGCTTCTGTCTCTTATACTGAAGCTATCCATTCTGCCGGTTCAGCCAGATGCAGTAAGGCTGCTCCCACTATTTTTTTTTTTCTTTCTCGAACATATAGAGTAAATCTGCACACACATACACAGGCGTGTGCACACATGTGTGTGAAGGGGGATTGGGGTGAGGGGTGGTTTCACTGTAGGAATGTGCGCCATTGTCATTGTGCCCTGAAGACAAGTGGCCTGGCCTGCAATTTATTTCATACAGTGCTGGTTATAAATCCTTTGTGCAGCTTCACAGCAAAGAACTGCAGAGTGCTGGAGTCGAGCCTTAAAGGTATAGGTCACCCCGACATCAGCGTGACATGTTTTGGTCATTGCAGTCTCAATTCAAAGTCAGCAGTGAAAAATGAACAGCTTCACTTTGACACCGTCTTGTTGAATGTTGAACATGTTGGTTGATTTATCGTGGATTTTAAATTTCTCATCTTTTTTTATTACCCCTTTATGTTACAATGACAGCATTCATCCATACATGCTTTGATTGAGAACGAGGGTGTTACAAGACCAGACATGACCAAATCTGGCCTCTTCTGCACCTCTGAAGGAATACTCATTTTCATTTTAAAGACATCTCTCCCTTTAATATCATTTCCACACTAAAGTAGTTAAAAGCTCTGGGCTGTGCACCTCATCCTCTCCCTTCATGTTAGACATTCTATGCCCGTCAGAGGATTGCGTCTGGGGAGACTCCGGCTTTGACCGGACCACTGCTGTTTCCGCATGGCTGCCTCTGGCTGCTCTGAGGACGCTCCCAGAAATCCGATGCACCAAAACCACCCTGAAAATCTACCGCCGACGACCTCGTCTGTAAGGCACTGCTGTTTTGATTCCTCACCGCCTGGCGGCTAGGCACGACGCTCTGTTCTGCTCTGAACTTTCTAATGCTCCAGTCTAATCAACTCTACGCACCCTGCCTCCCTCATGAGACAGCCTGGCTCAGGCGGAGATGTGCAAGGGAGAACAGAGCTGGGAGGAGAACAGGAGGAGAGGGAGAAGTAGGGAAAAAAAAGGAAAATGAAGGATATGAAAAGGAAGGGGGGGAAGATAAAGGAGGAGTTTGAGGGATGAGGTCAGGACTGAAAAATGCTGAGGATGCTATAAAGGGGAGATGGGATAAAGGTGGAGTTAAAGAGGAATAGAGACAGAGATGATGGGAGGAAGCTGGGAGAAAGGGGCGCATAAAAGGGATCAAAATGAGTTTAAGGGAGTGTAGAAACAATATATTAACCAAAGGTATTTATATTTCCCTCGATGATCCATGAAACAAAAACTCAATGTTAGCTGGATTAGGAAAACACTTTCCTGCAAACACCATATTCAGCTCTCTATTTGCTCACAGTTGAACTTTGAGGAGAATCTGATTTTATTTAAAATCTTAAGAAGTCTATCGAGCAAAATGTAATTTTACAAAAATACAAATCTTCACTTGGGTCAGGGATGTGAAGTCACAGCTACAGCTAAAAGGACATTCTGACCTGATTTTAGTTTTAATTTTTTTTACGATTAAAAGTAAAAATCAACAAAATATTATAATCTAGTGAGCCAGAGTCTGTTGTAAGATTAAGAGGTACTAGCTTTAGGTAATCCAGACACATCTGTGATGTTAAAGAGGGATTATTCTGCTTTACATATCAATACATTTTTATATCTCTTAAATTTTAAACATAGATATAAAGTAACAATGCTGGATGTTGTACTGACTGACTGAGTGTGCAGATTTTCAAACCACAGCATAAACACATGCTGTTGAACATTCAGTGGTCCGTCCTCTTCATGAGACTTGCTGAAATGATGAGGTCATTGCATAAGGACCTCCTAACTAACCAGCATTGAAGGGGGGGGTTTCAAACACCAAGGTCTGAACATAGCAATGGTCCTGACAGGCCTCCAAAAACTGACCAATCGGAGTGAGGGGAGTTTTGTGGAGCGGGGAGTTTTAAAGAGATAGCAGATAAAACAAAGTGTTTCAGAAAGAGGCTGAAACACCACTGTGAGAAATATCATATTTTTTTAGCTGTATTATCATTATAAGCTACTACAGGGCTACAAGAGGGACAGTAAGAAGCCTACAAAAACAGTGTTTCTTTTTTCAGTTACAATTTTTTAAAATACTAAGCTAGGACAATATGAAATATACAGCGACAGCTCATCTCGTCTAGACTTCTTAGTCAGAAATAATTGTTAAGATAAATCCTGCTTGATGAAAACTTGTTTAGCTATGACGAGATTTAATTTCACAAACACAGAAAGAAGTGATGATATTACCACTCTGAAATATCTTTTCATTCAGTTTAACCTCAACTGGCATAATTTCATTTCAGTAGAAAAAGGGTAGATGTGTACCTCATGAGGTATGCTCATTTAGAGCACCTGTTGTCCTGTTTTCCTCAACATTAATGAGGGCAAACAGCATCAAATCATAAATTTTAACGTTTGTTTTAAGATTTGACTGAGGAAAAAGTTAGTGCGAGATTTCAATGAAAACAATGATATTGAATTTAAAGGAGTTTATTTCACTCTTGATGATTCACAGTGTTATTTTTTTGCGTGAATATGCTTGATTGACATTTGAAGAGTGACATTTCCAAAAATTCCTAAGAACCCCCTTTAGTTCAAGGATGGTTTTGCCACCTCCCATGTATAAAACACTGATAAAGAGTCCAGTATCTGATTTTATCTGATGCTTTTTCAGCTGATACTCACTAAAACGGCAGTAAGCCCCGTATTTTAAAATATTTGTCTTTTCCGTTGTTCCGTTTCTGTTGTTTGTTTTTATATCAGCAGTGGAAAGATACTAATAAATTATTTATATTTGTTAAATATGAGTGGGTTTATAAATGCAAGAATCCATAGCTAATTTAAAAGTAAGGAGAAAAAAAAGGAAATAAATCAGCACATAGATGCAACGTACAGAAGCACAGTGTCATACAAATGCACACTCAGTCTCTCATCCTGTGTGGCTGTGAAGCCGAACCCATGAGGGGGAAGTTAATGGTTTACAAAACTGCTTCTGATACAATCAATTATTTCAAACAGAGATGCAGTGATGTTGATTCTACCGCCACCACTGATGTTGTCGTCCCTTTGATTCATCTGTCTTCCCCTTCATACCACCCTTTCTCTCTCTCTCTCTCTCTCTCTCTCTCTCTCTCTCTCTCTCTCTCTCTCTCTCTCTCTCCTACCATTGCCATCTCCCTCTCTCCCTCCACTGTCACTGTGCTCTGAACTCAGTACTGTCACAATGGATCCGTCAATGCTCTGCCTTAAAGCCAAAGCAAGAGAGAGGCAAAGTTTATGTGTGCGTGATTGTTTGTGTGAGACAAAGAGAGAGAGAGAAAGAGAGATGGGAGAGGAAGAAAGAGAGGGAGAAAGTTGTCCTGTACAGTAAAGAGAACCGCCACCTCAGCAGTGAATGATGCTGCATCAAAGGGGGAGACAGAAAAACCGGCAGGATCCGACACTCATGGCCTAGATTTAAACTTGCATGAAAGAGCGGGGCTCGGTTAGTCAGAGAGCACTCAAATATTCACATGTAGCTGACTCTTGTGTTTGAGCTTTTACTTCTTCTATTTTTGATCCCCATTTAGTCTTGTTTACGTCTCTTCATCGAACCATTTCTTCCCCTTTGGTTCCTAATTTTTTGTCTCATGTAGCATCCTTTGTCCTCTCTTTAACCTGCGCTTTTAATCTGTGAAAGAAAACATTTGCCATCTCAAGGTCGCCTCCACTTATTGCTTCTTATTTCAAAAAATCCTCTCATTAAAAGCCTGGTGGAGTAGTCAGCCCTCAATAAGTTGAATTATTTTCTCCAAATCAGTTAACTAAAATTCAAAACTGTATGCAAATGATTCAGACATTTAAACCTTTTCCTACTGCATTAAAGAACAGATATGAACTGTGTATATCAGAGTCTTGAAATATTTATTCAAAAAGGCTTTTCTTGGGTGTTTACTGGGCCCCGTTCATAATTCAATAATGCATAAGCACCTACACTGGTATATAAATATAAAAGAAGGCACTTAACGCCGGATTGTCTAACTGCTGAGGATGTGGTGCCAGATCAACAGAGAGATCTCACTAAGATGAGCATGCAGTCATTTGTAGGCTTTCACCTTGACTCCTGTGCAAGAGAACGCACAGTTGGAAACATAAAGAAGAGTAACATTAAGCTGCAATCTTTTAGAGTCACTTTGCCGACTTTGCTGCTCACAGTGATGATGTGTGTGAAATGCCCCCTGACAGATGTCCACAGTGATATGGGAGTATTTGTCCGCAGATGCATTTTGTAAGATATTACTTTTCACTTATCTCTGGGAACAAAAATCGAAAAAAAAAAAAAAAAGTGAAGAGAAGAACAGATTTTCTTCAAAGTTTACGGGGATTAAAGAGGTGCAGTGGTGGTTACTCAGTGTGAGAAGCGCACCTGGAACATTAATACATAAAAATCAAGACTTACTGCTGTTCCCTGCTGGGCTGAGGCTGAGCTGTACTTTTTCAGCTTTAAATCACTGGATTTAAATTCCAGCCCTCATCAGGAAGCTATAAATATCATCCCTGTGCTGTCAAACATGTGTTAAAGGCCTATTTCACCTACCCCATTTGCAAGGCATCCCCCCGTCTTTACCATCATATTCATGGTGTTTAAAATGCAACCCTGTAAGAACCACTGTTCTGTGATTGCAAGGCAATGTGGTTATTTTCAGCACTGGCACAGACCACAATTGTTGCATTTTTGATAAGCTACATCCATCACTTTTCTGAAATAGCACAAAACTGGTGTTACAATGAGCTGCAGCGGGATGTATGGGTGGTGATTTTGAAGCAATCAATGCAGACAGCAAAGGTAAACACAGTGCTAAATGTCAGCTGCGGTGATTGCGCTGCCACAATATCATCTCGGGGCGGGAGACCCAAATAACCAAAATCAATAATCTAATCATTTTATATTCAAATCACGCAGGCTGGAGGTCTGGATCTTATTGCAGTTTCGTATCCCTGGTGTGCTGATGTATTCCAATCAACAAACCTTAGCGGGCAGATGCATCGAAAAAACAGTAATTCAAAGGAGCAGTGGGTGGACCACAAATGTTACTCCGCATCTCTATTCTGTAATAGATTTTTCGATGTGCGTCTCTTCCTGACATATGTAAAATATGCCACACTTCATTCGCAGTATATATTATTGTTGCTTTATACAACACCGCTGCTACAACAGCGAAACAGACAGTCGTGTCCTTTGTATAAATAAATCCATTTTAAATCCTGCACAATGAGCTCTGAATTCTAAAATGTCAAAGTAAAAAGAGGAACACAGGTTGTTTTCACAAAGTTTGAACAATAGAAACTGGGGTGTGCTCTACTGTGTTCACCCCTCTTTTTTTATCAGTGCTTAATTGAGCCAGTGGGAAACATTTGATCAAAAATTCATCTTACGCCGCTCAGATCACAAATCCAGATCACTGCTGGGAGTCTTAACAAAGATTTTATTTATAAAATTAAAATTCTGGATCGATACAAGTTGAGAAAACAATGTGGAAGCCGGTGGCATCTGTCTCACAGTACCAACAGGGAGCATGGATGTGATTGAGTCTTTTTCATGAAGGATGAGACTGACTTCTTTGTTTGTATCCTTTTACTTAAAATTGAAGACGTGAACTCAACGGCCTCCTTAAAAGTTGGCATGGCAACGCATATGCTTTCACAGTATTTACAAGAACTGTTAAATGCAATCTCTGACCAAGTCAAATGCATTTTCCTAAATAACATGTTGCATAATGCAACAGGCTGGAATACATTATAATTACAGTTTGACATTTGCTGCTTTTTTTCCCCCAAGTTTCATACCTACATGTGTCAAAACGGCAACAGTTTCTGATGCAGGCACAACTGATGTTAACACAAGCTTGTAATCCTTCACTAACTAGTGTTTCTATTGGAATCTATGCTGAAGCACCTAAATAGATCAACAAATCTCTGCAGTATGCACTAGGGATAATTGAACTGGTAAACAGACACAGAGAGGGAAAACATCTGTGGATGCATCTGCTTACCATCACGACAAGCCCCTTCCAAATCTACATTCACAATGCTGTACTTCAGTTCACACAATTAGCACTGGTTCATGAGCACAACGGCACAAACAGGAGAAGACACAGTAGGGAAGAGAGCGAGAGTGTGATATTAACCGGGATTTTTTTTTTTTTTTCCCTCACACAAATAAGATGGCCTATTCTTCCAGGAATACAGGGGCCCTAAATAGCTGCTTACTTCCAAGTTGTTGACAAAGAGCATCTCTGTGGGCTATTCCCTGTTGTCAAGTGTGTGTGTGTGTGTGTGTGTGTGTGTGGTGGGGGATTGTGCCACAGCACTCTTAGCTTAGTATGTAATTGAGTGTAAGGGCAATATGTGTGAGTCTTTGCTCGTGCATTTACATCACTGAGCACGGATTTGATTGAGTGTGCACATAGGTGTGTGGGGTGTGTGTTTGCTCCCCTACTGCCCTGTCTGGATCTAGGGAAAGGAAAAAAAAAAACTCATAGGGGACAGGCTGGTATCTTTAGAACAGCAAACAGGATACACAGCCACCAGGCAGCAGAGGATAACAATCAACAAGAAACAAAGTAAATCAACTGAATTTATCCCCACTGATAAAGGCGCTACATGCCAAATTAGGAGTCCAAAGCTGCAATAACAATCAAATATGCCTAACATTGGCAAACTATCAAGTCAAATGAAGGTGGCTCACCAACTTTGAATAAACAGCTCAGGGGCAGTTGAGTTAAGCGGGGGGGGGGGGGGGGGGGGGGCTGAGGCGCGTTCACACATTAAAGCAGTCACACCTGAGAGTTTCACGGCACAGCCAGACACATGGTTTCACTCCACTGGCCGCTGAGCTGTGATGCTGGAACAGTTAGAGGTTTAGTGGCCAGAGGTCGCAGCCTATGTTAAGAGTTTTCTGGAGATATAAACAGCCCAGGAATTTCACGACTACTGTACCAAAGCGTGACCTTTAAGCACGAGCACATTTCATCTGAGCCAATCTGTTAGTACAGGTCAATACAAGAGTGACGCAGCTGAATGTGAAAACGCTTAACAGAGACAGTCAAAGTTGACTACAGATACGTGGATAGACAGATGGATTGATGGATGGAAAAGGAGAGACACAGGGCAGATTATATTCTGCTTGTGTGATGGTTGCCCTTGCACTTTTATTCTCATTCCACAGTTTTCTCATCCATTACAGTACGTGTCAGGTCTAGTGTTTCAGAGACATCTGCTTCATGCCCAGTCTTGGGTAGGGTGCGTGTTTTGTGTGTGTGTGTGTCTGCGTTTGTCTGTGTGGGTTTGTGTGTATCTGTTTTTGTGCATTTGTGCATGTGTGCACACAAGGGAGGAAGGTTGCGTCTAATTGCGCAGGCCCATCTGCTGATTCTGGAGAACAGGCGAGCTTCTTACAGACACAGACAGTACAGACAAAAATACACAAGCACACACAGGCGTAAGACACAAGCGCCTTCATCAAAGCCTTCAGCATGAACACCCTGAACGATCTGCACCCGGTCTGTGGCAGCTGTGTGGACGGCATTGACTGGTATGGTTTACAATATGGACTCTATTGTTTTAGGACAAAAGGCTCTCCACTCAAGGCAAAGGTCACATTTTAAGACAAAAGCTCGTATTCATGGGGGGAGCTGACAACAGGGGAAAGGAGGGGGCTCTTTGTTGGGTGATTTCAGGAAGGGTTGGGGTTATTTTAATAATTTATGCATCAAATCTGTAAAATGTGACATAAAATTATCCTGTGTTGCAGGAAACAGATCCTAAAACACCTCTTAACCTTTTTTTCCCACATTTATAGAGGTTTCTTTCTCATTCACCTCACCACCACTACTTTTAAAGCACAATATCTCTTTGCTTATCTATTCATGCAGATGTGATCTGTGCTGCCGTGCATCTCACTGTTCATGTAATTGTTGCTTAACCAAACGAAACTGATACGGGCCGTATTTCAATCTGCGCTCTCATTAGTAACGTGGTAAATGAATGTTGTGCGTTTGTGCATGCGGAGCGGGAAACACCTGTTTCACATGGACAAAAAGAAAACACATCCACCCCTATGAAGAATGATATATCCCCTTTCCTGTTGTTCCTTCTTTTCACTCATTGTTTCAGTGAAATAAAGACAGAACGCAGCCTTGATATCACAGAATTAGATTTCAAAGCAAGCAGTCAGAGTCATATGAGAGTTGAGGAAGGAAAACATGCAGGGTGACACACACTGGACAGGAAGTGTATGAGAATGGAAACCCAAACACAATTCGCCATGTACACATGTAAACCAGCAACATGCATGCACTGACTTTATAATGAAAGTTCAATAAGATATCAAAGGATAAACAGACAACTCAAGTTACAAAAGAATAAAAACTTGGAATAAACGGTCTTCGTTAAAGTTTCCCATGAGCACTATCACCTACTGTTGTAAGAACGTGACTCTTGCCAAGACATGCATTTGTTTCTGAAGAAAATAAATAGAGATCTGATTGTCTTTTTAACATTAATTTTCTTTGCTCAAGACAACTTTTTAACAGGATGCAAAGGGACGAGGTAATGTATTTATTTGTAGTTACGTAGTGCTCTTGTTTAGAATGGGACAACAGTCAAGCTCATAAACTCAGTTTGTAGTTTAGTGTCCAGAAGGTGAACAGACTATGTGTTAAGTGGTACTTGCAGCCCCGTGCCCTGAGATGTGTCCATACCCTGTGGTCCCCCATTAGTGAATCTTAGTTACGTTCATCTACCAACTCCAACCTCACCAAGCAGAGCCAACCTCGTCCAACCTCATCCTTCATTTTATAGAAGGACTCTCCAGTTTGATCAGATCACTACAGTATAAATGCTGCATGTTTTTTCGTCTCATCTGTACTTTCTCTTTTTGACAGTCTACTACTAAAAAAAAAAAAAAAATCCAAGAAATTTTATTTTTTCTGGCTTCTCATGGCTACCACCAGGTGCACTGTCTTCAAATGGACTGTCAGTCTATATGCCATTAATGGATATGTGTTCCTCAGGAAAATCCAACCATCTCACTGATACTGAGAAATAGCATTCAGAAATGGTATAATCTCATTTCAAATCTTAGATTAAGAATAGGCAAATATACCAAAATGAAACTATTTCAACATCACTGATAAAATTCCTGATGTTTGGAGATTAAAAAGAAACTCAAGAAAATCTATGCTAGGCTCGTCTCTTTGATACTCAGGGATGGTAGAGTGAAGCCATTGGTCCCACACATGTCCTTGTGTGTTTCTTTTACAGTTTTATTCATGCACTACTGCACTTAATTGACATAACCTTGGCCATTAAAAAGATAAAACTTACTACTTGGAGAGAAAACTATCACAACCATCAGGACAAAAGTGAGCAAGAGAGAGAGAGAGAAGGAGCTCCCTCATTTACACAACTCTCCACCAGACTAATCAATGATGAATATGATCCCACACAAGAACATAGCCTGAGGTTTTTATGCAACTAAAATGTAACATATTTCTCCTCTTGGTGAAGAACTTATGTACAGCAGGGACACTCTGACTAGCTGTCAATAACCAAGAACTGCACCCTCTCTTGTCGTCAATAAATTGAATGTGTAATTCATCAGCCCTACTCCAGGAGACAGTATTTCTAATTAAAAGGAAGCTCATAAATCCAACATTTACAGGCCCAGCTTAGCTTGTAAATACACTGTAAACAAGTTGAAGAAAAAGCTTCATGGGCAGATGAAGGTCTATGTTTGTGGTTCAACTCCTGCTGATGCCCTTAAGACACAGCATGCTGTTTGAAATTAATCTGATGTACGTTTCATCTTTGTGCTCCATTTTCTACTCTTTTTGAAGCCAGTAGCTGAAATCAGCTTTAAACAACTGATTCTCTTCCATTCTGTTGTTGCACTTGTGCATGAAGTATGTGGTTACGTGTTTTTTTTGAAGCTCGCTGGGTCATATCTGATTGGATTAGCAGTTTGAGAGGACACATTTGTTGGGCCAATTAGAGCACTTCCTGGCACAGATGGAACCCCGAGATCTCAGGGGAGAGTGCTTGAGATCTAA
Source organism: Labroides dimidiatus (assembly GCA_030710495.1). NCBI lineage: Eukaryota > Metazoa > Chordata > Actinopteri > Labriformes > Labridae > Labroides > Labroides dimidiatus. The sequence goes on from CM061145.1 coordinate 16,717,458, forward strand.
AAAAGCATAATGGGAACTGTAGAGTTGACAAAAACAACACACCAGGTGTGTAAACGCCTGACTATGCTTCAGGCCTAAATAAGCCTGCTGTAAATAAGGTTCCATTCTAAATAATAAAAAAAATATGGTTGTTTATAAGGTCAAACGTTATCAGAGGGTTTAAGACTTGGTATTCAAATTTGCACCCAGACATTCAGGCTACATTTTCTTACCTGTTAAAGTGTGCTTTCCTTTGTCAAAGTGAAATGAAACCCCAGAGAATCACATCTCAATGGCAGCTGGACGTCCTAGTCCTGAAGAGACAGAGATAGAGAGGAGGCAGAAAGGCCGGGAGAGAAAGAGAGAGAGAGAGAGAGAGAGAAGGGGGGGGGGGGGGTTATTCAAGCTTGGTGAACTGAAGTCCCTGTCATTTTTCACAATAGAGACAGATAACCATGATATGTAGTGAATGTGGGGTGCAGTGTGAATAATGGCCCCCTCCAGATTGTGTGAATAGCCGTAACCCACTCAAACATAAGAACCAGACAGTTCACAAGCCACTTTCGCCCCCTGATTGCTTGTTTAGCGTTTGTGTGTCAGTGTGCACACTTTTACACGCACGCGTGTGTGTGTGTGTGCTCTGCTTCGTAATGACCTCTTAAGTGTCAGGGTATCAAAGTCTATAATGGTCCATCTCTGTGCTGGCTGGCAGTTTACAGCTAAAAAGCTCTCTCATGCCATGATAACTGGTTTATATGGGTGGCATTTCACAGCCAAATGCCAGAGACACTTTTCAGAAAAGGAAATTGTTAGCTCTGTTTCCAGAATGCAGAGTGGCAGTTATGCTCAGTGAGAATGTCTTCTACATCTTCCTCAATCTGTGCTTTGATTTCTTTCTTTTACCTCCTCTGCATCCCCGTTTACTCCATCTCCCTTTTTTTTTCTCCACCAGTTCTTTTGATGGTCCAAATCTTTCTCTCTTGATGCTGAACTCTGCAGCCTCACCAGAGTTTGAGTGTGAACATCACGACTGATGTTGCACATGGGTGTGTGTGTGTGTGTGTGTGTCTAACTCTTGGCATGCACATTTTTTTATTTTATTTATCTATTTTTTTCGTGTGTGTTTTGCCGTTTACTGAGAGCACTGATGAGGCTGTGTCAACAGCGTATAGCTTGGTCTTAAGTTTTCACTTTCAGTCTTTGTATGTACACCATGCAAGATTTCCATAGGCCCAGAAAAAACAAGTGCATCCTTTTACTGTCTCACACACACACCCACACACCCATACAAAGTGTCAAAGCCCAGATCTCCATAGAGCACTCAACCAGTGCTGTGCAGTAATTAGGTCTGTTGTCCAGCATAGGAGGCCATAAGCAATATCTATTGTTGGGTGGTCAGAGACCGCAACAAAAGACAGATACAGGAGAGTGTTTGTGTCCACATATATATTTACATGTATTTATTGGATAAGCATTTAAATAAGCTCAACTTGTATAGATCTTATACACTCATGCACCACAATGAGGGAAAATTGCCTGGTGCAACAGAGTATCAGCAAGAAATAAGTAAGAAGCTAACCTCCCCCCACCAATACAGCACCTTCACTCAAGCCTTGTTGCTTCTCTCAGAACACATTAAACATTATTCACAGCATGCTGGTCAACTGTGGAAGGATCAATGAATGAGGAATTGTGCACAAGAAGTGGAAAAGAATCTGATACGTGGAAGAACGGGCTGGGTGATGAAGGAATAAGTTGGTCTGAGAAAAGGGAATGAGTTTTTTTCATTAGGACTCATTTATGTGAACACGTGCAGCAGGGGAAAGATCAGATTAAAGATGCAGCCATTGTAGGAGTCCATGCATAAACATCAGAAGTGCACTATCATGTTTTTCATCCCTTAAGAGGAGTTCTTCATTAAATCCTAATTAAGTTCTCTTTTCTTCTTTTAAAAGTAACAGGTCAGCAGGCTCCCAAGCTACAAAAACAACAGCAGAACATCACTAAAAATACATTAAAATTGACTGATTCTATATTCCACGATCTAAACTTAGCAGAAAAGGAATTACAATTTGTTTTTCATAGAAGTTGCCCGATCATACGAGCTCTGTCCAGATCAGTTGAATGTGGAATGAAAACTACCGACCACTGCAGCAGGGCCCATGCTCACTGGAACAAATCAGGCACCTGATAGCCAGCACCTGGGGGTACAAAGCACCTGGGGAGCAAAAGCAACAGCAGAATAAGCTGTTTGGCATTGGCAGAGAAAATATGGCAATTTTTTCATGGTTTCAACTCTAATAATCAGCCCTGCTGCTTATCCCAAAATTGTATGTTTGTTACTAATGTGGCCCCATTTAACAGGGAATCAAACAGGTGTTTTGACAGTTTAAGATCCATTGCCAAGAAGCATTGTTACAAAAATGAAATAATCTACCAAACACAAATTTTCCTACTTTTATGCTTATGTCTAAAACTGAGCACTTAAGGATGGAACAGTGTGTAATGCTAGGGGATTGATGTTAGGATGGGCATATGAGTATAGCACATTCAGTCTCACTCAGACTTTGTACTTTTAGCAAAATTTTAGGTGCAATATTTCCCTAGTTGTGCTTTGGCAGCTTCCCCTTGACTATATCAGAATCAAATTCATTATCTCCTTTATTCGCCAAGTATCTTCAAAAAAGCATACAAGGAATTTGACTTCAGTTTGAACTGTGCTTTCACTGCACAACATATATGAATAAACACTAAATATCACTAATATAAGAAATGAAGAAAGTAGAGGAATAAAGGAACTTCTGTACATAAAAACAAAAAACGATAAATATAACAACATTTAAGTTAAATAGTGCAATGAATCAATAAGTCATCAAAGAAAGATGTGCAATTTGCAGTAAAAGGAATGTGCAAAATATTGGGATTGAAACTCCAAACATGATCCTGGTTCTGGTAAGGTTATTTCAAAAACCAGTGTCCTCAGGTCAACAGGTTGGTCCATTCCCAATCACCTGAATCTAAAAAGGGCAAAAAGCATAATTTCACCATGTAGTGCAATTACTCTGACAGCAACTGGAGTGGGTTCAGATTTAACAAGCGCAGACAAAAGATTCTAATCAAACCAAGGTGAAAGGGATCCTCTGAGAGCCACCAGAAAAGGAGCAGGGACAAGAAGAAGATCAGGAGACTCAGAGGTGAAATGGTGAATGCTAACACAACACACTTAGAACTGAAAAGACTTTGTATGGCCGGTGACTGAACAATAGATGGATATGATGACAATTTTTTAAAAGTCTCTCGGCTCATGTCCTCCTCCTCCAAAAAAAAAGAAAGAATAGATTCCACATGATAGATGCTGACCATTTTCTCACAGTAAAACAATGGTATTTTCTATTATGAGAGGCAGTGGTCGTATTGATGTTCTGTGTCAACCCCATTACTCATGAGCCTGCTGTATGTAATTAGGATGACTCTACACTATGCTTTTATGATGGCTTCCTGTGTATTACCCTTTGTAATTATGCTGCAGACAACATACTGCACCATAAGACACCAGAAATTGTCTCGGTGCCTGTTGGGTGAGATTTATGGCGCTTCCAAATGAAGAAATGTGGTGCCTTCCTTTAAAGGGTGGGGTCCCCTATATCTTCATGTCAAAACCACAAACTCGCCTTGGGCTTGGACAGATTCAATACTAGCATGAAGACTATGGAGCAATAGTGTGTATGGTGTACCCAGGCGTAAAATTAAAGACTCTTGTCTATGGGCCCAACATAAATCTTTGAAAGGAAGAGAAAGAAAAGGGGGATAAGGAAGGTAGGGTGTATAAATGAAACAAAAAAAGGGGGGAGGTTGATTTGTCGGGATTGTGGTTCACTGAACTCTAGTCAACTGAAGCTTGGACTCAAGTAAGCCCTCACACATAGACACAAAGAACAAACCTGCCAACATATGTCACTCTAACCATAAAAACAGTTCAGTAATTGCCTGACATGAGTTTTACACAAAAAATACCAAATATCATTTATCAGAGGATGCTTTCAGCACAGCCTCGCTCTACAATAAAGGACCTTGCCCTATTCCCCCTCACACTCATCTTGAAACAGTGATGGATGCTGTCTCATTTATCACAAATCCATCTGAAAGAGACACAATCAAAAGGTTCAAAACACACGTAAGCACACTGCAGGGCAACAGGCACACAATTTCTTACATGGTTAGAAAGCAGACGCACGTTCCATGTAAGTTATTGCTGCAGGCCCACAGGCCAGAGTGCTGCTCATCCGTCTTGGTGTGACACTATCAGGCTCCCTTGCAAAACACAGAGGTGGTAAAATGGTTTTTATTGCAAAATGTGAAAGATACGTCAGAGACCAATTGACGGCTGCTGATACACGCCAAAGGGACACAGTACTTTTATCTCAAATGAGTGGCATTGTGTTTGTCTGGAGCTGTGAATGTGTCGTCACATCAGAGTTACTCAGCAGCCGCCAGTCAGAGGGGATTTAACCTTAGGTAGAGGTAGGTGCTATAATTACACCTGGGACAAGGCTGGTCAGTTCAATAACATGAAGGTAAAAACACAAAGCAGCACGTCATGATGTAAACATACAAAACAAGGACATTGATCACTACAACGTCTGTTAATATCTTTGTTCCATCAAGCATGACCATCTAGTCCTCCTCGCCCTCCTCCAGCCTATCACACTGCACCATCAACTAAGCTCCAGATCAATACTGCCTGGCACATATTCTCACTCTCAAAGACTTGGAATGAAAACACCATTCGATATCAATCAAGATTGCAGCTGTGCCACTGAACAGGGACAATAAATGACGATATTATTATTTTCTCAAATTTGCCCTGAAACGACCAGTCGCATCAAAAGACACAACGCATTAGATCTATCTTTCAGGCTGGTTTATGCTGAGAGGAACCAGATGAGCAGGGAGTGGAAGATGTATGTAATGCAGTTAAAGTAAAAGCCCAGTAAGCAGGAAATTTAAGAGGGGCCTGGGGATGATGGTATTACAGCAGACGCTGATTGTGGACAATCTGCCGAAGAGAGGAAAGATATGGAAAATATCACTGAATGCAGCCTGGTGGATGAAGAAGGAAAGGAGGAACAAACACACAAAGCTTGAGGAAAGGAACTTTTTTAATCATTTGAAAAGAATCTGATGTATTTTTAAATGATCTTGACAAAAATGTTACTGTAAGCTTGTAAAGTAAACCACATTCAAAACAATAGCGTTGAATTTCCCTTCCATTGTTCGAGCCAATGAAGTCAACTAACCCCGTCCTTTATTTGCAACACTGAATAAGTCTCTTCAACAATAATGCATTATCAAACCCGGCTGTAGTTTCCTCCATTGATAAGAAATGTTGTGTTAAGCCACGGTACTGGGAGATTAATGCCCCGAGCCCTGTGATGACCTCATTGTGCATTGCCCCATAATTCAAATCTGCTCCGCTGTGTTGCATCACATTGTGTATGACTCACTTCCAAGCACCCTATTCTCTTAACAAGTGTGGCCTCCTCGGCACGCTATAGACTCAACTGCACAAACAAACACGGCAAAGAATTCATCCCCATCCATATTGACTTAACACTTGCATAAATGCACAGCACACACACACACACACACACACCACCTTGTTTAAATGGACTGGACTGGGAAGAAGGGGAGGAGGAGGGAGTGCTATTGTAAATGATTTCCTGTGGAGACCAAAATAATCGGCAGACCTTTGAGTGAGCTTCTTACAATCACTCTGGCCCTGTGCACTGATTCTCCATTCAGCTCCCTAATGGCACTGTGTGTGTCACTAAATATACAGCTGCAGGCAATGTCTATGTGCACATCTCTGTGGGTGTGTGAGCATTTACATTTTTGCCTAAGTGTGAATGTGTGTGCGTGAGTGTGGGTGTGTGGGGGTAAGAGAGTGTGGTAATTGATGTGTACCACACTGATGTGTGTTTACAGTATCAGTGGAAAGAAGTGCACGCGTGTGCGTGTGAGAGTGTGTGTGGGGGGGGTTCATGTGTGTGTGTGCGTGTGTGCATCGTATTGAGTGGTGACAGCTTCGAGAGGGGCGAGGTGAGGTGAAGGGCACTGAGGAGAAGTGTGAACAGGAGATGTGTTGACTGGAGGAACAAACGGTTTTTTCTTGCCCTTTGTAAACACAAAATAACAACTACTTAGTGAGTGACAGGTTTGAAAAAAACAATAGGCTGTGGATATAGAAGCTAATGTAGAATGCAGCTGCCTAAACATGTAGTTAGGAGACAAATCAAGAGCTGGTGGTAAAGGCCATCTGGAGAGTGAAACAGTTAGCCTGTCGATAAAAAAAAAAACAGGAAGGCCTTTTCTTCTTTAACAGCTCAGGCTTGAAAAGCTGCCATATTTACAAGTCTATTTTAATCATGCACAGCATGATTTATGTCCAAATAAGAAAGAGAGATGGTTTCAAGCGCTTTTCCAGCCATCAACGTTTGATCAATGCCTTGCGTAATTGCATAGAGATAATGTCAAAAATCAACCTTTTCACAACTTCTTTTGTCCATTTCAGAAATGAATGCTAATAACCCTAATTTTCCTTTGACGTAATTTCTTCAGAAGTGCATTCAATGGTGTTTTAGATCCTCCATCATGATATGAAGCTGTTCTTACAATGAAATCTCAGATTGGTCAGCTGGTCGAAAAAGAACAAATAGAAACAGCTTTATCTCTCAGGAACCCAGTCCCACTTATTTCTAAATGACTGGCATTTTCAAACCATTTATCCATTCAAAAAAACTGAGAAAAAAAAAAACAAAAAAAAACTGGCGCAATTGTCAGATTCTAAAGTTTCCGATGGTACCTGAATGTATCACAAGTGATGTTTGCAATACGTCTGAACAGAGCAGAGAAGACAGGAGAATTTCATCAGCTTCCCTTTGATTCTCATGTCTCCTTTGAAAATTTGCAGAAAATAAACTGTTTGCTGTAGCTAAATCTGTAGCTCCTACAAAAATTCTTTGAATTTTGCTTCCCGTGTCATTGTCTTACAGGCATAAAATTTCTGCTCAGAGTTGCTCAGCACTGTCTCATTATTGCCAGAAACTTCTTTGCAGATCGGCATGATGCCTCTGCAATGTAAACTATAAATTGTGTAAATAGTGGTGACAGCACTGACTGTAAATAGTTTATAAAGAGTAAATAGTTTGTAATAATGTTGTAATAATAATTGCACTCTGAATATGTTATACTGCTCAGGAGACATTGTTGAGTCATCCTGAACCCATAGAGCTGCAGGATTTATTATTGAAGTAAAAAATGAGACTAAAGTGAGTAAAAAAAAATTCAAAACATCAAAATTTGTAGATTCTTTGAATGTAGAGCTGCCTGCAATATTTTTCCTCTGTTCCTTCGGCATGAGGCTACCTGAAAATGTGTTGTATACACCAATTCCTTAATTTTTCAATTTTAAAAGGATAAAATTAGAGAAAATCTTTTTTTTCTAATTAATTATAGCTTTTAAATTTTGTCACACTGCATGAAGACATAACTGAGTACTGGGTACTGAGTATACATAAATCAGTCTATAGCCAGGGTTGTCTTGAATCTATAGAGGTGCAGGACTTCACTTTGCAGAGAAAAATGAGACCACAGTGAGTAAAAATGTGACAGAAGCAAGACTGACCAGAAAGTGCTTGGGATCCTGAGGGTTAACGCTGTATAATACATTTTTCCCACTCGGGCCTCTCGGACTGATCATTTCAAAGGAAAATAAAGGAGAGCGTACAGTAAAACTACATCTTTATACTGCAACTTCACAGTTGGCATATCATAGAATTACTGTTGAAGCCTGTGAAGTGATGATATAATCATGTGTTTTAAAATATGACGGTTAAATATTGCAAAATCCTGACAGTGCACAAGCTGTCAGTGCGCGTTTAGTATTCTTAATTTTCAGAATTTGTTCTCTTGAGGATTTTTATAACTGGAAAGTAAAGTGGGAAGGAGTCAAAGACATCATCACATCACCACAATTTTAAGATCCTAATAAATGGCTGTGGGGTACTTTGAGGATTAATTTACACTGATTGATTTCTCAGTAATTTTTATCCCATGTGAGATGGCTCACAACCTCGGGTCCTTAGACTTGTTTAATATGACTGTTGCAAAATTCTTGATTAAAAATTAGATGCAATCAAACCTGTGAGGAGGTCTGAGGAATTTTCACTCTGTTTCACAGCTTATCCGTTACTTCCCGCTGTGTTTTCAAGAGCATTTTGAGAAACAAATGTATCATTATTATCAAAATTATCACTGTTGCTGTTTTATCATTATCATCATCATTTTGACGACATCTATTTTTAAATAATGAGGATAAAAGTTACTTTTGAAATCTGCAAATGTCTTGTTTTATGTATAAATAGAAATACATTCAGTTCATAGATGTAGCAGCTAAATAAATGATTTTTTTCAATCAAATTAACTTAATTGGTTAATTGATTTTCAACAGATTTTTTTAAACATGTTAACAAGAGAGGGTTGTGGATATTTAAAAAGTAATTAAAATCTGCAACAAATAAACAGACACAAAAAAAAACAGATTAAATACTCTCAATGCCATCATCTGCTTCAGCTCACATTACAACTTTTCATCTAGTGCCTGAAGGAAAACATCTCCCTGCATCGACCTACACTTTACAAACACTGATATTAAGAATCACAGCACAACTCAAGATCTTAATTTAACTGTATGATAACATACAGATAACCAAGAATAAATTATCATCATATATTCGTCTTTTTAACAGGATCAACACTCTCACCGATGGTGTACATTTCTTTAAATCTGCCTCAAAATACACAGACAGATAATAGGCTGTGATAGCCAGCGCATGAAGCCTCCCAACAGTTCCATATTTAGGCAGAATAAGACATCTATCTCTGGAGGGTTATTCTAGTCGAAACCATGAGAGCAATGAGTCAGTGAATACCTCTGAAATCTGACAGCCAGTCGTCTGCTCCAGCTTTTCCTCTTTTACACATACATCCAATCAGGTAGCAGAGTGGCTGCATAGTCCTCTCATATAAGCCTTAACTTCTAATAGGGATGAGTGATATGGGAGGTGAATTTCACACATTAGAAGAGGTGAAGTGAACTGATAGCTCCAGTCAATGGCGTAAAAAGGCAGAGAGCTGGGGTTATTCTTTAAGGGAAGGGAGGGGGGTGGTGGTTAATACATGACCGAGAGCTTTAGGTGGATGAGGAAGACAGGCAAGAATCTGGCCTCATTATTTCAATACTGGAGAGAGATGTTCGTCTAGTGCAAGAAAGGAAAAGGCTTTTGAATTAGGTTAAACTGAGCGCACAAAGTGGGGTTGAGACTAGGAATGCGAATCATCGTATTATAGGGGAAAGCAGAGTGAGATTCAGCAGCTCTGCTTTCACTGAAACTTCACATTATTATTGCAGCATTATGATTTGTTTTGGTTATTCCTCACAGCATAAGCCACAAGAGTGACAATTTATTTATGCAGGGAGGGTTGGATGTCTCTGAGAGCATAATAAACACACCAGCTTCTGTTTATCTACAAGGCTCTCGGACACAAACCTTTACCTTGCTTTGCATAAATTAACTTAATAGAGGACTGGATCCTGGAAACTGCGAATTCTTTGGGAAACGCTCGTTAAAATGATTCTGGGGAATCAGCCTTGAAGTTCTATGTGCCTCCTAAACAGAAATAATTGCACAAGTGTTGAGGTTAGACTCTAATGGAAACAGGGACTTCAGTACCCAGCATTTCCCTTTCTCATACAACTGATTATATGCTTGTCTCCATATTCAAGCCTTTCAATGTGATTGTTATTGTTTGCCTGAAATGGATTTTCAGGGGTTTTATGTTCATTATCTCAAGAGTTCAATGTGCACACAAGATGTTTAACATACGATCTCGGATTTAAGAGACTACTCCCATTACAGGGTTGGATTAAGTTTCTGGAGCCATCCAAATCTTAGGCAAATATTTTGTTACATAGACAGCTCCAAGCAGGGAAAGTCAACCCTTGGTCAATCAAGCAGAACAATCTGAATTAGCAGACATTGTGACGTGTAGACTGCAGACCCAGCTTAACAAGGAGCTGTGTGCATCATAGACAAGCAATATGAATCAGTGACCTAATTAAAGTTGGACAGACAGACCTGCAGTCAGCACAACACTTGATTGCTGCCATTGCACATTAAACAGCTTCAGGTACTGTAGCGAAGTCACACAACTTTCTGTGACCCGATATGCTCTTTGACATGCCTTGCATTCATGGCGCGTTGGTCGACGAACGTCTTGTGGCTCTCTGGTGAGCCTGTCAGAAAAGTACACCAAACACGTCGACTGCGACTGCTGCAAGTTTAAACAGCAATGCACACCTACTTTTTTGGGCCACATTTTCTGTTCACTGTTTAAAAACAGATGAACTACTCACCTAAAATCTAGAGCAAGTTTCTTTAAGTAGCATCTTTCCCAAACGTTTAAAGCAACTAATTAAATCCCTTTCAACCAGGAAACTACAGGATCACTTAGAGAAAAACAGATGCACTGATGACAGCTGATTTAGTGATATTCATCTCATCCACAAACATAATAATCTCCTTGGAGACAGGCATGTGCTTTAACAGATGCTGCTGAAATGGCAGCTGAGCCTGTGGATGTAAAAATCTCTCCAATAATCAAACCAATAACTGCCTACATTGACCATTTTCCCACCTGCTCTGTGGATTCCTTGGAGTATTTTGTCTTAACTGCAGCGCTGACGGATGAGTCTACATATTGTCAAGCACTCCAACCTTTAGTGCCCTCATTCAAACCATCGCTGTATTTACATAGAGTTTACACAAAATATCATAGCTTGAGAGCTTTTCTGATGCTGGAAGTGCATATTCAGAGGGCCAGCACTCAGCTTTCTCTCTATCTATCTATCTCTCTCTCTCTCACACACACACACACACACACACACACACACACACACACACACACACACACACACACACACACACACAGAAAGAGCTAATCATTACAGAAGGCTGCTTTGATTAGCAGACACCTGCATTTATTTGTCAGGCTGCACACTTTTGATTAACCACCAAGTGCAATATCAGTATGGGGGCACAAAGGATGAGGATGTTTTCTTTGTCAAATGAGCGGCATAATACAAAGAAGACATTGTACTCTGTTCACTTTCGGTCAAGATCAAAGAATTGCACAACCTTCAGTAGTTTTCAGTCGCACATCAAGGTCATCTGCAACCCTGGACGCCTCATCTGTAAATAAGTGCCACAGCTTTCACTCCTGTAGCCGCATGATTGACGTATCCTGGGGTGCACTGGCCTGCTGATGCTCCTTTTCCTATACAGTGGCTGGATTTACTCTGGATTTTAGACTGCGGCTGACAACCCCGCACAGTTCCAAATAAGCTAACAGCGTTCCTGTATGCTCCAGTGACAGCTGTGTAAAAATAGGACAAAAAAAAACTGAGGAGGTGCACACTTCGTCTATCTGTCATCCATCATGCCAAAGCATTGTGCCCTGCAGCGAGGCAGATCGCGGACCCAGAATAATTATGTGTACACCTTGGCCATGGGATAATGTGATTGCATGGATTAGATAGATAATGGGTGTTATTTCATAATGCTTCGCCTGAGCAACATCCCCAGTCCGAGCGACGCCCATCCAGCCACAAGTCGCTGGACCCTCATCTGATCAAACACCAAACATCTATTATATTTGTACCCCTTGTCCATTAGGGCCAGTTTCCGCGCCCCTTAAGTGCAATAATCGCAGGCCACATTCCCATGGGCATCCGTGAGAACCAAAGTCAGAGCTGTTCTCTAGCTTTCGGAACAGGTCAGAGGCGGACACAGGTTGACACATCATCGAAGGGTTTGTAAGCGATGTCTGCAAAAACATCAACATCATGTGTGTGGGGAATAAAGAGTGGGTCCTTACCGTATCAACAGTCGCAGCAATGAAGGCGCATTTATACACATCCAGCGCACAGGGGAGTCAGGAATTACCCTTCCTGCGCTCACTCCACAGCGTAGATCTTCAACAGAAATATCTTTTCCAGTCGATAAAAAAAAAAATTCTGATTGGTGCCTCGAATCCGGGTATGTGGTTTAGTCTTGCTGCCGCACTGTAAGCCGTGGAGAAAAATTGGGGATGGAGATAAAGCTGAGGGTGTTGTAAACCAATAGCTGCGTGCTCAGTATCCCGATCAGCGCTCACACGGGAGGATGTAACGCGTTCTTCCAAATGCACTGGGTCCAGTGAAGTGCTGGAGAAGGACAGAGGCGTATCTCTCTCTCTCTCTATCCGTCAGTCTGTATCCTTCCCTTCCTCCCTCTCCTTTCTCTCTCTTTATCTTTGTCTGCTGCCTCTATGTTCTTACTGACTTCTTGCTGAAGTCCACAGACGCAGGGCGCAGCAGAGCAGAGGACCGTGGTCAAAGGAGAGAGAGAGTGAGGGGTCAGAAATGACAAACCAATTTGGAGGCGCTGTGGATGCTCGGTTGATCGAGCGCAGCCCGGCGAAAGGAGCGTTGCGTTGCGGGCGGGCGGGGAGCCGAGGCTGGGAGGGGGGGTTGGGGAGGGGGTGATGATTCCTGCCTGAGGGATGCGGAGGAGAAAAGAGGGAGAGATGAAGTGGGGGTGTCTGGTGGAAAACATGGAACTGGATCTGGCTCCTAAATCTCTGGACCTAGGGCTCCACCTGCCGTGAGAAAATACACAGGGGCTCCTTGAGTTTCGACAGTAGGAACAGGTTACAGAGGGCACATAGAATCAGACATCCACTGCAGACGAGTTTCAATAAAAATGCACTGAACTGAGAAATGGTTTTGTAACCTGGAGGTAGTTAAATATTGACACAATGGCATTTTCAAGTGATATCTTTATGTACAGTTCCGCGGGTGCATATGCCACTCTTAATTTAGTGTCAAGAATAGATAATAGGATACAAATTTAGGTCTTACGTGAAATATATATATATATATATATATAAAGAGAGAGAGAGAGAGAGAGAGAGAGAGAGAGAGAGATGAACACCAACTGAAAGATTCAATAAAAACGTGTTAAAATCAATATATGGCTTTTTTTTTTTTTTTTTATTTCCTTCCTTTACCGATAAAGTCCCGGGAAACATCAATGTCTTGACTGACCACCAGGAGTCGCTCACATTTCAACTCGTACAAAGGATCAGCGGTGGTATGATTCCTCAAGTTCCGCCGACGAACGACGAACTAAACTTGAAAAAATGTTTGCACAATGATAAAATAGATACGATTAATTCAAATGCGATGAGGAAAGTTTCGGCTTCGTCGTCAGTCGAGGACAGCGTTTCCCTACCAAGCAATTGAGGTTAGCTAGGTTAGCTAGCTAGACTAACGGCCTGAAATCATATAACCGACTTGTAGCTATGTATTCAGTCAAGTTTACACATGAAGATAAGTCCACAAAATATAGGAGAGCGGTTTGTTTTTAGACTAAATTTTTAACTTTACATTCAGGATGACATATTAGCAAAGTCGGCTGCGGTATTTTTTTTTCATTAATGACAGAAAGTATACAGGAAAAGACACATACTATATAATATAGCCAGGGGTGGCTGCGGTAAATCTACCAAATTACTCGCCTCTAGAATGTTGATGCGCGTCTCTTACCAAGATGTGGTAAGGGTGCCTTAATTGACCGAAGGGATGAGAGACCGCTATGCAGCAAATAGGTTTTTATTTATTTATTTATTACATGATTCGTCAAATCACGATTTACGAGTGAAATATTGATAATTTTTTATTTTTCATCAAAAATTGCAAAATCATTAAAAATATACAAAATCCTGAAAGAAATGTACGTTTTATTGAAGTTTCAAGTGCAAGTTATGAGAGGTGTTTTTTTATTCGGAACTAATTTACATGTATTTCTTTTATATTCTAATTTTTCACTAACTTTTTTTTTTTTTTTTTTTTTTTTTTTTTTCTAAAAATCAGCCATTGTTTAATAAAAAAAAAAAAATCAGGGTCATGAACGGTCAGGATGACAAAATTAACTTAGAGTTCATCGTGTTTAAGATCCCACGCAAAACAATAATTTACTGTCCCACACAGACATGTATTACAGGATTACTGCAGGCTACTTCCTTTCCCAGAGGGATGAACCCTCTGAATCCTGAAGATCACAGGGTGACATGCGCACTGCATGGAGTGCTCCGAAGCCGCGGACACAATGCTGAAAAATAAAGCGCTCAGCTTGCTTCTTGATATCTCGCCGACCTTCAATAAGCTGTTATGACTTGTCCTGTCAGGGGAGCGTCGTTCTTTGTATCCGGTACACGTAAACTTTCCTTGCGGACTGTTGGAGGAGGTGGATGTTCTGTGCTTGGAGCTAAGTGGGGACCTGTTGATAGCCCACCGGCGCTGCCATGGAGGTGAGATGAGGCTTTTTGTAAGCGATTCTGAGCTGTCCACAATGTCCGTCTGTTCGTCACAGTAATAGCTCTAATGCGCCCCGGTCATTTTTAAAGAAATTAACAATCTGTCTTCCAGATCACATTTCAAATTAGTTGCTAATGGGCCTGTGTAATTACTGTAAATCATTTATGTGTAATGATATTTTTATTCTGAAGCAGTCACTATCGCTTTAACATTGATCAACAGGTATAAGATAAAGATTTGATTAGGCTGCTGTGAAGGGCATACTGTATACTTACAGCTATACCCCTTGTGCCTATCATTGCCTCCTAATTAGATTTCAGATGAGACGTTGTCATTTCAAGCCCATCGTTTTGCAAATCAAATCATGTCATTGGCATCATGCTTTGATGCTTTACAGGCTCCCCTCAAGTCAGAATGGTCGGGAGGCCATGTGTCCCTGCTAATTACCATCAGAGGCTGATAAAGCCTTTTGGAGAAGATTTAAATCCTGCTAAAGAGCTTAAGTCCACAAGCAAGGTGCTTGCAAACAAGCATGGCCAAGGCCTTGAACGACAGGGCATAGAGGTTATATTATACATGCTGCAGAGCAGATGTTAAATATAATATGATGCTTTAATTATGCATGTACACAGTCTGTCATAATTGTCTTATTAGGAGAAGAGGAGATCTTTAAGAGCGATTCTCACCTTGGCACTTTTGTCCCATAAATATAATGTTAGTGTCAGCAGATACTGTCAGAAATGTAGATGCAATACAATGTCGTGTCAAAGCAAAATACTCATGTTATTGTCCTTCTTGTTGCAGGTGCAAAACAGAGAAGAATAACATGTAACCAAAACAAGAAGTCACAAAAAAACCCACACAGAAGCTGAAAAATCTTCCTGACTATGATGGAGATCATGGGTAAGTTTATGCAGGTGCATTAACTATTTAAAGCCTTATATCTTCTCCTATCTTAACCTTAGACTCCTTGCAACTGCTATCAGAGGCTTACAATTAGGCTATCCAGCACAGTGGATGCAGCCTGACAGGAGGGGAAAGCGACATGTGCAGGTGGCACAGGACTCACAGTCTGCTCAATAGCCGAAACTTTGTGATGAAGAGTTTACAAGGTCGTAACCCTCTGCCACATGCAATTACTGCAACTGTAGCTTGTGCTCATTAGCGGCTGCTCCACTAAATAAACAAGGGCAGTGTGTCCTGACGCAACCTTTGAGATTTGGCCTTTGCTTTAAGCAGTGAAGATTGGATATCACATCCTCATTTAGCACTGTCTAGATGTTGCGTGATAAAGTTTTTGTAAGTCTCTTGCAAAGGAACATTTTGCTTCTGCTTTGACCACAAGTGAACTCAAAATTTGCGGTGTGAAATTTAATAGCTTTGCTAAGAAATTGGAAAGGACAGGAGTAGAACAGCATTTAAAAAAAATAAAAACTTTGCAGCTGAAAGAACTCATACTGGAAGCCATAGTTCAGGGATATTTTTTGCAGATGAATACAAATCTATTCTACCTAAAACCTCCACACACAGGTTGTTTTTTTAGTGCACATCTCACTCAGGATCAGTCCTGACAGATGATGCCATATTGGATTCAAGTGACAGATGTGGGTTTTACAAAATGCACTTCTCAAGACTTCAGAAAACTTTCATGATTTTCCCACTTGTCCCAGTTAAGTACTGATGGTTTAAAACTTAGTCTCAAAGGTTTGGGTTTATGTCAGGTTGCTCAGTCACTGCTGAAACATGTGGAGGCTCAAACAAAGCCAGACAAAAGAAATGCTGATTCTGAATGTCACAAATGATACACACTCCCCTTGCAGATACTCAGCGTGCCTTGGAGGCTGTGGAGAGACTGCAAGCCAAACTGAAGGAGAGAGGAGAGGCCCCCGCACAAGAGAAACTTTCTCTGCTAAAAACTGTCCTGCAGAGCCCCCTGTTCCATCATATACTCAGCTTACAGCAAGCTCAGCGGAAGCCCCCAGCAGCAAAGGTACAGCGTGAGCATGAACGCGTGGGTGTGTGGTGTATATTGAATGGTGGCGAAGGAGCCGGAATCGTTCCCAAAATACTGAATGCAGAAACCAAACTGGATGAGTAATCAGCTTACCTAAGCTTACCACTAAAGCCCTGAGAAAGAGAGAGAGAGAGAGAGAGAGGGAAAGAGAGCAAGATGGGGGAAAGACTAAGTGGCTGTGCAACCACATCAGGGAGTTTGCACAATTATCTGTAACACTGTCATAACTTTGTTACAATATGTGTGTGGGATTTGGCACTGATAGTGGCTCATAAATGTCGCCAAACAATGATTATCTACTGCAGCATAATCCCAACACATGTGCATTTTGTGCCTCCACACATCGTGGTACGACAATAAGTCACCATCAAGGTATTCACGGTGTTTGTCAACAGCTATCACTGGCTTTATAAGTCTGTTGTGGTGCGCTGTAATAGGTTAAACCCCATAAGCACTACAGATCTTCATTATTACATTAGCTGAATGCGTGAGCCAGCAGTCGTTTAGCTCCTCTGTTTTCCAGGAAACATGGCACTGGATTACAATGAAGGCTCCTGAATTTTTAATCAGAGCACACAATGACAAAGTTTTACGAGTTCATGTTCAAAAAAAAATCCTCAAGTTTTGATATTCTGCATTAAGAATAAGTTTGCAAATCACAGGAGTGTGGATTTGCCCATTAGTATTTTGATAGCGTTTCATCTTTTATTCTACAACTTCTATTTTAACAGGTGTCAGGGTTGTACGAATTGAATAGCATACAGATCAGAACGAAGCATCTTCTGAGACTCGCTTTTAAACTGTCAAACCTTAAACCTTAAAAGACAAAAGGGATCAGTTTTGGGGGTATTGAACAGAAGCGTTTCTTGCAGATCCTCGTGTTCCTGCTCTCCTATCTTTTCCCTCTCTGCTCCATTTCAAACCCACCCCCTCCCTGCTCACATCTCTCTTCATTGTCTCACATGCCCTCCTTTCCCAAATTTTTTTATCCTTTCCATTTTCCCCATCACTCTCTCACCCCCATCCTATTTCTCTCTGTCTCCATATCTCCATTCTTCAATTAATGTCTCCACCTCTCTATCAATCCATTTTACCGTCTCTTATCTCCCTCATACATTTCCCTTCCAATCCTTTTTCCCCCTTCCCTTGCATTTCCACCCTCCTATCACTCATCTGTTTTCTCTATCCCAAACAATCAATCTCTTTTACTTACCATTTTTACACTCCCTCTCTATTCTTCCTGTCTCCATCCATCCTTTCATCCATCCATCTGTTATTTCTCCATCAGTCCAACCAGGGCAAGGCAGTTTCCAAATCCGTTTCCATGAACAGTGGCACCTGCAAAGGCATGATGCTGGGTCTGAAGACCCTGAGCCACAGTGACTCCTACACATGGGCCATGGAGAACCGGAGGCCCAGCACCGCAAGGTCCCAACACAAGGACAGCAGCATCTCATCCCTTGACTCGCAGGAACTGTCCTTGTCAGACTTTTACCCAGAGAACTGCATTCATGCAGCATCACAGGTGTGTAAAACATTCATCATAAATAAAAGATTGTTAAAGAGGGTTTTAGTAACATGAAGCAATTTGTTCTTAAAGCACTCTGCCCATAAAACAACCAAATCATATTTTTTCCTCCAGCTGTAAAATGTATAACATCACCATTCCAAATGTCACATTTTACATTTGAGAGTATTACACTGTGTAATAAAACTCAAGCACAGTTGGGTATTTTATTGTCTAAGGGGTTTCATTTGATCGTAACTGCCTGCTCAGATTGCTCAATGTCACTTCAAGTTTGCTTTTGTTTTACACATGACATTTATTTTTTAGTACTGCACTCCTCCTCGGATCTCCCGCACCATGTCGATGGGGAGGAACCTGTCTGCTATTGCTCATGAGGTACAGTGGTTGTAGAGTTACCCCCCTAAGTGTGAGTCTATGGATGTGTACTAACAGAGGAATCAAACTTGTGACATCTAAGTGATGGATATTATCTCCCTCTCTTCTCTCTCTGTCTCGCTTTCTTGTATTCTAATGTGGCCATGTTAGAGGCGTCATGTGGAAATGATCGAGCTAATCAATGATGGGAAAGGGCTTGGTTTTGGCATCATTGGAGGGCGAAGCACAGGAGTCATGGTCAAGACTATTCTTCCTGGTGGAGCTGCTGGACGGGTAAATCCGCTTGCCAAGCAATCACAGTTATAAACCTTAAATTGTTAATTTAAGGAACAGCTTGATTTTTTTTTAAACTTATCGAAACCCCTTATTTTTGTCCCAAAAATATAAAGCACAATTTATTCAGACAAAAAAAAAACAAGTAGCAGATCACATTTATCGTGCTTTTTGTGACTTGTTTTCACAGGACAAGCGCCTGCGTAGCGGAGATCAGATCTTGCGTATTGGAGACACAGATTTGGCGGGCATGAATAGCGAGCAGGTCGCACAGGTAAGGTAGCCAAATGACAATGTGATCATGTGACCAAAACAGAACTTTCCTTCATCATTGAAGGACATCATGGAGTATATTTCTAACATTACTTTCAGTTTATCTAGAGAAACAAAGCACATAACTTTAGATTGGTGGTTAATAGCTGACTAATCATTACCAAGAAAAGAAGATGAGGAATGGGAAACGTTAACATCCACTAAGTTTAAGAAAACATGAAGCAACCACAAACACAACACGTTACGGGCTTTGGTTGTGCCAACAGAAAAAAATGATAATTAAACTTTCCTATAAAAGAAATTGTTCATTTTCATTTTATTTCAACCTGGAAGTAGGTTGACAAGAATACTGTCGCTATCACTGACTGTTGAAAAAAAAACAGCATTTCTGTGTCTATTGGGTGTTGAATATGCCCTCCGTCGCCCCTTGTGGCCATTGAACAAAAAGCCCCTCCTGACCAGCATCAGTACCAGTGGGTGTGTGTGCTGGCCACTGGCATCAGTGCAGTAATGATCCCAGTAAGGAAAAAGAAACACTGAATGTTACCTCCTTTCTTGACTCACACACAGCTGAGTAACTGATACCATGCAGCTGTTTGAGACTTTCTCCCATGTAGTCACCATGACATTTCTACATGTAATTCTCTGTCTGTCTATCCCTGAAGACACATTTCGTTTAATGTTATTTTCAATCGTGTCACACACTTTTGCTTTCTGATCCGTTCACAAATGACCACCTGGCTCAGGTACTGCGAAATGCTGGTAGCAAGGTGAAACTGCTCATCGCCAGGGATGTTACCAAGGACAACCACCTTTCCTCTCCTGCCCTTGGCCAGGACAGCTCTGACGACATGGTTTGTGTATGTGTGTTTCTGTATCTAATGCAAGTCAAAAGGAGAGTTTTATGTAAAATGAGAGAGAATAATATTAGATATTTATAAATTATGTAAATCTGAAAGATGTGTATTGTTTTTTTCTGGCTGCTCTTTTACCAGATTAATGACGGGAATGATGACGAGATCAGTATACAGTTCACGAAAAACAGCCGAGGACTGGGATTCACCATTGCAAGCTACATAGGTGACCTAAACTCAGGTAATTAAACCAACTAGGTCCTAACCTTTTGCAAAATCTGCCTTAAATTACAGAACTATAAATCATTTATTTCTTATTGAACTTTTTGAAATGATTTATGTGTGAACAGCTTTACTGACCTGTAATACTTCCTGTCTTCAGTCTACAGTGCTGGTGTGATTGTGAAGAGCATCGTGAGAGGCAGCACGGTGGATCAAGATGGAAGCATCCACATTGGAGACGTCATTCTAGCTGTGAGTTGCTCTAAGATTATATATTGTGCTCTCACCTGACGAATAGCTTGTGGGTCTCGGATGTATTCTCTGCTGAGCTGTAATGATTTCAGCATCTTGAAATTTCTGCACAGCTTGCAACTTGAAGCACTTTCATACACCAATTAGGGTCTTTTTGGTTGATAAAAGGAAATGGGTCTTGTTTCACTTTTATTCTGTTTCATCAACATCTTTTGTTACCTGTGTGTTCCATCTTGCTGGGTTTTTTTGTTTTGTTTTCATTGCTATTGATTTTTCTTCTTTTTATTAAATATACCTGCACTTTTTCTACCTTCATTTCCTCCAATCTATTTACAAAAAGTTTACTTCTGTCTCCATTTAAACCTGTTTTTCTTTTGTATTCCCACTTCTTCCAAAACTTTCACATCCCATCTCCTCTTTTAGGTGGACGGGGTGAGTCTGCAGGGCTGCAGTGAGCAGCGTGCTATGGAGGTGCTGAGGAGGACGGGTCCTCTGGTGAGGCTGAAGCTGCTGAGGAAGGCTGTCCGTCTGAGTCACATCCTGCCTCCAGTTCCTCCCCTGCAGCCTCTCAGACACTCACACAGCTTTCATGAGGGCAATCCCTACAGAGTGGCCCTCAACAAGATTCAAGAGACAGGTGTGGAAGTAGCTGTGTTCTTCAGTGTTATCATTAGGGGCTTGTTTTTGAACTAACTAAACAAATAGATGACATGTTATTTAACAGTATCCACACTGGAATTCAGTCTGCAAGTAATTATCCACAGAAGCTACCTGCACTGTTGTGTTAAATTTATTCAGATTAGGGGCAAAACATATTTTGTTGATTTCATTTTGCCTGATAATGAACTTTGCTGCTGCCTTGTGCATGTTTTCCATGTCAGAATGTTAGCCAGGGATTTCCAATCATTATATTTTGTAACCCAAGTGTTTGCATGAGTGTCTGGATCCCTTCATGTGTACTCAAACACATTTCCCCCCCCCGTCTCACAGGAATCAGCTCGCTGCGTGAAATCTCCCGGCAAGCATACACCAACAGACGACCCCAACATGATTCCAGAAACGGTAAGCTCCACTTTCTCATGCTGCACTGCAGTCTGGAACTGGATCATGGGACTTAGTCTGATATGCTGATTGGGCTCAGGGAACAGCAATGTGGCAGTGAGGCATGCTCTTTGATGAGTCTATTTATAGTAATGTGCAGTCATGTGTTTATCTAACTCATTCAGCTCATTCCAGATGATTTGTCTTTCGTCCCGCTTGCATATATGGCTTTATTTAGACAAGGATTTTTGGGCTTGATTAGAGAGCACAGCCAAATATGCCCTGATTGCTATGAGGCTTTAATAAAGCAGGAAAAACATTAGTTTGCCAAGAAATCACAAGATGGTGGGTGTGAATATCCCCGTATATGTGAATCTAAGTGGTTGTGGATGACATCTTGCTTTGCTACAAGGAGGATAATGTCATCCTCTTTTTGTGAAACTGCAGAGGTGATGATACCTCATCAGATCATTTTCTTACTGATTGGATGACATGAGAATAGGCACAACATGGATTAGTGTTGATGGGTTGTGGGTGTCTTTTTCTTTTTGTGTGTATATGTGAAATCAGAGTCACAGCCAGGTGCATATTTTACAGGTGTGAAGTTCTCGCCTGGGAAGGCAGATGATCTGAGGAAGAGGTGGCAGCGTGCAGTCGGACCACGATATGAAGTCACTGTAAGCAACACTTCTTAAAAACATAAAAATCTCTCATGTTACATTTTGATGTCTCAAAGTCCAGCACCTTTCAGATCAGTTGAAGATGATTTCCTTCCAATGATTCCTTGCACCTCTGTTCAGGTGTGTCAAGTTGAGCGTTTTGCTGAGACAAGTGGTCTTGGCATAAGTCTAGAGGCTCGAGCAGGACATCACTACCTGTGCTCCGTCTTACCAGAGGGGCCTGTAGGACAAAGTGGCAAGATCTTTGTTGGAGATCAAATACTTGAGGTAACTTGGTGGTTTATTTTCACGTTTACACTCTATCATGTTTTTGCCTTTTATTCAAACAATTAGTGGTTGGTTCAAAAAGAGCTTCCTGCACTCAAAGGGGTGTGTTTGATGATCTCTTTAAATAGGGAAACATGCAGCCTTGGAAAATCCAAGAAAAAAAAAATCCAAGACAACCTCTTTGAAAGAGTTAAAATGCTTTGATTTTAATGGCGTTGTCATGTTGACTCCTAAAAACACACTTTTTGGCTAAATATAAAGGCATTTTAACTCTTCTTGGATTTTTTCATGGATTTCTAAATATTGGGAAGTCTTTGAACTACTTAATGTGTACACCCGTAGAACTGCAATGACAGTTGTATGCGTTTTTTCTATTTCCCTATAATTAAGAAAGTAATTCTAGCCTGTATCTTAAAACAAGAGAATACTGCAGATTTTGAGTCAACCTTTAAACGTCTAAAATTTGATTTTGAAAATTTAAGGTTATGAAAAATCTGAAAAAGTCTTTGTTTTCGCCTGTACCATGCAATGCAATTTTATTATTCTTTTTTGTGGATGGTTTGTTCATGATGATGATTTAGTAAATATGGCAGCTCAATTTGGATGCAGTAACAAACCCCAAACAGCAGAGAGAAGGAGATGAGAAGAAAATGAGAACATCCAAGCTCCAAAAAATGTGGCTTTGGCTCGTTGGCTGTTATTGATGCCTGTAGACGTCAGTTAAATAGTCAAGTTTAATTTAAGGAACGAACATGAGCACTGTAGTTGAGTAGACTTCCTTTAACACCACACAGTCTCTGTACAGTTTGAAAGATTCTCCCTCAGGGCAGCAAAACAGTCATAAGAAGGTGGGTGTGAGTCTGTGCATTAGTTCCTCTGCTCTAGGGGCAGAGCTTGCACTCCACCCCCTCCACTGGGCAAGTTCATCACCCACTCATATCACTCTTCATGATTAGCAGTCTGATTAATCATTGGCCACACAGTAGCTCTGCATGCAGTACAGAAAACACTGAATACAGGCTTGTGTCCCTCATATCTCTGAGCGCTCAGCTAACATCTGTAATGCAGCTCAACCCTTTGATCTCTTTCAGACGGCATCAGTGTGGCACAGCCATTGTTCATCTCCGTTTTTAAATGAGCCTGGCTCCATTTGCTAGGTGCTTTCAGCTTTTAATTGTTCTCTCTGCAGCTCCACGTTTTCCAGCCACTAATTGCTCCATGATACCCGAAACTGAGACGCCACTAAAACATCAATTTTTTGGGCCTTCGAGAAGTTAAAAGTATAAACTGTCATGCACACAGACAGTTTGAAACAAGGATAAACAGTCGTTAACAACTCTAATTATTCTGCTTTCCATGTGCTCATTTGAAAGATGTTGCGTCCTAATATGAATTCCCATGTTTAATCTGAGCCATCACTTAAAAAAAATGAGATACATTATTTGTGATTCGTGTTTCAATGTAATGTTTCTTCTTGGCAGATAAATGGAATCCCTCTAATTGGAGAGACACACAAGGAGGTGGTCAACATCCTGAAGGAGCTGCCAGTGAATGTCTGCCTGGTGTGCTCTCGTATTGTAGCACCAGTCATTCCTGACAGTGACGAAGAAGATGATGAAGAAGTTGGTCTCACACTGAAAGAACTGCTGGCTGAGTTCAATGACAAGGTAACAGTACAAACTGTATGTGAGTTATTACTTCTGTGTTGGTAATGTTTTATTTTTGTGATCACCTCCTCTCACGCAAACCTCCCCTCTCCCTTGTGTCTTTACTCTCCTCTCTGCATGCCACAGCTGGATCAGGGCTGTGTCATCCCCTGTCCTACAGCTGAGGACATCACCAAGCGTGGCGTGCCACCCATGTCTCCTCCTCTGGCCATGTGGGAAAGAGAGGCTCAGGTGGTTGAGCTGGAGAAAGGCGAAACAGGACTGGGCTTCAGTATCCTGGACTACCAGGTCAGAGTCATGCCCCTGAGCCTTTCTACAAATAGAACAGACCGTAATAAGGTGGATTCTAAGATTATCAGTGCTGGGTTAGTTCAGGTGAACACTAAGACACGACTGAAGCATATTGACTTGTTTAATTGTTTGTTTGTGCGCTAAGCAGTTTAGACCGGAGAATGCTTTAACAGCTTTAAATTAAAGTTTCAAACGCATCACATTTTTCAGCAAAATTTATCCATTTATTTATTTATTTATAAGTTTATTTGACAGGGATCATGCAAAACAAAATGTCAAGCAAGAGTTAGCTATAAAGCTAGTTTTCATCTGTGGTCCCGGGGCAGGAAGATGTTAAAAAAAAAATCAAATATGTAAATATATCTGCACTAACACCCCCCCCCCCCCCCCCCCCCTTTTTTTTTTTTTTATATCATCAAACTCCAGGATCCAGAGGATGCTGCAAAAACAGTTCTGGTAATCCGGTCCTTGGTGCCTGGAGGTGTAGCAGACCAAGATGGTCGCCTGCTTCCCGGTGACCGGCTCATGTTTGTTAATGAGACTGATCTAGAAGGCTCCAGTCTGGATTACGCTGTGCACATCCTGAAGTCCACTGGCTATGGCCCTGTCCGCATTGGGGTTGCGAAACCACTGCCGGTATGTGAAAAGTTTTCATCGATTTCAGATACTTAAGAGTGTATTTGAGACTGTTTTCTTCCTTTTTATTATTTTACGATGACATAAATCTTTTCAGTTGAAGTGGGCAATACTTCAAAATCAAGTAAGAACATTTGTAGAGATAACCTCATTGAAATAATGTTGGCTACTACCACAAATTAAAAAAAAGAAAATCAAGAATAGAAATCCACTGCTTCAAGGTTTTCCTGCTCATTGAATTGCTGTGAAGCTCAAATTGGCCTCCTGTGCCAAAAGGGATTTGAGTGTCATATCTGCAAACTAAAATAGGCTCTTACTTTAAAGGTATACAAGAAGAATTCTTGTGTGTGTTTTTTTTCTTTGGAGTACAGTATTTCCTCTCCTTTTTGTTGTGGACTGTGGCTTAGTAACAAGGTCCAGAGAATCCAGTTTCAGGCCGTCTGAATATTTAATGCAGCTGAGAGAGGAACACAATGCTGAACGACACCACAGATGGAGAGAGAGGGGGGGAGAGAAGAAGAGGGTGTCTAATTTACAGTCACCCTCTGTAGCCTGTTTACTTCTATGTGAATTTACTCACAAAAAGCACAGTTTGTTTTTCAAATCTCCTCGTCTCAAATTTATTTATTTATTTATTTATTTTTGCATTTGCAGCTGGAGCTGTGTGGTGGCTTGACACCCATCTCAGAGAGAAGCACCAGGGCTTCCTGTGATGACACGGAGAGCCACCCTCAGGTCAGTCTGTTAGCTGAGCCAGCGGAGGCTAACATAAGCAGCTACACCTGCAACTTTGAGGACAACAGCATCGTTGACCCGTGCTACGCTACAACGGTATGTCACTCAGCACCATCTTAACACCCTTCAAAGTTTTAGTGCACTTCTCTAAAATTTCTGCTTCTTTTAATTTTTTAAACTGAAAATGAACTGTGAAACTACCTTGGCTGAACAAAAAGTCACTTTCTGTGTTTCTTACAGTTGTTTTGAATTGTATAACTTTCTTCTTATTGTTAGCATCTTAAAAAAAAGGTTTTCAATATTCTCACAACTTTTTGTGTTTACTGTGTGCAACCCTCCTCAAAACTTAAGAATGTGTCATTTTTTTCATCAACTGGTTTGTAGGTTACAAAATTCTGCACACTCATCAGACAGAATTCTTTTAGAACTCTTTATTTGTCTGATGTCTGAGACTCAGCAGGAAGTGTCTTTGCAGTGACAGTTACATTAACACAGCTGTGGTGTGAACCTTGCGGTGCATCACACAGGAAGCATTGCTCATTCCCATGCGTTGTGTGGGTAGCCATCTTAGCTCCTCCAGGGAAGAAGAGTGTGCGTGTGTGACAGTGTGTGTCCTCTGTGTGTATCCTGCAGCGATGAGAGCTTAGAGCGGGCTGTATCAGTATCACTGGGTCAGGTATAGAGAAAGTGCTCCGTGTCAAAGACTTGTTCATCCATTGTGGTCTTAACTCAATCCTATTGAGGCTGGCTTTTGTTCTCACTTGTGCTTAATTACCAACAATTGCCTCTTAATGAAAAGCACTTACGGCTCACACAACATTGGCACCTGGTCCAAACACAAGGACACGCAGAACTGCATCAATATCTCCCACACAACACACAGAAGACTCAGGGCACCGAGTGTCAGTGTGTCGTCAAAGACAGGCGTGTTGCAAAGGTAGCTTAAGAACTTCAGAGCTACTTTTACATTCTTTGAAGGTTCAATGACAAGACCTTTTTGTTTGGTTGGTGCACATGGGACCAAAGAAGTCTAGTTTCCTTCATGTTTTACATCTTAGAATTATACTAAAGGCCCCTGAAGCACAGGGGTTCTCTGAAAAAATATATATTTTTCTTTTGTCGCACTAGAAATCTAATTGGTTGTGACAACATCAGTCGAGGACTTAACTTTTACCTTGTAGGATGTAAGAACATAGGTGCTGCTTAACATTTGCTACTTCGACCAACAGATCCTGTATGGATATCCTCTTCAGCAACTTTCAAAAATATGTATTTATTTATTTACTCAGAGGAGTGAGATGATTTGTTTAATGTCCGTATTGATACTTTGACTGCTCCTTCAGTAGCCCTTAATCAGCTGAGCTGTTTCTCTCCTGCTATTTTACAAATGTTAGCATGCTAATATGCTAAATTAAGACTTTAAACATGATAGAAATCATACCTTCCACTTTAGCATCATCATACTTTG
The DNA here is from genome assembly GCA_030710495.1 of Labroides dimidiatus. Lineage (NCBI taxonomy): Eukaryota > Metazoa > Chordata > Actinopteri > Labriformes > Labridae > Labroides > Labroides dimidiatus. The sequence goes on from CM061145.1 coordinate 16,744,489, forward strand.
CATATTGGCATACCATTGTTAGCATTTTAAGGTTAGCGTATATTTTTCAAAGCAAGCTTTACTGTAGAACCTTTCTGTGTATCTTTTGCACTTTGTCACTGTGTGCCCCTTCTACCTCTGTTTTAGGAAAGCGAGCTGCATCGTCGTTTCAGCATCATGGGAGACAACGGCAGGCAGCAAGCGCCGCCCCTGCCCCCCCACACCAGCTTTGAGAGGACAATCACTGTTGTCCGGGGCAACCGTAGCCTTGGTATGTTCTCCGTCTTTCTCATGGTGATGGTTTCTTGGTGTGTTTACGTCACTGGCATGGCACTAATGACACTAATTGGCAGTGCTGGTGAAGACTGCCCTGAAGAGGAGTGGTGAAGGGGATTGGTTCTTTTATCTGAGAGAGAGGATGACGAGTGCGGGGGTGTGGTGTATGTGTAAGAGTTATTTGTTTGTAAAAGTGACTGAAGGTCGAAATAATGTAAAGTAATAACCAGATGTGGATATGAAGATGTTTACCACTTTCATCTCACTGCTTTAAAAGCAAGTTTTTCTATTCAAAAATAACAGAGGGGACACAACATGGACTAAGGTGCTGATATTTTTTCGTGTGTGTCTGTTTGTGTCTGTGTGTGTGTGTCTGTGTGTGAAGGGAATGAAAATTTATTAAAGTTCCTCAGAAAGAATATTGAGATCAGTTCTCATCCAACTGCATTCTTTGGTTTTGTTTGCATAAATTTTGTCAGTCTTTAGGCAGATATATTTCACGTTGTAGAGTTTAATGAAAGTTTATTGATGTTTTTTTGTTTTGTTTTGTCTTGTTTTTTGGTTGATCTGATTCATTTGAATTTTGAGTAACATTTTCAGAGTGGGCTGAGTTTTGGCTCTTTTGCTTTACTTTAAATCATTTTAATCATTAATGTGCAACTATGATTTTTAATGCCCAACTTTGGAGAGGGACATGGGTACCTTTGTACCATAAGGACTAAACTGCTTCCAGAGCATACTGTTAAGAGTAAATGGTTCTATGGACTAAAAAGAGATCTTATATTCTTGCCTTGTTTGAATAAAAACATGAATATTTTCATTTTGAGGTTTCGCCTCAAGAATAATGTAACCCTATTGCAGTAATTGTTAGTTTGTTGTTAGTTTTTCCAGAGTGGTGTCTTGAGGGCATCAGAAATATGTTTCCATATGGAAATTTGATATTTACTACGTCTCAGAATATAAACTACAGCAATGTTAGTCATAGAGGAGAATTATTTTGATGCTTTGTAGTAGACCTAAACACAAGAGACATTAGTCCTAGCTACTATAGTCTTCCTCTGGTGTCTTTGGTATTTGTGTTTACTGTTTTTTTTTCCATCAGCTGCAGTATTTATGTATCTAGTATGAATGTATTCCATGCACTATGATTGTATTGTAATTTGAATGTAATTCAAAAAACAATAAACTATTTATTTAATCAAAAAAAGTCATTTCAAAGCCTTTTTTTGACCAATTCAAATTATGTACGACCATAGTGTGTGGGTGTGCATAGTCCATCATTAGATAGCAGGAGCTATAGGCTGCAGGTTGTGTATGTGCATGCGTGTAGTGTGTGTGTTGTCTGGTTTACCTGCTTCTGCCTGTTTGCATTAATGAAGTGTTCGAGTAATCCGCCTAGTGTCCAATTTGATAATGCCAAAGTCAGGTGTCCATGCAGCTGGCATGTGTTCACCCTAAAGTCACCCATCCCCCTGTGTTTATGTGTGTGTTTGTGTGTGTGTGATGGAGTCTGTGCACCCTATGCCAGTGTGACTGAAGGATGATGCTGTGCAAATGTCAAGCATGTGTAGCCATGTTTGCGTGCTAATCTGCCTAGTGTCTGTCTTGATTATGCTGATTATTCTACTGTCAGGTGTTTGTTTGGGGCGACTGTCTGTTTGGCATGCATTCAAAGCAGCCTTAGCCAACCCTCCACTCACCTGTGCTCGTGTTTGTGTCTGTGTCTGTGTCTGTGTCTGTGTATGTGCGCGTGTTGGCAGGGATGTCGGTGAGTGCTATCAAGGACGGCTCAGGCATGCTGGTGCGCAGTGTGGTCCAGGGGGGCTCAGTTAGCCAGGATGGCAGGCTGGGGGTTGGGGATGCCATCTTGGCCATCAATGGAGAACCTACCTCCAATCTGACCAACGCCAGGGCCCGGGCTATGCTCCGCAGACTCTCTGTCATAGGGCCAGAGATGAGGTGAGGAGCCGGTCTCTGTCCAACAGCTTAACAGTATGTGAGAGTTTTGTTCTGGGCTGACAAATGAGCAGTGTACCCATACTGTGACCTCACCGTGTGGATCTCACAACTCTTAAGAGCTGAGTTCTTGATGGATTTCCTGTTCGCAATAATCCCTAATCCGTATCAAAAGAGAACAGGCTGGCTGGATTCGCAATACTGTGTGCGTCATACTCTTTCCAGTGGCCCAAGTGCCACTTGAACTTTCACATTTCTTAACTGTTGCAAAGTAGAGTACGATAAATGACTCTGACGCGGCCAATGACATTATGAAGTACAGCTGTAGTCATTTCAGCAGAGAGCTCTGAGAAGCTCATGTAGGTGAGATGACATTTTACATGGCCATCAGAATTTCTCTTTTGTTGTCTAGCAGAAACTGAAAACAAAGACTGGGGATAAAGCAACATTTTGACTTATGATAAAAGCACAGGTGTTCCTAACAACAACCTTTGGATTCATTTTCGTGATAATTCCAAGAACAGGAAATTTCAACCTAATGGATCTAAGCTAGTAATTATTTTCTTATTTGCTCCTGTATTTTTTCTACCTTAACATGTCAAAGTGCCTTCTGTTTCTTCTTTTCATCATTAATACTGAATAATTAGACCTTTGCTACACTTGGAAGAAGCTGTGCTACATTTAAAAGAAATCACCAAAGAACACAAGAATATTTAAATATCCTCAAAAGGTGTAATACATGTAATCATAGAAGCACAGCTTGTACATGCATCAAGTCCCTGTTGTGCACACTGGGTTATTAATAATATTTTCTGTGGCTTTTTACAGCTTGACACCAGTACGCACACAAATAACATCATGACATTGTCACAAGAAATGTGACTTTAGCTTAGCAGGGGACATCATCTCCCCTCCTCTAAATTATTTTTGCTGTTGTTCTTATTTATTTATTTGTGTGTCCCATATGTCTTTGTGGCTGGCAAAGTAAGTTTTTAATCTCGCCTCGGTATTATGAAACCATCAGAAACCCATCACAGGAAATGAACTGCTTTCAGAGGCACTGAAGAACAGATCTGATTTGCAATGATGATTCTCACCCCTTACTCCCCCCCTTACTGTGCCACATCAATAGGATCACTTGATATTGTTACATGGTGATGTTTTATTTTTAAGGTATTGACCTCATTTCCCTGTATCATTCATGTTGCTCTTCTTTTATCTTAATATCGTTTTGTTTTTGTTTGTTTTTTTTAACTGGTAGCACCTTTGCGCTTTATCAAACCAATACCTCTGAGGGTTTTCAGTGCTCTGCGTCTGTAGAACATAAACACTCTTAGTGTCAGCTGTCATTTGTCAACGTACATATACATCACTTTCAGCTGAAAGTATTTTAACTTTTTACAGTTATCAAGTCTACAAATGCTGCAAACAGCAGGCCACAATTCTTTTACATTAGGACTTTATAAGTGTTCTTAAAAGAATCGCTTTTGCCTGTTCATAATTCACAACTTAAAATTAAATTATCACCATCTAATTCAGTTGTTTCTGAATGATATTTCAGAATCAAATCAAATTCCCAGAATAATATGAATCCATTAACAGCACTTAGACCATCAAGTCCCTTTGAAGACACTATGCCTGTAGCAAAGTTAAGCAGTGAGAAGCAAGATCTGTCCTTTCTATTTAAGATGATTTATTTTGTATTAGTGGTGGACACGAGCTGGACTGGCAAACAGAGAGGACAGAAGAGCAGGAAAAAGCTAAATCCTTTGCCTAAGCATTGCTGGTAATGACAACAACAAACTTAAAAGCAAACATGGTGACTGTGGGGGAGGCATTGCTAATGAACTTCTTGCATAAAAGACAAAAAAACAGAGCAAGAAGTGCCTCATCATCTAGCATCTCATCAGTGTTTTTCTTTAAAAACTTCTTCCATTGTTATTTCTGCTTCATGTCTCACCAGAGCTATGTATCAGGTAGTAACAGTAGCACTACCCCCACAGTTTCCAGTGGTACTGCTCCATTTGGTCTGTATTTGTAAGCTTTATGGAAATGTTCAGAAATATGGACAAAATGAACACAGGACACAGACAGAAGGCTCCATCCATATCCCTATTTAATGTTGGGCATAAATGGGCCTTAACACGGAACAGTCTGCTCATCTTCTGGACAATAAACTACACTACAGACGGAGTTTACAGAGTCTGATTGTTGTCAGATAGCGCTACGTTACAACAAATCAATACATTTTCTTGCTTTGTATACTGCAAAAAGTTGTCTTGAACAAGGAAAAGTTGGGTTAAAAGAAGATCCAAACTCAACTTATTTGAGTCTTTATCCTGGAAAAATTCTACCGATTCTGGCCACAGGTGTCACTGTTATCACCCCAGATGGAAAGTCCTCACTTCTCATCGCTTTTCATATCCTTTTTTTAAATGTCCAATAGCAAACATTCAAAACTATTTAAAACATAATTTAGGCCCCGTTTGTATGACTGCCTTTCAACAATATATTCATCTGTTGCTCCACTTCTGCACTCAGATAAGACGTATTTAATATATACACCAGACGAGCAGCCTGACAGCCAGATGGGACTCTTCTTCGGCGGCAGACTACCAAAAGACTCTACAGTTATATCGCCACCTACAGGCCTTGTATGCATACTACAGAGTTTTCAGCCCCTCAGCGTTTCCGTATAAACACAGATTTTTTTCTCTTTGTTTTCAGCATTTTTGAGTGAAACGCTGTGAAGCGTAGTCGTATAAAGGGGGCCTTAGTCACCACTTAGGGACAACTGTCAGAATCTAACAACAACTTACACCTTCAGGAGGTGCTCTGTTGGTTGTGGCTGATAACAGTGTGAAAACAGCAGTAATGGGCCCCAAGCTCCCTGGTTTTAGATTCTCAACTCTTCAAGACTTTACAACTTAGAAATGGATGTAGCAGATACAGTTTTAAAGATGACAAGTCAGTTAGTCATGTTGTATTTATCTGCACTTCTCCCACAGTTCAAACAGTCTTTGCCTTAAAACTAAGACAGCTGATATTTTCTTCCAGAGAGGTTAAGGAAAGCTTGCTTAGTAATGCAGAGAACAATCATCCACTGACATTAAATAATTGAACACTGCTCACATTTTCCAGATCTACTCATGCAGATCTTGATGGTCTGTGTGTCCTGACTGAGTATATGTGCATCATGATTTATAAATACATCTCCTCCACAGTCACAAACGTGACTTTCACTGCATCGTCTCCTGTAAATGATCTCGCTTTGGATCTCCATCACCACCTTGTTTTGACTCTGCAGTCAGAGTTGACTGAGGCGCTGCAGTCATGTTAAATTAGATTAGATGATGAAATTTTAAAGATTGCCCGAGGGGGAAGTGGGTAAATTATTACTTGCTCTAACATCAGCAGTTATGGCTCCACATTGACAATACTTGTTTGGCTGATTGGAGACGTGCCCCACCTCCACCACCCTGCCGCCCTGCAAAACACCCACTCGCTCTCTCTCAGCCTTTCTGTCTCTCTCTCTCTCTTGCTTTTACAGGCACACAGATGCGCAGTAATACACACACATACACAGACTTTCAATGGTCTAACCTCCAAAAACACCTTTTTCCCGTGATGGGAAATATCTCTGAATAATTCATCACTCATCTCACCTTGAACAGTGTGCTTCTGAATAAAAGAGCTTTTTAAAGAGCCTCTCGTAGATGCATACACACACACAGCTAAACACACACTCATTCTGTATCTTCTCTCTCACACGCACACAGAAAAACACTCAGTCGCGCACACTGCCTCCTCCTGATAGCACTGCAGACAAACTAGCAGAGGAGCAGAGGCAGATGAGCTGCTTTGGCAGTTTCAGAATAAGACAGACATAGAAGGGCGAGGGCTTGTCACCATCAAACTGCCTCTGTTGCGACAAGACAGGCTGTCCATACAGCTCAGTCACAACAGCTTAGCGTGGAAGACCTCCATATTCACTCTGCCACCACAAGTGGAAGGCAGAGATTGGCTCCTTCAGCTGATCCAAACAACATGTCCTCTGGTAGTGTCGTGGAAAAATGGAAGCAGGAGGGGGAGGCTTTCATGGTGTCCTTGACACTTGAGGTACATGACATCATTTACAACATAGCTTACATAGATCTGGGCTTATGCAAAACAGAAATTACCATAATTTCTTTTTTTTTTTCCTTTTTGATAAGCAACCTGCTGTCATGAATCAAAAATATGTCTCTTTGTGACATTAAATTGTTAATTTTTCATCTTTTTTTTCCACTTTTCCAAGCGGTGCTGAAAAAGTGGGCCACATTCATATAAAAGCACTTCAGAACATTTGACATTTAAGACAGAATCCTCAGTGAGTGGTCGCTCATGGGATATGGATAATGATTTGGCAGTATTAAGCATGGCTTCAGGTGTCAGCCTATGACTGTAGTAAAAAAAAGTAATGGTTGGAGACAAAAATAGTGCAAAGATGCATATAGGAAACACAAATCACTGTGTGGACTACTCCTGACTACAAGAGAATTTAACTAACTGTAAAATCTGGAATACATGACTCAATTTGTTTTGTTTGAAATGGCAGAGAAGATTTGGCTAATTTTACATTAGTGCAACCCACATACTCAGATCTGCAGCTCATCCAACAAATGCACATTCCTTACAAATGTGGCACCATTTCAGTCAATAAATCAATATTTATTTATACAGCTCCAAATCATAACAGACGTTATCTCAAGACATTTTCCACATATATTAACAGGTCACCCACTAATGTGAATGATCTTTTGTTTTATTAACAGAGACCCAACATCAAGAAAAGATAAGAGCTCTTATCTGATCTTAACCCACCATTTAAAAGCAAAATAAAGAGGCTTTCCAATGTTATAAGCTTTATTGCCAAGAAAAAAGTTTCTCCAAATAATCTATTAAACATAACCCTTTTTGCAAAGTTTTTATTAATTTGGAGGTCATCCTATGTTCGGGTCAATGCAGTATACAGTCTAGAGTGTTAACATGCTAGCTCAGGTCCAAGGGGCAACATCAGGTAGAGAAAAATGAAGCCTATACAGAAGTGCTTAAAGTTGCTGTTCATCGAGAATCTGCTAGAGGCTGGCTGCAGAAAGACCGGAAGTCACGCACGCACCAAGCCAAAAAAAACAGACTTTTACAGCATTAAAAAGACGCTTGGGTATAAAAGCTAGTTTCGTTATCGGCACACACTGGGAGGGGGGGGGGGGGGGTATTTTTCTAACGCTGCAGTTTAGACGATATTAGGATTATGAGTGTGTCCAATCAGAGGCTCAGCTCAGCTCACATGACTGATGGGCGCCCTATAGCTGTTAGAACGGAAGCTCAAAGTCTGCGTCATATCCAAGATGGCTCTGTCCAATGACTGGCTTCATTTGACTTTATCAGGAACAGACGGGTGATGTCGCGGAGACTACGTCCATGTTTTATACAGTCTATGCTCAGGTTGCTCTGCTCTGGTCAAGTGGTAATTAAAAATTAACTGTGAAGCCAGTTTGTGATGGTGGCCGCTTCTTTATTGAGCAGAGAAACGCTGGTTCACCAAATTTTTAAGCTTAATATGAAAGAGCAACTGGACTATTCTTGACGGCGTTTCACCTCCCTTTTGAACAGACTGGTGAATGGAGCTTGAAAATGTATGCCTCTTAGGGCCATCAGTACATGGATGGGTGTGATATGGGGTTTTAAGAAGGGTTGTTGACCCAGTTCAGAGCTGTTGAGAGTCCACGCTGTTTGTGTGGCCTTACTTGCTTGGATACAGACAATTCAGAATTACATTATATGTTGGAGATAGTTGTTTTTTAAAGCCCTATTCGCACGGAATTAGTTTCACCTGGGAATGTCTGATAATTTGTGATAATTGCAGAGGACATCTGTGTTTTTAATCCTGTGCAAATCGACCATGTCCGTAATTTGTAAAGTCAATCTTCTGGGGCAATTCAGGTACCATATTTCATGACACACATAGGTCCACTGATAATACTAATCCGGTCTGAATCGGCATCTCTGTAATTTCGGGTGGTAATATCTTTTTCACGGACTCTGCAGCTTTTTCTGATCATTTTGATGAAGAATGATTAAGTCCGTGTTTGGCATTTTAAACAAAGGTTTTAGCAGCACTTTGGATAGATATAAGATGGAAGGCGACTCACTGTGTACCCTTCTTAGTGTACAAACATCACTAAGAAAGAAAACAAGTCTTTTTCCTTTTCTGATTGGCATTCAAATACCGAGAATGATACCCTTAGTTCATTTTATTCCCCTGCTCTCTGGCAGTCACTAATCCATCCTGCATGTAAATCATTCATTTGTCTGTGCCTTGTCATTGCTTTCTTGTGCTAAAGTTTAACAACTGTGAAAACAGTGATTAGAAAAATTGAGTCATTTCAATATTCATATTTTCACCCCGCCCCACCCTTTTCTGCCCACACCCCTCCCCTCAGTATAACCTATGTCCCAGCCCACCAGGTGGACGAGCACCGCTGCCGTCTGTGTTTACCTCCTCTGGCATCCGTCTTAGTTGACAGCAGCCCTCCCTCACCCACTCCACCCCCACCTTCTCCAGAACCTGTGTCAGCCTCGGTCAGATCCTCCGGCCCAGTCAGAGCTGCAGCACCATCCGAAGCCTCATCTGCCCTCAAAACCTCGGCCTCAGTCAAAGTTAAACCTACTGTTCCAAATCCAGCAGCTGTCAGAGCCTCTGCTTCGTTCTGCGCTCCCTCCAAAGGTTCATCTGTGGTCCCTACCATCAGGCCCGCCTCTGACTCAAGGTAATGTTAGATTCAGGGATCCCAGCCTATTATTTATGGTCACCTAATCCTTACTCAGGCCCCTGAGTGTGAGATAAACCTGTCTCAGGGTTTATTAGACTTCAAGGCTCCAGTTTATTACATGTTGTTGGCTGCAGAGAATTCTTGCCTTGAAATATGCTATACATTCTGCCTTTCATTCATCATTCACCCCAGGCTTTCCATTTCTACACCAGCAATAGCTTTATGACTGTAACACATCACATATTTCAATCACCCAGCAAATTAAGCTGTACTAATGATCTGAGTTGTTACCTGACACCTTACTTAGCTGTGTCCATGAGGAAACTCTGTGTTTCAGTGTGGCTGCAACAAGCTGAATGCGAGTCTCCTCCAGCTTGTAATTTCCCTTCTCCATTCTTCTCTGAGCTAAAGGCACAAGCTTCTCTGAATGTTGAATCTCAGAGTTATATTTAGCTGTTCGCTTATGGATCTCGGTGCTGACTGTCAGCGAAAATGAATTGTTTCGCCTCTGTCTGTCGCTGCCTTCTCTCCATCTTCTTGCCTTTGCCTTTCTCCCTCCTCCCCTCACTCTCATTTCTCTCAGCAGCCTTTTCTTCACTCTTATCTTTTCGATACATTGTCTCCTCCTCTGCTAGACTTCTCTCTTGACTCTTTTGTGTCTACATCTGCCTCTCATCTCTCTCACCGTTGGTCATTTCACTCTGGTCTTTTTCTCTTTACCTCATTTTCGCCCCTCCTCCCTGCATGGGTCCTCTCCCTCGCTCTCTTTCCTGGCTGCTCTCTTTTAGGCCTGTTGGAACCATTTGTTCTGGCCTCTTCTGTAACTTAACTGGCTATAGGCTCCTGCTGTGGAGATAGCACCACTATCACTCACCTCCACAGGCTTATTACAGCCCTCCACCGTTAAATATATTCATGAAAAATTCTCTCCTTCTCTACCTTCTTTTTTCACACTTTCAAACACACACATACACAGTGTACATATACAAAGATACTCTATATATATAAATGTATGTGTTAACACCCCCTCACACACACACACACACATGCACACAGAGTCTACCTTAATGTGACCTTGCTGGCAGAAAATGTGTGTTTTCAGGGCTATTTGGACCTAAAGCAGAGGATCTTCTCAAGGCCTGCCAATAAAAGTCGCCACTGGCCGCATATCAGAGCGCGACTGGAGTCTGAAAAATTACAAACTACACTGGGATGCCTAATTATCCACAGAAATCCTGCAAGTGTGATTGAGAAAAATGCTACTTAACTTGCAGAGAAAGAATTTAGACTTTTATTTTCACCAGGGAGTAATTTTTGGAACAGAAGGACAACAGTATGTCAGAAAACTAGGAAACATTGCTAAGAATATTTGTAATACTCTCAGATGTCTTTTTTTTTAATATCAGCGCTACAAAAGTCGACATCACACAATGAGAAGTAAGAAACAATATCACACATCTGTGTAGCCAGAGAAAAGAAAAGATTCTTTATCATTGGTAAGGTAATTGTCTGAAATAATTTATAAGTGATGAAATAGATTTTTTTTCTGTAAATAAAGCCAATAAATAAATCAGTCTAATATTTCAGTGTTACTATTTAATCAGTTACTGTGGTAACATAAAAAGGAAAAAGAAAACTTGCACGGATATTATTTTTTCCATATAACAAAACAATTTAGAGTTCTTAAAATTGTTTCTGTTTTGCTTTGTTTTTTTTTTTTGTTTGTTTGTTTGTTTGTTTTTTGACTATCAGCTGGCAGATTCCAAAATCTCCACTAAAGGACAAGAAAAGTGGAGATGGGCATGTACCAAAGCCAGAGGTAAAAGTGGATGGTCAGTGCAAGGAAGAAGATGAGTTTTTTTCTCATACAGCAACATTGTGGGATCAGCCTAGAAGGTTAGTGACTCTGTGATGTAAGTATCAAGCAATTTTTTTCTGTTATTACTTTTTTTTTCAGATTTTCTCCTACTTAATCTACACTCCACACATGATGTCCTTTATCCTCTCTCTACTTGGCTGAGCCAAATCCTTATGTGCTCAGGTTATGTTCACAGAAGGGGTAGAGTAGCACCAGTGCAGTCTCAACATGCTCATATTTCTCTGGCCTAGAGAAAGCGGGTACTTTCACACACTGTATTTATCGCGTTTACGACTGCATCCTGCTTGGATAAATCACATAAGCTGCAGTGCATGCAAACATCAGCTTCTGTGCGTCTCTCCCAGGCAGGTATAATAATCTATTGTTTTGACTTAATCTCTGAAACTCTATCCGCAGCCCTAAGCAGAGGATATCATGGAAGAAAAAAGAGGCACAAGCACTGGATTATTTCTCTGTCTTGTGCTTTTTTTGCTGTAATGCTTCAAACCCAGCCATGCCTCATGAGGCATATAGAAAACATACAGTAAATTTATCATCACTCCACAAATACTTAACAAAGGGTTTTTTAGCTCAGTGAGAATATGTGTGGATTTTCCTCATCTCCGGCTGTGTGTTCCAGTGTGCAGCTGACTCGAGCACCAGGTCAGTCCCTGGGTATCAGCATAATGGGAGGCAGAGGAATGGGGCGCAGACTGAGCGGTGGAGAGATGATGAGGGGAGTCTTCATCAAGAGCATCAGCCCCGACAGCCCAGCAGCACATAATGGCACCCTCCGGACTGGAGACAGGATACTCGAGGTGTGTGTGTGTGCGTGCGACTGTATGTGTAAAGCATAGACAGACTATTAGGAACAGCAGAGAGCAAGAGTGTTTTTGTGTGTGTGGGTGTGTTTGTGTGGATAAATGGCTCCTCATACTTGATAAGGGCCTGTAAGTGGCAAACAGACTAAAAAGTAGCAAAAACAGCTTGGGCAGCTGTTATTATGCCTTTCACTATGGGGGATTCGAGGCTGCATGTGCTCTAATCATGGACTGTATAAAACATGGATGTAATCTCAGTAATGTCACCAACTGGCTTCTATTAAGGACAAATGAAGCCTAAAGATGGAACTAACTCCCGGCGTAGCTAGAAACAAATAGGTAATGTTGAGGCAACCTGGCAATCAGCTACAGTGTGCCTGCCTGTCAGTCAAATCAGCCATTTACATTTAAGTATGTTGCCTAATTTTGCATAGCTCTAAGCCCTGATTTCATCATACAGATGAGCTACAAAAAAATGCATCCTTCCCATACAGTTGACAAAGTCAACAGAATGAGCCATGGAGGCTAATAATATTTTTGTACCAGGCTGTAAACAAGCACACATTCTCAAAACAATGTTAGTGAAAACACTGAAACCTTTGATGATTTGCAAATCATTTAAACTTTATATTATATTGAAAATTATGCAAAGATGAAACATTATATAATTTTCTATTTTTCCCCGCAACGTACAAAAGTAAGGACAGGGACCCATTGAACATTGTGTTACATCACCTCTTTTTTATAACAAGACTTTGTTATCTTTTGGGAACTAAGGAAGACCAAATCTTAATGTGGAATGTTGTCCAATTCTTACCTGGTATAGGAGCAACATACGCTGCTGGTTGGCAGGTGTTTTTTTGGAATTGCATGTTTTTCATCTGGAGGAATTGGGGTCTGAATTTAGTTCTGGGGTAATAAATTTACCCCTGAAAATGGCTCTACCTGAAGAAGCAGTTCTTCTTCAGATGTTCAGGAACTTTGAGAGGCGAGGCCTGCAAGCTGAACATCTCTCATTGGTAGAAACCTGCAGTTTTTTTTTCATTTCACCCTCCATCTACAATAACATCATACACAGCTGTGATTTAATTTGTTCAGTAACTCCTGAACAGTCATCTTCTTTGAGCCTGGGAGTGTGAATGTGTCTCTGTCAGTTCCCAGAATTACAGTTTGAAGAGTGACCCTGTTAAATGGAGACCTTAAGCGAGTTGCTGGTATCAGTTTTAAAATGAGCATATATTTTTCTTTAAGGCGCTGTGAGGACTTTCTAAGTGATCTTGAAAAAAAATTAACTTCTAGATATATCCCCGATTTTAATCCATGATTTAAAATGAGATTATCAGCGCCAAAATAGTTGATTTCTAAATGTTAAATCTCAGCTTTCCGGTTGGGTTGAACAGGATTGATTTACGGCACTAGTCCCCATGGCAACATCATGCCGGCTAACAAAGTTAAGCAGTGAGAAGAGAGATCTGCCTTAGTCTCTGCTGAAAACAATTTCTTGTATTAATTTTGTAGTAATGGGGGACACTGGAGCTGAACTGGAAAAAATGAGAAAGACAGGAGAACGGGAGAGTGATAGAGTACAGGCTTAAGGCTAAAACACAGGCTAAGCTGTGTGTGATAAAGTTAATTCCAACCCACATGCAGCAGTTATGCTGCAGTATAACCGTTCAAACTTGAGAATCTATCAATAAAATGAAGAGTGAGGTTACCTTAGCTTGGCTTGGTGAGGCTGTAGTTGGTAGATGAAAGGGGTGTAACGACTTATCTATTACATCGATGTATTGATTATATTCCTATGATCCAACCACATCAATCTGTGCTCAGCAAGTTGGCTTTCCGGACGGCATAAATCGATCTAAAATCATTTTGAAAGGTAATAAACAGAACATTGGAAATAAAATAAACATTGGATTTAATCATGGCATACATTTTATGGATGTACTTTTTTGTGCACTTTGAATGAAAAATGTGTAGAACATCATTTCACTGAGTCTCTGATTCAGGATTTTCTGCTTAAAGTTTTACTTAGGAAGCACTGTAAAACTGAACACATGGAGAAATCTATATTCAATACATTCAGCATGTTATACATCTTCTAATGTACCAAAAACAACGTATAAAAATATATGCTAGCTTGTTGCTAATGTATATGGGAAATTTAATTGATATGCTAGTGGTTAACGTACATCAATATAACTCCTGGTTTTCAAACAGAATTTCAACTTTCACCACAGAAACATATCACAGTTACTCTTTGTAAACAATGCTGAAAACTCTAAATGTCAAAATGCTTACAGGCAAATGTTTTCCATACAGGGAGATTAAAGAAAAAAAGGCTTCATTTAACTTAAAGCATTGTTAAAACCACTTTGAGACACTAGATGGCCTACTTCATTTAATAATACATAAAATAATACAACTATTATAAAGTTATAAAATTGTGTGAATTGTCTTTGTGAGATAAACAAAGATATATGCAACTCTTAACTCTCATGTCCGTTATTGCTAATATGAGACTACAATACAGCGTCCCAGGTCACGTCATAATGCCATTCAGAATTTACAGATGCTCATAAATTAACAAGTTAATGTCTTCATGGTTCTTTGCCTTGAGTCATATTTGAAGTATGTTAAGAATTTGTTTTCATGTACAGTATATATCCTGTGTTTATCAGTGTTCTTATTTCATATATCTGTTGGTATATCGGTCATAGGCCAACATATCCTTCGTCAGATTTAATTGTCTGGCTCTATTTATATCCATTATTTCATACCTGATTCCTTTATAAGAAACAACAGAAATCTATGAAACTTCACTGCACTGTCCAGTATCCAGATATTCATTTCGCATTCTCACTTGTTGAGTTTTTGGCTAAAGAGTTACTGAATCGATTTAAAGTCACTGAAAAGTTTTGGATCGTATTGTTCTAAATGAACCAATGTCGTCGTTGAAATGTATCAGCAACCAGGAATCGTGATACAAATTTAATCGTTGTGAAAACGAATTGTTACACCCCTAGTACATGATCACTGGTATGACATGAGTGCTGGCTAAAATTACAAGTTATGGACAATGGCCCAAAACTGCATTTTCAGCTGAAAGACTTTTATTACTGAAACAAGTTGGTTGTGATGACGCAAGTGAAAACTGTGGCCGGCACGCTGTTGTCTGGATAAGGGCTGACTTATTTCAATAAATCTGAGAAAGACCCACAGATAGTGATTCGAAAGTGTGTAATGCGCGCTCAAGAAATGATCCAGGTCGCGATGGATGTGGAAAACCGGCCACAGTGCAGGAGAGGTAAAACAGAGGGCAGAAAAAAAGAACTCATCACTCTGAACCAGATTAGGAGCATACCTCTCTTATAGATCAGGTCTATACTTAGTTTGTTTATCAGACTAAATAGCTATGTGTTATTTATCTTATTTACATAACGGGATGGTCAAGCGTTCACCTTCTTCTCTGCTCTCTGTATCGCACATGGCAGAGTTCCAGCCCAATGGGTACACAGACACATAAACACGTGAACACACACACGGAGACGAACACACTCTGTGTAGCGGACAGAGAGTCCAGCAATGTCACAACCATCACAGGAGAAGCAGAAAAAAAAATCTGCCTTTTTTGAAGAGCTCAGAGGGTATCTCTGTGAAGACATTATTATTATTATTATTATTTGAAGAATTAATATTAATTTATGCAACGGTACTAATCATTTGCATAATAATTTATTTTGGTGTTTCGGTTTTCAGCCTTGGTTTCTTCATTTTCAGTTTTCGGTTTCAGCCAAGAGTTTTCATTCCGGTGCATCCCTAATAAAAGCATCACTTCATCGTGTTGTATGCGATAAAAAATTGTCTTGAACGAAGAAAAGAGTTGTCAAAAAGAAGATCTGATCTACATTCATTTTTCAAAAAAAACAAGCCTTATTAATAGTCACATTTTCAGGCAGGTGTGTTACAGTGGGTTGCAAATGCTCATGGGAAATGCTCACGAGTCTTTATCCTGCAAAAAGTAGCTTTTCCAGATAGTCCTCACAGCCCCTTTAAAACAAAACGTGCTGTAAGTAACTTTTGTAAAGTTCTCTGTACACTAGTTTCAACTGAATGTATGGATCAAATTGTTAGTAAGTCATCAAAATATGTCTTTGAAAAAAAAAAAAGGTTTTGTATTTTTTAATTTATGTAGAATATGTACATCCCTCTCTTGGTTTTTGGACAGTTTTATATCATTTCATAAATATGTAACACTTCTTTGAGTCACGTATAAATTGCAGAGAACAAACAAGTATTTAGTGTAATACCTGTTTCATGTTTGTTAACACTTCCAAGGTAAGTGGTGTGGACCTTCGAGATGCCAGCCATGAGCAAGCAGTGGAAGCCATTCGCAGGGCTGGATTCTCTATGGTCTTCCTGGTGCAGTCTGGAAAACACAGATCTCAGGTACTTTCTATCCGTAAATAGCCAACAGCAATTCACATGAACTACCTTAGATTAAAGCATGTAATGTGTGTTAAGATATGTAAATATTTCATATTGTAATGGATTCTCTTCAGGGCTGAGAATCGTACAAACTGATTCATTTTTCAATAGATGCAAACAGAAGGTGCAGTTTATGTTTCGTTGGACAGCTCCATCAGAAGTTTCTGTAAGGTTATGTGTGGGAGGATGTAGCAGTACAATATAATGTCCTCTGGATACAAAGCATACTCGATAACATGAGTTGTACAATTTAAAGGATTTTTGTTTCACTTGTATAGATATTCATCTTCCTACTCTGCATCTTGTGTTTCACCCACAGTCCCCTATGCTCACCAACCATGAGAGACTTACTTCAGCAGCGCAGTCCAACTCTTACAGCAGCAAGGTAACACTGATCTACTGGATACTTGAGCTTCACACTCCTGCTTTAAGAAGATAAAATGACCTGTAAAAAGTTCTGCTTGTTTTAGATTATAAAGAAATAGCATTGAAGATGTATGCAGTGGAATGTATATCACACTCTTTGTTATAAGTCAGAGAAGAATAGCTTGTGTTGTGGTTTTAAGTCGTGACCACTACTTTAGTTTTCTCTGGAACAGATGACAAGCTGTAAATCCTTTTAGTCAGTTTCTGTTCCCACACACACACTGATGTTCAGCTGTGTATCTATTGTATGGAGAATGTTATATATACACTACATCATATATAGAGGGATGAGTCAGAAACACCCACATGGTATTCTAAAAAAGACAGTTTTCATGGCTTTTTGGAGAGGTAGAGCTATGTTTTGATGTTTTTGGGACTCCGTCTGTGTTTCCCTCACCTGATCATAGGAATCAGAGACGCTCAGTGGTCTGTTCCTTAGTCTCCCCTCTACAAACCCTTTCACTCCAACCCCCTTTAAGGTTTGTACATATTTGTGCATGTATCTCTGTGTGTGAGCGTGTTATCATGGGTATGCAGCATCCTAAAAGAAGTTGCACATTAGCATTTGCACTAAGCCAACTTCCAAAAACTTAATTAACGTGCATATTTGGAGATAGAACCCTTATAGTTCAAAGTCCCTTGCAGCTACCTTGTTTGTTCAAACCCTTTGTTTTTCTCTTTGGTGGAGATGCCTAAGTCTCTAAATAGACGGCACATTCGTTTGATGTTATTTTTTCTTGCACTTGTAAGTTGGTTACAAAATAATGCATGATTCTGGTCATCTTTCATGTTATTTTTAGCCAGCATTAAATCTGTGTTCATTAATTCATCCTGTTCATCAGCTTTTCTACTGCTACATCAAGCACAGTGAACAAGCCTCAGGGGTAGTCCAACTCATGCCTGAAGGACCCTTGAGGCATCTCTAACTCTGCCTGTTCAATAATGCAAGACTTCTCCCAAAGGTACCTTCTCCAACATCCGATAGAAAGCATCGCAGAAGCCCCATAATGGTCACAACACCAATTGCAGCTGCAGCTGAAGATGAGGACAACACTGGCAGGAGTAAGTCTGCAGCATAAAGATGTCAAACAGATATATACACGGATCCTGTGTAGCCCCCAGCAAAAAAAATACTGTGTACAGTACTCACCCTCTCAAACTGCTGCCTCCCTGCTTCTGCTCCACCATGAAGTGAACCCTGTTTGAAGTCACTCCAGTTTTTAAAAGAAGCAGATTTAATCAAGGTGGTGGAACAGATTCAGGTGCAAGCTTTGGGACAAACTCTCCTCACTGTCACTGAAACAGGAACCTGATGTAAATGTGGGTTACATGTCACATAAAACTTACACTACTCACAATCAGTTAAGGATATCATTATTTACATGAGTGTTTTTCCTTTTTGGTCTGAATTTTAATGAAATAAGTAATAGTTCCCTTTGATATTACTATTAATGAATGAGAAGAAACACCATTTACCTTAGTTCAATATTTCTTACACCGACAGTTTAGACAATAACAAAGATAGCCCCAAATAATTAAAATTGACAAAGTCAATAGTGGGTGTTTCCACCATTTGCCGCAATGACAGCTTGACAGAGATGTCTCATGCTCCTCACTAGCCTCATGATGTTGCTCTGAGGCAATGTGTTCCACTCCTCCACAAGTGCTACATGCAGTTCTGCCAGGTCATGTGGGGGTGGGGTACGAGCATCCAGTCTCTGCTTCAGCTGGTCCCAGACATGCTTTATGGGGTTCAGGTCAGGGGACATTGCTGGTCATACCATATGAGGCACTCCAACTTCCTGAAGTCCAGCTGTGACAATTCTGGCATGATGTGGTGGAGCATTATCATTCATGAACAGAAAGTTGGGGGTGTGATGATGGAATTGGGGGATGATGATGGGTTCTATGATGTCTCTGAGGTAAGAATGTGCACTGACTGAGCCATCTACAATCACCAAATCTGTTTTGTGCTGACTGGTGATGCCTGTCCAGGCTGTTGCATCTCCCCCACCAAAGTGAACCCTTAGGACCACATTGATCTCAGCGTATTGCTCACCTTGCCCTCTCCAGCAAGGCTGACAACTATCATTTCCATGCAAGGTGACCTGACACTCATTAGTGAACAGGACAGTAGACCACTGCTGCATTGTCCAGGTCACATGGTCTTGCACTCACTGTTAATGGTCATGATAGTGTCTTGGTGTCAGTGGAATCACCTGCAACGGTTGTCAGGCTTTAAGTCAAAGCGGTAGAGTCAGTTGCAAATGGTTTGTCTGGAGACTCTCGTACCCCTCACTTCTTGTAAACAGGCCTGCAGCTGTGTGGCAGTTGCATAACGGTGTCTGAGTGCAGAGGTCCTTAGGTACTGGTCATCACTGTGGTCCATCGCTTGTGGGGCTCCACTCCTGGGTCTGTCACCAACACCGCCAGTAGTTCTGTGTTTTGCTGCAAGTCTGCTGATGACACTTTGAGACATCAAGTTCACAAGCAACATCTGACTGCCTGCTAACGACCTAAAGGCACGCTATGGCCAGGTGGTGCTGCTCGTCCATTAAGTGACGCGTGTTTATGGCTGCTTGAATGATGAACTGGGAATGACTTACTGATAATACCAGCTTTTTATACACCCAGAATGTTAAAAAATGATGCCACATTAAAAAGAATTGTCTTTTTGTATTTTTTGGTATTGGCTCCAATATGTAAGGTTCACTGTATAAAGAGAGACCATCACATGGAAAACACAAAATGAGGTGTGTCTATCACCCCAATACATCATCCCTATCCCAAAAATCACTGAAGTGAAACAAACACCTTATGTATGAAATCCACTGAGGACTTCACATTAGCCCTAATGTGTTGTAAGTAGAGTACATTAATAAGCATAAAAAATCACTCCACAATATGAGAAAAACTCATCTTTGTTGATGTTTTTTTAGAACATCTTAACTATTCTAAATCTGATCAGTCTTGTAACATACATAATTTTTGGAAGCAGCCGACCTCTCGACCCGCTGACCCTGTCTCAAAAAACAAAGCCAATATAGGATTTTCATTAAATTCAAGTACAAAAATTTTATAACTGTTAGCTTAGATTGATGATAGGAGGCTGCCATATTTGTTTTGTTCAGTCAGTCAATCAGTGGTAGCATTTGGACCAGCTGACCCCAAAAAGACCCTTGGGTAATGCGTTTCAGCTCTGAAACTCATATCTCCATATTTTCAATGGTCTGAGGGCTCCCCGAGTGGTAAAATAATTTACTGCAATATTTCTTTTGTACTGGCATTTTTTGTATGTGTTATGTCATTCATCAAAAATAAAAAAGGGCACCCAAAACCAAAAAATAAAATTTTCTTTCTTGATCTGTGATGCCTACAGGCTGTATTTCACTTTCTCCCATCTCCCAAGTCAAAGTAGAACCAATTATTTCTCTCAGTATTTTTTGTTTGTATTCATGATGTTTGAACTATTTAGGACTCCATCTGACATCAGCTTGATTGAAATATGCTGATTTCCCCGGGTCTCATAAACAAGAGGTGTATGTCATGGTTGTGCTCTGTTCCTGTGCTCTTTTTAATAAGGTAATCCAGATGCTCATAAACTGAAGAAAAATGCTCTAGACTTCCGAGAAAGTTGACCCAGACCTTGATATGTTCATAGAGAGCCACTTTCAGGTGTATTATTAACTTAAGTATTTGATGAATTCTAGTCCTTTCCTTGGCATTAAAACTTTACTTGAAATTCTGCTTTAATCCTTTCATTCAGGTGTTCTCATGCACATGCATGCTTAAAAAGAGAAGTGTATGAATCAATCACACTAAAGGTCAAAAATTCCACTAGACACCTTGAAGAGAGACTATGCAAACCATTCTAATTTACTGAAATATTAATGTGAGTCATGCAAATACCCATGCTCCTTTATGCAAAAGCACATAGACAAGCATACAGGCATGAACACACAGATTAATTATCAAACACTCAGAGTCCCACACTAGCACAGATTTACAGTTTCATCATCTTTTTTTAATGACAGAGAGCATGTGTATACACACACACACAAATGCCCACACCAAGCTCTGTTCTTGGCACAAGCTTTCACACAGGAGCCAAATCCAGTTATTCTATATACAGTATGTGCTATATACAAAGACACAGACATCTGTCACCTTTCCCTCAACATGACTGACATCATCCCTCCCAGACAAATTGCAGCAAGACACCCTCACACAGAGCTCCTCTGGGCTGTAATGCCTCTTCTCCACATGAGGTGTCAGTCAACATGTAGCATTCTACAGTTTTTTTACGTACCCATCATGTCGTCTTCCTAACAGCCTCTTGTTGGTTATCTCTGCCTCTCTTAGAAAAGATGCTTCAGCGTTATGGCAGCCTGTCTGGGAGGCTCCATATGATTGAGCTGGAGAAGGACCCTGCGGCACACGGCCTGGGAATCAGCCTCACAGGGAACAAGGAGGGTTCCAGGGCCCGCATGGCGGTCTATGTGGCAGACATAGATCCTCAAGGACCGGCTGGTTTAGATGGGAGAATATGGGTTGGAGATGAGCTACTGGAGGTAAGGGGGAGATAAACAGATGGGGAGGTGTTTTGTGGGATGGAAGGAATGCAATCCTAGAGAGAGACAAAATATCAGAGTCAAAATTAAGAGCAGCATAAAGAGAGCAGTGGGTTGTGGGTAGGAGGCATGGATGAGTAGACAGCTTCGAGTACCAGCACAGGAGATTTATCAGACAAATTACCATTTGAAAGATGGCTGGTGCTGGGTTGGATTCTCACAACGAGAAACCATGTAATAGAGATGATGAGGAAAATCAAGAAGCTGCTGGCAGCTAAGAGGGGGAGGGGAGTAAGAAGAAACATGGCAGGAGTGAAGAAAATACAGTGATGGGTGAAATAAACCAAAACACACAAGAAAAACAAAACTTGACCTTATTTTTCTTCCAGATCAACGGTCAGATCTTGTACGGTCGTAGCCATCAAAACGCCTCTACCATCATCAATAACGCTCCATCTAAGGTCAAGATTATTCTCATCAGGTAACATGCAGAGGGGTGTTGTTGGTGGTCTTATATTTCAGTTATTTTTTTCTTTCATTTATTGATTTATTTTTTCTTGCTAGGAATAAAGCAACTCCAGGTCAAACAACCCAGGGATCCTTAGCAGAGTGTGAGGATACAGTGGACTCTGCAGGGTGTGGAGGATTATCCAGAGACATCCACCACATCATCCTACCTCAGGTGTTAGACGTTGGTTTTAACTGTTGTCAGGCCTCCTGCTGCTGTATTTCACTATAGCCAAAAGATCATCATTTAGAAAGACATATAAAACCTGCCCAGTTATTATTTGATGGGAAATACACATCCCATATGAAACACTCACTCACGCTCTTGTTAACTTTTCTTTTCTACCTTCCAATATCCTTCAGGACTATGTTGGTCTTGGCATCTGCATGGCTGAGGCTGAGTCCAAGGAAGGTGTGGTTGTCAGGTCCCTCGCTCCACATGGTACTGCCATTAAGGTGTGACATCATCAGCAGCATCCGCCACATCTTCATCAATAACATGAATCTGTCTGCTTGCATTGGGAGAACAGTACTTAGTGAAGTCTGAGTGAATCATCACTCCTTCATTTATTATTTATATGCAGTCATTGTTTTCCTTCAGGAAATGTACTGTTCAATTGTACTTGACAGTAATACACTTTCCCCTGTCAGAGTGTATTATTGTTCTATTATTGAATTATTATAACAAAGGCATGTAGGTCTCTTAATGTTCAACCTGAGTGCATTTCAGATACTTGTAAAGTTTCGGGATACTTTCAGTTACTTTTAGAGTTTTAAATGACTGAGCTCATGTTTCCATCACATAGCTTGTCAGAATTCATTCAATCACGGAATAAACACTTTGATCCCTTAGAGATACTGAGATAACTTAAAAGTGAAGGGGACTTCTCATTTGCTGCATCAGTCCTTAAGGTCTTTGCACACTGAGTCCAAAACTGATGCACGTTTAAAAAAGAAATTTGATCCAACTGTTCTGTCGACCATGTTTGCACGCTGACGCTGAAACTTTTGTCTGTCATATTTTTTGCCTGAACAGATTTTTTTCTGTATTTTTTTGGATCCATCCAGGTCCTTTCGAGGGTTGTTTGACAATTCAGAGACACCATCGGCACTTGTAACGTCAACATCATGATCATTTAATTTAGCTGGCAGATTCATTTATCATTAACAATAATGTCATGAGATGGGCCAACACATTTTCTGTCATGTCAGGATGTTTAGAAGATGTGTGTGTGTGGCTGTGTGCCTGCATATGTGTGTGCGTGCCTACCTCAAACATACTGACAGCTGCTACTCAAGATCAGCTACTTAATCCCTGCTCACTGATTCCATTTTCATCGTACCACGAATTTTCGCAATTAATAGAAAGATAAACACATTGGCTTCATTATGCAAGGTATCTTTGCATGAGTTTTTTTTGTTTTGTTTTGGGTTTTTTTTTCAGATTACAGATCCAAATACGCATCCAAAACTGACATACTCAGTGTGCAAAGACCTGCTTTGTGAGAGCATCAGTTCTGCAGAGCAGGTTGCAAATTGTCAGGAAATATCTGCAAAAAGATGAGTTTCACTTCGTCCACAGGGGGCGCCACCGTCAAAACAAATATAAAGTTCTTTACTGGAGCTTTAAAATACTACATATTTTTCTGGCTTTTCCTATCTTATTCAGAGAGGACAGGATAGTGGATAGAGCAGGAAACACGGTGAGAGTAAGGACTGACATGTGGTAAAGGTGCCACAGGTTGGATTCATTCTGGGCTTCCAGCTCACTTGAGGGTTTGCTAGGCCCAAGATGTTCTCATTTAATCGTCAAATCTTATTCTACAAACACTCTACTATTCTAAAGTTTCTGTATTCAAGCAGCTCACACCTTAACCTTGATTCAGTTTTAATTCAGCACACATTGCACACAATTTCATCATACTTTTGAATCTACCAATCCCGAATGGCTTAACTGTTACTGAAGCAATCAATAATCAATCACACTAACGAGGAACATACGAGCCTCACATTACTGGACCAGGGGGGAGCTTTAACGTGTGGTGTAATGGGCCCATGTCTTAGTCTTTCAGATAATATTTTATCCAGATTAACCTACAGAAGCCATTTGTAATGTTTTAAGTGATGTTGTCATGTATTAATATTTTTTATGTAGGGCCCTAGGCAAAGCTTAATCAGATGTTTGTCCAGAGGGTGTGTTTGATTTTTAATCTGATTCCCCTCTTTCCTTTTGATGCACACACTTGTAGACTCTCCCCTCATCTTGCATTTCATTCATGTTTCTGTCTGCATGCAGGATGGCAGGATAAAGGTGGGAGACAGAATCGTAGCAGTGGGTGATGAACCAGTGGCAGCACTGTCAGTGGACAAGGTATAAACACACACAAACACACTCTTTCCTCAGACAAGGTCACGCTGATTTGATGATTTATGACTCACCTGTCTTTTCTGTATTCAGGTGTCCAGTTTGATCCTCAGACACAGGGTCACTGTGAAGCTCTCCATCAGCCGCTCCAAGAGTCTTTCCTGCTCCTCTTCCACTTTACCTCTCCCATCATCTCTCTCCAATCCTTGCTCCCTGTCTCCTGTGTCCTCTCTGACCCTCCCTGTCTCCTCCTCCTCCTTCTCCACCTCAACCTTTTCATCACTTACCACCACACAGGCTTCTCATACTGGGTGTTCGCTTTTAGAGGGAGCAGCAGCTTCATCTTCAGACCTCATGAGCTGTCCGATTGTGGCTGGCAGGGAAACTACAATAGAAATCTGTAAAGGAAACGTAGGCCTGGGCCTCAGCATTGTAGGAGGATCTGACACTCTGCTGGTAAGAGCGACACATTGATATTAACAATCTAATCAACCAAAGAGAAATTAGCTGTCTGTGAAATACTTTATACTAAGCAGTTTTGTTTAATAAAAAAAAAAAAAACAATATGCATTTAAACAACCAAAGATGTAGAATAAAATCCTGAAATTGGTCACCATTAGTACATAAATGAATCTGGATTGTGGTCTCTGTAATGGTGTTTGTTTTTGTTTTTTTCTTTTTTAATTTCTCCACCAGGGGGCAGTAATAGTCCATGAAGTCAATGATGGAGGAGCTGCACAGAGAGACGGAAGACTGCAGGCTGGAGACCAGATTTTAGAGGTACATGGAGTACAAACACACACACACACACACACAGTAGTGTTTACAGAATGAAGTTTGTGAATCACAGTTTTGAGTGTGTACCCAAATCTGTAAAGTTACATAATGGGACGGCGAATGTTGTTATGTATCGTTTCATTTTCTTTCCAAACCCAACAACACAGATTGTTTTTGTGAGCCTTCAAAATGCCCCAAAATTGTCGTACAAACACGTCTTCATATTTGCACTATTACAAAATTTTGTTCATATTTATGATAGTGTCAGCTAATTTTAGCTGAGAATTTTACAAAAATAAACTCTGTAAATACAAATACAAATTAATAAGATGCTGAAATGATGACTGAAAAACATAAGAATGCACAAATCCCACATTAAGAATCAACAGAACATTGAGAGATCAAAACAGTAACTTGCTTATATATCAGTGCATTATATCCATTCAGCATTATAGAGCATTTAAGTAATAAGTTAACATGAAATCCATCCTCTCTGTGATTTACAAACACATTTACTCAAATTTCTTTTCTCTCTCTCTCTTACTTAGGTTAATGGTATAGATCTGCGGCAGGCCACTCATGATGAGGCCATCGGCGTGCTGCGGCTGACCACTCAGCGTGTCCGCCTGTGTGTCTTCAGACACCAGGAGGCTTACAGGGAAGAGGACCTGTGGGACGTGTTCGGCCTGCAGCTCAAGCCCCGTCCTGGAGAGGGGCTGGGATTCACCACTGTGGGGAAGAGGTATAATCACAAAGTAACTCTTTAGAACTTGTAGCTAATATTTTACTTTGGCTTCACATGTGGGATGTGAGAAATTATGGTCAAAATCTCAAAAGCTAGAAAGCCAGCAATGACTTTGCAGGAACTGTTTTGCACAAATTAGAATAACTTATTGAGCCTGGCTTTTGAAAGAAAAAGAGTATTTAAATTATATAAAAATAAAGTATTCACTGCATTTGCATTTTTATCCCAGAATAATGATTGACTAATCTACAGTCTATATATTACTTTAAATTAAGCACAATCTGAATTTTGTTTTGTTAAAAGTTGATTTTATGAGGTAGTATTGTTTGATTATCCATCCACTTCTAAGGCTGAAGCTGGTAAAGTGGCTCAATCTTTATGTATGCTGTTAGATAAAGCTTCTGAACAGTGAAAGCTCGCTAAAGGGAGATCTGGCTACATTTTGTGTATAGTAAGATAACAAATTTGAGACACTAATCTCGGTTGGCAGCCTTGTGGTTTAATAGATATTCTGAGCTGCTGGTCTGAAGATGTGTGAGGCATTCACAATTCTCAGTAGCTTCTTTGCAGCATTTTTCATTTCTGGAGAATTGTCAGATGCTGTCAGGTCTTCTTCTTAGAAGGAGAGATAAAGGTGCAGTAGTTATCACAAAGTTGAGAGGTTTGTGGAGACGTGTAACGGTGAGGTGAGAGTTCTGATACTTCAGATGGCATCATTTTCTTTTATGCATTTCAAAAGAATGTTTTTTAGGCCGATTTTTTTCTGAATAAGTGAGACAGCCATGTCTGTTCTTCCTCAACTTCTGTTGGAAAAAAAGTATAAGTGGTACTTGAGATTCAAAGGTGTAAAACAAATGGGGTAAACAAACCTGTAGAGGTGACTAACGTTTAACTCATTATAGATATCAGAAGAGGAGAGAGCTCCTGAGCTGTGATCTCTCCTCCTATTAGAGTAATAACAAATAGGTGAGAGGCAAAAGTAATTATGACTCCATAACAACAGTACTTCTTTGCATCCTCTTATGAGCATTGTCAAGGTCAGAGGTGCAGAACAAGGAGGACATTGAAGACATTTTTTGTGTGCAGATTTTCATGTTCTTCATGTATTTCCACAATTAAGTTTGACATTATGCACATAATTAATTCTATAAGCGTGGAGAAGACAGTTTTTGACCTCCGTTTTCTTCCAGCAGCAATGACACGGGGATCTTTGTGTCAGACATCATCAGAGGAGGTGTAGCAGATGCAGATGGCAGGTTGTTGCTAGGTGACCAGATTCTGTCAATCAATGGAGAGGACGTTCGCGCAGCATCGCAGGAACATGCACAGAAGCTACTACAGGTGTGACATCTGCACGCTCACTAGTTCAGAGTATTTATTCAGAATTTAATAGATTCTGTTTATGTGAATCCATGTGTCTCTCTGCTCTCAGAGCTGCAGCGGAGCCGTTCACCTGGAGGTGGCTCGTTTTAAAGCTGGTCTGCAGTCCACACAGCGGAGCCAGGTAAACAGATACTCGCGTCCAACTTGTGACAGGCTATTAAAGAAGACTCATTATTTAACTCGGTTGTTTCAGCTACTCTTTAACAACAGTACTTTTTGAATTTAGGACTATTTTAAGTTGTGTTTTATCCAGAGCCAAGACTCTGACTGTTCCACCCTGACCCCATCAAGTGGATATGATGCTTCTCTTGGCCACCAGAGGGAGACAGATAATAGACCTGAAAGCTACTGTGAGTCAACTCGTGATTTAAAGTATTGTCTGAAAGCAAAAACTCCCTGTGCTTTTAGATATACAGTGCTTAACAAATTTATTAGACTGTCTGTATATAAAAACTATCCATCATCAGGAAGTTCTTTAACTAGGACTCTGTTTCAGTGAGTTCCCTCATTTGACTATTTTGAACAAAGTTTTAGAGGTTGTTTAGAGTAAGATATTTAAAGTGAAATCACTGAATTCTCAGAGAAGTCGGAAATTAATCAAGAATAACAAACAACCTCTAAAACTTATTTTTTCCGTTAAGGAACGGGAGTAAATAACTGTAATTTAGCAATCAGAAAATAGTAATGTGCCTTACTTTTTTCCTTTTTTTTTCACATCACTTCATTTGAAAATTCTTGAATAGCAACAATCATTATATTTTAGCATTAAAGATATCCTTTTGATTAAAGATTTACACAAACTGTTGGATCAACTATTACAGAAATATTTAAAAAACATATTTTGGTAATCAGCAATATACAGTTAAACTGGGTGTTAGTCTTGTATATTTGATAAGCACTGTATAGACATTAATCTTTAATCTTGACCTAACTTAAAATATTTATTAATCATAAGTGGAGGTTACATCATGAGCTTGTCTTTCCCTTCCATAGCATGCCAGGACCACTCCGGCATCAAAAAAGTGACAATAAGAAAGGTAAGGCTCCAAAGCTTCAAAACTTACCCAACTGAGCTCAGATACTTTGATATATTTGATATTTTATGATATCTCTTTGTGCTTTTGTTCTTGTACCTCATGTGAAAACCTAGAAATAAGAGAAATCCTGACATGACTCCCTCTTCATGCATGCTCTTGGGTATCTTTGTCAGATACAGATCCTGTCATCCATTGATCTTGTGTTATCATCTAACATGTCTACAATGTGTCTGTGTTGTATTCCCGCAGGGTCCATTCGACTCTCTGGGCATCAGTTTAGCAGGCGGAGTGGGTAGTCCCCATGACAACATACCTCTTTTTATTGCTACCATGGATACCAATGGACTAGCTGCCAAAACACAGCAACTGCAGGTAAGAGTACTCTATATATATGTATATATATATATATATATATATATATATATATATATATATATATATATATATATATATATATATATATATATATATATATATATATAATTTCTAATCGGCCAAACACATGGCAGCAACTCAATGCATTTAGGCATGGTAAAGACGATCTGCTGCAGTTCAAACCGAGCATCAGAATGGGTAAGAAAGGTAATTTATGTGACTTTGAACTTGGCATGGTTGGTGGTGCCAGACCAGCTTGTCTGAGTATTTCAGAAACTGCTGATCTACTGGGATTTTCACGCACAACCATCTCTACAGTTTACAGAGAATGGTCCGAAAAAGAGAAAATATCCAGTGAGCGGCAGATCTGTGGGTGAAAATGCCTTGTTGATGCCAGAGGTCAGAGGAGAATGGCCAGACTGGTTCGAGCTGATAGAAAGGCAACAGTAACTCAAATAACCATGCGTTACAACCGAGGTCTGCAGAAGAGCATCTCTGAACGCAGAACCTTTAGGCAGATGAGCTACATCAGCAGAAGACCACACCGGGTGCCAATCCTGTCAGCTAAGAACAAGAAACTGAGGCTACACAGGCTCAAAAATGTTGCCTGGTCTGATGAGTCTCGATTTCTGCTACAACATTTGGATGGCAGGGTCAGAATTTGGCATCAACAACATGGACCAGGATCAGTACTTATATAGCGCTTTTCTAGTCTTCCTGACCACTCAAAGCACTTTACACTGCAAGTCTCATTCACCCATCCACACCACATTCACACACTGATGGCAGGAAGTTCTATTATAGTGTCCATGAGTTTATCTAACCCATTCATACCTGTTCACACACCACTGACCAACAGTGGGGGCAATTTGGGGTTCAGTGTCTTGCTCAAGGACACTTCGACATGTGACTGCAGGAGCTGGGAATCGAACCCTCGATTTCGATTGAGAGACGACAACTGTACCACTGAACCACAGCCGCCCCTTGAACATGAACAGGAAAGCATGGATCCATCCTGCCTTGTATCAATGGTTCAGGCTGCTGGTGGTGATGTAATGGTGTGGGGGATATTTTCTTGGCACACTTTTGGCCCCTTAGTACCAATTGAGCATAATTTCAACACCACAGCCTACCTGATTATTGTTGCTGACCATGTCCATCCCTTTATGACCACCGTGTACCCATCTTCTGATGGCTCCTTCCAGCAGGATAACGCTTCATGTCATAAAGCTGGAACATGATAATGAGTTCACTGTACTCAAGTGGCCTCCACAGTCACCAGATCTCAATCCAATAGAGCACCTTTGGGACGTGGTGGAATGGGAGATTTACATCATGGATGTTCATCCGACAAATCTGCAGCATCTGCGTGATGCTATCATGTCAATATGGACCAAACTCTCTGAGGAATGTTTCTAGTACCTTGTTGAATCTATGCCACTAAGGATTGAGGCAGTTCTGAAGGCAAAAGGGGGTCCAACCCGGTACTAGCAAGGTGTAACTAATAAAGTGGCCAGTAAGTGTATAGATATATGCTATGTTTATTAATATGTGGAGACATGTAACGGTCGTTACATTGCAAAAACTTGTCTCCCATCAGAGGACAAAAGGTCAATCCTGATGAGGTTAGACGTCACTTCAGAGTTTGAATCATGATTGTGTTAAATAAAAGCTTAATCTGCACTCTCATTATGGCATATTGATAAGGATAAAACCAATCTGATGTCAGTACTTATGTTGTTTGGGTTTTTTCCATGGAACAGCTCAGCCCATTCGATCCGTCATATTCATAAAGAAAAATGACGCCTATGTCATCATAGACACTACACAAAATATGTGGTATCAGGAGTTCATACAGCATAAGCCTTTCTTCTCGTCGGGAAGCATAAGTAGGTGATCAAAAGCTAGAACAAATCAAAAAGAAGGGATGTTCATATAAAAACCCCTGAAAGGGAAAACAGTTATTTAAATAAGGATAATAGCTTGTATGAAATATATAGCATTCTTGGATAACATTTATAGAGAAACACTCTTGTTATTCAACCAAACGTCTGCACAAAAATAGCTGTAAAAGTGAGTCTGTGTGTGTCATCCAGACAGGAGACAGGATCCTCAGTATCAATGATGTGTCCACCGAGGGGATGACTCATGTCCAGGCTGGAGTTCTGCTGAAGAACGCCACTGGAAGCCTCATTCTGCAGGTAATGTCACAGTAAGAGACGCTGCAGTTAAGCCTAAGAGACATTAAGTTACTTTACCATCAGCATTTTTTTTTGTTCTGCGCTGTCAGAGTGAGGTGGTAATCATGATATCCTGCTCCTCCTCTTTCTCTCTATTACTTTTAAAAAACTCACTCAGCTTAATGTTAACCATACAAGTTTAATGTAATTCTCAACCAGATAAAACAATCTTTCTAAGATCAAGCTTCAGAAAAAGACTGATAAGAACTATCAGCATGTGTCAATAGTTAGACCTAGATTTGGAGACGACCCCACTTTTTACATCATTTTCAACAAAAAAAAAAACAAAACTTGTCTTGTATTGGGGTCAATATGGTATTTCTCCATTTATTTATTGATTTATTTGTGCGTGTGTGTTTTTCTACAGGTGGCAGCAGGTTCTGGTGGGTGCAGCACAAAGGATCACAATGATATGCAGGCCCGGTCATCAGGCCAGCCAAGCAGCCTGCCCTGCTCCCACAACAATCTGTGGTAAGAATCAGTTTCCTGACAGTCTCCTGCTGTTGTTCTATCTGGCTCCATCCTGGTTTATTCTCTAAATCAGGAGAAAGGCAGACTCAGGTCCCCTCAATAATGAGGAAATGCAGCCGCTGTGAGTAGCATTGGGACAACTGGGTATTTGTCCGAAATGAGCTACAGAGTTTGTTTTGTTTTGTGTGTGTGTGTGTGTGTGTGTGTGTGTGTGTGTGTGTGTGTGTGTGTGTGTGTGTGTATTGCTATGTTTTCAATTTATTTTTTATTCAGCTAAAGTTACCTGACACCAATTCCTTTTTAATTTTAATATGAAAATGACATTTTTATTTGTGCAGCTCATCAAAAAAAAAATCTGTTGAGTAACTATATTTTTACTGACATTGTAACCAGCTGAAATATGGAAAAGAAAAAGAACCTAAATAAATAATTATTCCTCTCTCTCTACACCATTTTGCAATCAAAGGAAACCTTAAATGAGATGCTGGTTTCACTCATTCGGTGCAGTTGGTGTTCCATGTGCAGAGGCTATGGTCTTTGTTGCACTGGTCCTGGTCCTGGTCCAAGCAGAATTTAATGCAGATGACCACAAACAGTTTCCATTTCTCTCAAGGTTTCTTATTAAATAAGGGCAAAAAGGCCAAAAATAATCTTGGAAAATAAATGAAACATCGTAATCAGACTCATGTTTTTAAATCCTATCTGCCAAGCTGGAGGCTAGCCCAACCATACACACTTGGTTTTTCATACTGTAGTTACGATGACATCATAAAGATTACATCCATGTATTTCACAGCATGCACAGCAACTCAACTATATTATCCATCATGGTTTTCCCTCAGTGTCTGCATGTATAAGACCATCACTCTGGAGAGAGGCTCGTCAGGTCTTGGCTTCAGCATTGTCGGGGGGTTCGGCAGCCCACATGGAGACCTGCCCATCTACGTAAAAACAATTTTCAACAAGGTGAGAAGAAGTCCTCCATAGAGAAATCTTCAAAATACAGAAGAATGATTCCAGCTCAATGGAGGTGTAACTAAACTGCAAGGAGTGTGCATATACCAAATAGCTATGTGTCATGTGGATTTGCTGTAAATATAAAGCTTTTCAGAATCAAAGATTCTTAAGTGAGTCATCACTTAGAACAACTTATTACCTGTTATTTAACAACATGTTCAACATTGTTACAGTCAGGAAAACACACTTTTTGTCTGCATCTCTCACTATCTCTCACAAATAATTGCGAAGTCTGACCTGCACACGCTGATGGACCTTTGTACTCTGCAGGGGGCAGCTGTAGAAGATGGCAGGCTGAAACGTGGAGATCAAATCATTGCAGTGAATGGACACTGCCTGGAGGGTGTGACTCACGCTGAAGCTGTTGACATCCTAAAGAAAACCAAGGGAACCGTAGTCCTAACTGTACTCTCCTGAGACACAGCCCATTACTGTGTTGTCATTGTTAAGTCTTAGCTGCTCTGGGTTGACCTCCTACACACAAATCTTAGACGAGAATGTTCAAAGTTATAGTGCTAATACTAGTATTGTGTAAGAAAAGCAGATACAACCTTTTTCAATGTGTTTGTATTACATTTGGGAAGCTACCTCTATCTGCAAACATAGCCTGAGCGTGTTCTCTCACACAGTAATCCTGATACAAACGTTACATTAATGTGTGATGTGAATCATCATATCCAAATCATGAACAGCTCTGCATTTATACATCTGGGAAACTTTAAGCAGATATTAAACACGCCATACCACAGTGTCCTAACTGAAAAAGATATGTGTCTTAAGTATTCACTTTACTTGACTAACAATGCATTATTATGCAACATCAGTCAAGTTAACACTCATAAATACCACTATTACCCTCCTTTCCCTCTAAATATGCTGCCCAGAAAAAAGATATCTTAAAACACATGGTCACAAGTATTGAGTTGATTCACAATTGACTCCTCTGAAGACCCGAAACATGCCAAGTGCTTCTGCCAATCTGTTGTGTGGCATCATTCTGGAAAATTGCTTTGAAAGATCTCTAATTTCTTTCAACTCAAGTATTCGTGTTGTTTAAAGTATGTCATGGTTGCTTAAGTAAGTTGTAATAATTAGCAAAGATATGCAAAGATACCTTATTTTATGGATGGTTTGTTCAGCGTTTTGTTTTGTTTTTAAAGTGGGGTTGTATGAAGTACTTGTAATTGAAAGTGTATTACTGGTCTGGTCTGGGACTGGCTCAACTTTACCACAGAATTCAGACAATTTTAAGGAGTTACAGCCTAAACATTAATGTCAGTGTAAATGAATGCATCAGAGAAGCAGTTCTAAGTTATTGACCTTTCTATCACAAAGCTCTCCATCTGTTATCTGAACACACTCATGTTTTTGGCCTGCAGCAAACTGATCAGCTGTTTGGGTCTTATGATGCACACCAAGAGACTCAAAAATCTTTCAGTTGGGTTGAATCATTGTCTTTTTTTTAAACAGTTGCATTGTGGGTTAGAGTTGACCCCATTTGCAGGGTTGAGTAGCTTTCAGTGTTGGCTCTCCAGATAGTTTCTTCACAAAGTAGACCAGCTGATCTGAATCTTTGAATAATAAACTTGCTTTTGATAGGCACCTCATATAACCCCACTTCTAAAGAAAAAGCAGACTCTTCAATCAGGTAAAATAGCAGAAAACAAGAAAAGAAGTAAGAAACAGCTTTTTCCAGTTGTCCCAGCAACTGATTTACAATTTATGTTGTATCATTGTTTTCATCTTTTTTTCAGTATAATTTATTGTATTTTTAGCACTTCAAATTAGAATTGGTAAATTGCTAGAGTGCTCTTTATCTAGAAAACTTCCATATCTGTTTTTTTATTATTACTATTATTATTATTATTATTATTATTATTATTACTTTTTACTCATGAATGTATGTTTTCCAGTTAATTATTTCATTTGAGTCTGTAGTCCTCAGAGCTGCTCTGCTTTATCACTGTGTAACAATGTTTAACTGAATGTATTGTAAGTGATCTTATTAAATGCTCATTTGGTAGAGTTTTTTGTACATTTTCTTCACACAGGACTTTATTATTCCCCTGTATAATGTTGGACTAAGACAAGCATTGACCTCATGAATGGTCGTGTTTGAATCTAGGATAACAACAACACAGGATGCCTTTCTATTGTTGCTCTGCGCTATCTCTCTGGAATAGTGTTTAAAAGGATTAGCCAGTGGATATTACATAGTTTGACTTCCAAAGCCCACAGATGTGGCCCAGAAAAGAAGTATTTGAGAAATCTGAGATTCCTGAGCTGTTAAGCAAGGACGTCTGTGCCTGCAGATATATTTTCAAGGATAGACGCAAGATTTTTTTTTTTTTTTTCGTAATTTTTGCATATTTCTGCATCTTGTTCCAAACCAGCGAGCTGAGATTTTGCCTTGAAGATGTTTTATTGTGGTGGTTATGCTCTCTTTCTCTTTCTCACTTGCTCTTTCTTTCTGTCTTTGTCAAACACGAATACATTTAAAGGATCAGGCTAAGTTAAGGCGCAGGAAGAAGTGCATGTCATGTGGTATATCATGGAATGACAGGGTAGGAGTAAATCACGTGTGGAATAAGAGTGACAACAAGAGAAGGTGGAGGAGGATCAGTCGGGGAGTAAATCATCTAGGTAAAGCTCAGAATAAGTATTAAGGGCAAGGTGTGCTCAACCTGTGTCAGAAATATGCCAAAGGAGCATGCACCTGTGCTTTTGTTTTCCAAATTATGCACAACTTTCATTTTAATTACTAGATTTACTAGTGACAACCTGACAAACAATACATTTGCACACAAATGTCTCATTTATGAAAATAGGAAGCATCTAGGGAGAGCCTGTCTGGAGCCTCCGCATTAATCAAAGCCATCTGTTCATATTGCTAGCTTTATTGAAACCCTGCCATCACATACTGGTTTATCCTTCTCCAGATGAACAACTGCTTCCCAACAGGCTGGAACAACAAGGATTTAAAGAGGGTTTTTTTTGTGTGCACTAAACCATAATGTTACCTATAATATAATTCCTTTTCCAAAGCCAAACAAGCAGCACTTATTAGAGTTTTCTTCTCAATGAGAGAACAAACCAAAATAATTCACACCTCATTAAATCATAGACTCTCATACCACTCTTGCTGGAGTACAGCTGCATTATGTAGACCACAAAGAATGTTACCTCCATAATTTATACAGCACTTCTCTCTCTGCTTGGCAACTGACTGTAACACTGTCTTGCATTTCTCTTTGGATGATAGTAAGATGACTTTCATCTGAGCACTCTTGTCATTACAGGCACTAACTATCGGCTCTCCTTGGATGGTACCCAAATGATTGCTACATCCATATTAATAAATCCACAGGACTGTCTTTTTGGTGTGAACTGATAGGGGATCCAAAATCCCCCTGCCTCATCCACTCTCTTGGGATTCTTTTTTCAACCAGCCTGCTTTGCAAAAATGCCAATCCTGACTAATTTAGTTTAGTGCTGAGTTTCAAAATCCTGCTTTTCTAAAGTTAAAAATATTCATGCAGGGAGATCTCCTATGGCCACCATAAAAACTGTAGGTGTAGTTATGCTAAATTACAATTGTCATTTTGATGCCCCCAGTTTCACGTCACTACTGAGTCTCGGCTGACACAAGCAAATGAGCTGAAATGAAATTTTGGCACAGAGAAGAATGCAAGCCTACGTCTTCTTGAATGGGAAAGCCTGAAGCAAGAAATAATTAGACACAGTCATGCAGTTCTAGAGACGATGCTAAATAATCCGTGTATGAGTTTTAAACCACTCTGTCTTATGAAAACAGGAATCTTTACTGTAAATGCAATGTTGCAGTGTCAAAATATGTCCATGACACTCAAAAATATACATTTTAAGGCCAACAGCAGTATTAGTTTAATGAAAACATATAGTTGGAAACTTTAGTTTGTTTTTTATATGAAGTCTGGGCATTATTTTCCCATGACTTTGCCTTAAGTTATGCAGTCAACCAGTAAAATAGTAATAGATTAAGGGGGGGAAATGCCAGACACAGCAAAAATCAAAATATCAGCCCAAAAGAAATCATAAACAAGACATATCTTGTTGTGTTTGAGTGCAGCAAAGCACAACTAGTGTCATCATTAAGCCCTTGTACATGTTGGCAAGTTTTTCCTTGCTTGCTTGCATTACAAAAAATAACTTGCAGCCATTTTATTGTGAGAAAAAATCTGGATCTTCCATCAATGTCAAATCACAATCATTATCATGATATCTTAACCTGCAAGTGTTTTGTAGAAATTCCTTTAAGAGAAAAATGAAGCAATTTAGAAATCAGGTGGAGCATTTCCCAGTATCTAAACTCAGTTACTTGGCCAAACTCACTCAAAGAAAGTAGTTTTATTGAATATGGCTCAATTTTAATAGTTTATGGTTTGATCTTGATGATCCATGATAGGCTACATGATGATTTCCCCAGGTATTTTAATAAGTACAATTTAATAGAAGAAACAAAAAAAGAGAGAGGGGGGGGGGGGGGGGGGTCATTTTACAATACAAGAAGAGAAAGAAGGAAATAATAACGAAATAATAACGAAAAATGTATAACTGGTTATCGCGAACTAACTTTTTTTTTCTCTGCTGTTGTTTCAATTAGTGCACTCACGTCTTTGCAACGCTTTTCCCTTCGATGGGCGTGGCCGCGTTCCGCGTGGACGTTGTGCGTTTTCTGCGCCTGCTCAGTTGACAGGTTTTGAGGGCTTGCTGTGGTCAGGAGGCCACTAACTGGGCCAAAGTGGGACAAAGGTGAGATATTGTTTACCAAGGAGTGTTTACTTCCCTTAATAAATTAGAAACGATAGTGGGACAGCCCCACACGGTATTAGCAGGGTGACATTTCGCACTTGCACATTAGGTAAAGTTTAAAGAAGTGGGAAGACAGCTGCAGTGTGTAGTGTAACCGTAGAGTGTAACTGACGTTTTCGCGCGCGCGCGCATTGCAGAGATTAACAGCTCTGTACTTAATTTAAAAAACAGAATTATCATCATCATACTAATAGCCAACACCATCAACTTAGGCTTTGTCCTCCACGTCCACATACTAACATGTACTACTTTGATGGCTGACATGACAGCATTGACCAACATCACCTTTATTTCTGTTAAGTGTCCTATAGCTTCAAAGGAGACTGTCCAACACGCTGCTCTTAAAGGACACTGCAATATCTACAGCTGCTATTGAGACATGATAGAAACCAAGATTACGTTTATGGTTACAAGGGGAAATAAACACTAAGTACCACAGCATGGCCTGCAGTGACTGAACGGTGCTTCTGTTTATACCACGTTGTTTACCATTCTCTTATAAAGTTACAACACAGTTTGGAAAGCTGTAATCTTGTATAGCTGTGTAAGTAATCCTGGTTCCTCGCTCTATCTCCCTAAAGGCTTGATTGATGGAGGCCAAGTTTATACCTTGAACTCAACATGCTCCTTTAGACAGTTTTATTCTGATGTGGATGCGCTCAGGAGCTTTCTGTGGTCGATGGTTCAGCAGGGGAAGGACTGACCAGTTTGTTTTTATGTGATACACTCTGTTCTAACACCCCTCCATCAGAGCAGGCATTTCCTTCTCAACACTTAGAGCTCCAGCAGTTCTGGAGGATCAGACCTCTTGCTGGCTGCTTTCAGTATTTTGGACAGTTACTGATCACTTCAGACTGGGAGCTCCCCACAAGAGCTGCAGTTATGGAGATTTTCTGACGCAGTCGTTTACAACTCTCACAATTCAGCCCTCATTCAATTTGCTTATATCCTAATTTTTGACTGTTTTCCTGCTTTAACCTTGAGGACTAAATGTTCCCCTGCTGGAGCCCAGATGGTCAAGTGATTTAGGTTGCACTACATGAGGTTAACCCTCAGTGAGGTTAACCCTTGCACGGGTTGCCCAGGTTCCAACCTGTGGCCTCCTTCCCACATGTCACTTCCCTCTCTCGACCTGTTTCCTGCTCTATCCTCTGTCCTCTCCTATCTAACTAAAGGCATAAAAAGTCCAAAAATTAGCTTTGAATGTTGTCTTGCTTCCGTTGCCAAGGGATAATTAATATTACTGACGTCACCTGTCAGGGGTCACACTGTCATTTTCTGATAGGTGTATTGCATTGACATTAGTCATCACTAACTGTTATAGGCCGACACTGACACTGGCACTACTTTCTTCGTTTATCACATTTGCAGCCTTGTGGAGACATGGACTGAGATCTTGTGTTTTTTTCTGGTGTAGAATGGGATAATAAGTGCATGACTTGTAAATTGATCTGGTTCTTCCTGCTGCAGTAATGTGCTTCCTCCACATGGGGGTGGTGTGTGTTCTGGTATGAAGACATATACATGGTCTTCGTTTGACCCATCAATGAGAAGCAGCATCACATATAACTTGCCGTTTGATTTGCCTCATACCCTCAGGGTGCAGACAAGCAAATTTGCCCCTGCAGCAAAAGGCCTGTCTGTAGTCTGTTAATAGAGAGCAACATTCATGAAGGTCAGTGTCCTGCCTCTGCATGGATACAGACACAAAGGCAGCATTGTAGTTCCTTACACTGTCTGTTAAAAGCAGTTTTCCTCCAGGCAGTTTTATCTTGTGACTTCTGTCATCTCTGCTACACTCTTTGCTAAAGGATACAAATGCACACTGAAACTCCAGGTTGAAAGCCAGTTCAACTTTATTAGAAGAAGCAGAGGAATAAAATTAATTTTTAAAAAAACTTAAAAATGAGGGGAAATATCAGGGCCTGGCTATGACGACGTACAGTTAGACGACAGACTGCGATTTATCCAACCTCCTGTCATCCTCTGAGTAGCGCCTGAAAGTCTCCCCCAGCAGTGGCTCCAAGGCCTCGGATGAGCGGTAGGAGCGGGCTCTTAAGGCGCAGGCGATAATGCCACCCACCACCGTCACAACAATCACCGCCCCAACAATGGCGATGGTGATGATCTCAGACAGGGTGAAGGCAGGAGCTGTGGAAGAACAAAAGAGTAAGATCACCAGAAGCTGTTAGGTACTGTTTCTGGGAATATTTGCCGATACTCACTTGGCCACTCAACCTCGTAGGAGTATCCCAAGTTTGCTGGGGCTGTGACGAACATCTCAGCATTGGTGACAGGAGGCCAAAAAGGAACCATATTGAACCTCCTGTTGTGTCCAATGGGAGCATTCTCCTCAGGATAAACTACTTGACCTGCTGAATAAGAGAATAAAGTTTAATTATCTGTTCATTCTTCCGTCTGGGTGATGTTTCTGTGTCTAGATCTTGCTCAGAGTGTGGACCTGGTTGATGCCGGCTGAGCCACTCGTCAAAAATTGCATCAGTGAATGTGTGCAGCAGGACGAAGATGGGATCATTTGGTGAGAGGTGAGTCTGTCCTCCTGTCCCGTTGAGGAAGAGGTGGGCGAGGTTATGGAGGCTGCGTATCACAGGGTCATATGTACCTTGGGGGGCACTGTAGCCTAGAAAACACACACCATTAAGGTCATTAAATGATTTACCTGAATTCGCTCTAAATGCTGTGTATGCGTGGGTGGACGGTCTATTCTGCTTTTTTGTAAACTAAATTCTCACAGTATCCAAGCAGCTCTGTTGTCACCCTGAATATGAATATCATGCTGCAGTTGTTTGGAGGAGGTGAAATGTTAACTGCTGCATTGATTCTGACCCGTGACGCATCACTGCGGACCTTCAATTGTGTTCCTGAAGCTCTCTGAGGAGGTGGAGTAGAAAGGCGGAGTGTCAAAGGTTTTGAGCTCCAGACAGTCCAACACGTCCTTGGGTTCCGGCAGCCTCTGCACCATGGGCCGCGCCACGTTTCCAGCTGGATTCCTCCTGATGGGATTTGTCTCTGTGCCTGTGCGGTGCAGACAGAAGTCAAGGTCAGGGATAATATTATCTAGCTCAAAGAAATATAATTCCCTCTGCGCTCAGACAAAAGTTATTTAGATAACAGTTCAGACTCAACAGGAAGAAGGATGATTAGAAATGTTGTATTATTAAACTCCTTTTCAATTCTTCATGGAGGTCTAGACTAGTTTGATCATTCTAAAACATGACAGGTTGGCAGCCTTCTTTTTGAATAATTAAAGAAAAGTCAACAGCGGTGAGTGAGAGCTCTGAGACTTAGCGGAAGTGTTATCTCCCCCTTTTGCTTGCATGATCTCTTTCTTTCTCTCTTTTTGTTCTTTTGTCTCCCACGTGTACACAAACACTCGTAGGCGCCTGAGCACATAAACAGAAGGCTACATAACTGAATTGTCTGTGTGTTTGAAGATTATACCCTAAGATCAAAGGTTCCAGTAGACTGCATGATTCCTGTCTTCAACGAGTGCATGCACAAATGAGGCAGCCCCCTCTAACCCATTTCAGGAGACATTGCTTGTTGACGCAGGAAATACCAGGGCTGTCATGACTCTCTAAGGGGATTAATGAGACAGAGCACTCACACGTTAGCAGCTCACATGTTCTACCTGTTCCCAAATTCCCTCAGCTTTGTTCTTGGTCCAAAGCAATTGTTCTAAAAGCCACGACGCCTTCATGTTTTAATAGCAGCGTAACCCAATAAAAGAGGATTGACATTCTTCTGTTCCACAAAACCAGATGAATAAAGTGTGAATTTGGTAGTTTCACTGGTGATTTAGTGTAATCTCTTGCCAGCATGGAATGTGGTCCAATCCCTGTAAATCTGATCACATAAGGTCCAGCTTATTACTGTGGTTACACTAAGTGGCCTTATGCTGTTTTAAACTGCTGGGCCCCAATGGGAATTAGCGCTTGAAAAAACTGCTCCGTGTTCAGTGTCTGCCACAGCGTTATTAAAGTGACTGAATGAAAAAAAAGAATCAAAATGTGTGCTATAAACAGGATGCACTCAGCAACTCAGCCAGAAGTAGTTTAACAAGTCGAATAGTCTCAAACAAACTGTAGTAATAGCAAACAATATCCAATGCAGCACAACAGCTGTCAGGTATTATTTATAGCAGCTTATGTTCTCCATGCTCCCTTTATGAGCTCTTTGCCCTCTTTTTCTAATGCAGCTGAGACTGTACCGTATATCAGCGCTGCACCCCTGCATGCTGCGGTATACTGTCGAGTTTATTCCCCTCAACTGTCCTTACTGTTGCAGATGGTGCCCAAAGTGTCATAGTCCCCCACGCTCTCGCAGATCACCCTCCACTGGGAGAACACAGAGTTGGAGCTGATGGAGTTCATATCGAAAGAACTTCTGGCTCCCATCAAGTCGTCAGTGCAGATGTCACACTCGTTACCCCCGATGGCAAAGTTCCAGTATGGCAGGGCAAAGGTGGGGTTGCCAAGCATATCCTGAGAACAGTTCATGGAATAAAGGATGTTAACAGATATATTGTTCTTTCATCAAAGAATACTAACTTTATTTCCCTCATTTTTATTTCCCTCTTTGCCCTTGACAGTTTTTTCCTCCTTCCTCTCTATCCTCTTTTCTCTCCTGGGATGGTTTCCTGCTCTGTCTCCCCTCCTCCTCCCTCTCCCATCCTAAACCTCACTTATCTTTTCATCACCTTAAAGGCCTCCTTCACCTCCTCTTTCACTTTCCAGTTTTGCCGTTAACTCCTTCTCGTCAGACTCACCTGCATGTCTTTCTCCAGTTGCAGCAGATGAAAGCGATGCCAGGTGACAAAACCAGGGCCCTCGTGGGAGAAGTCTATACCTTCAAATGTCGGCTGGCCCGCCCCCAGGTAGGTGTTGGCCACTGAGTAGTAGTGGCTCCAAACAAAATAGTTGTATATGGAGATGTTCTCAAACTGTGAGCTGTTACCATCAGGCCCAAGCATCTCGGGGTATCTGCAGGAGGTGAACAGAAGAGCAGATGCCATCTCACTCACTTATCCTCACCTTTGTTCTATCGCAAAATATCAGTCTACATCTTATATCAGTCGCGGTATGTTCTAGATTATCTTCTAGTCAAACTACAAATTAGTAGCTTCCCGAGGGGGCTAGGCCTCAACTATAAGGCCTCTAGCTGATATCCTGTGCATGGCTGTTTAAATTTGGAGAATTTTATCATTTTATTAGAAGGTTAAAGTGTTTTCTTATCTGGAGCTAAGCTCTTACTTGAATTGCCTGAAAAATTAATCTACTATAATCCCCAACTGCTTTGAAAGGATGCCATTCACAGGTATGTACTGTTACTTAGAAGGTTTAAAATCCATTTACTTGCACCTAAACTGATAATTTGTTCCTCCACCTGCAGCTTTAACACAAAGCTACCACGAGAAATATAGTGATTTTCCTGATATTTATAGTTTTATGAAAGGTGAGCATGTTTTTAAATATCAGATTCACTCACACTGAGCCAGTAGGTTTTTGGGCAAAACTCTGCTGTTGATTCAGTTTTCCCAAATAAAAGCAAAGATAGGCTAAACATAAATCAGAATGTCTTCCCAGTTCACACAGTTTATGTGGTTATGTGTTATACCGTCTTATCATGATGACCAGGTCAGGGTGCACAGTCCTCTTAGCTTGGTCCAAAGCATTCACAAAATTCTGCTTCTCAGCCGGACTCAGCTGCATGATGTTTTTCCTCACTGGAGCAGGGTTAATGGGTTGGTGAAGGACCGAGTGGTGTTGCCAGGAAGAGAGGGAAATGAGGAAGGAGAGAGAGAAAGAAAACGGCATAAAACATTAACACAGGCATTTTTCTCCCCAACAGAATGCTTTTTTCGTCCTCTTTAGTGATGTTCTTTTGTGCATATTCAGGTCCGCTGAGATGTTAAATGGTACAGAGGGTGAAAGTAGGA
This sequence comes from Labroides dimidiatus, assembly GCA_030710495.1. NCBI lineage: Eukaryota > Metazoa > Chordata > Actinopteri > Labriformes > Labridae > Labroides > Labroides dimidiatus. The sequence continues at coordinate 16,787,406 of CM061145.1, forward strand.
AACACAAAATTTTAAGGTTGCCAAAGTTAAGACCACATCCGTTCTCTTACCTACAGGGATCCTCTGATCACAGTTCGGTCCAGTCAGCCCATGTTTACACTTCCCACAATCGAAGCCGCTAAAATTCCCGTTACACTGGCAAGTGCGGTTAAAGAATCTCAGTGGCCACATCTCTCTGTCGTCACGCCCAGCATAGGGGTACTGGGGTCCGTATCGCATGTTGTCAGCTGTAATTGACACACACTGCCCCCTCCCTGATCTGAAGCCGCACGCATCCCCTACCACCCCTGTGGGAGAGGGGCAGCACTGACCGGTCTGCAGCACCTCGGGGGTTACACACACTCGGGGGAACTGGGCCAGCGTTAGTGGTGCACACAGGGTCACCATCAGGAGACCCGCTGTCCACATGCTGCCAAAAATACAGAAGGAGAAAGTGTGAGAACCAGATTTTTTTTGGTACAAAAGGTGTGCCAGGTGAGAGAACAAGGCCAAGAATAAAGTGTGTTAGAAGTTTTAGAAACACTGAGGAATCCTTGTTTTACACCCATCCGTCCATCCTTTATAATCCATTTGTTATGTTCACAGTCGCAAGGGGCCAGAGTCTATCCCAGCTTACATTTTGTAAAATAAAGACAAAAAAAAAAATTCAATACACTGCAGACATACACTTCATTAAGCTCAAGAACATCTTGCTCGCTTTGAGTCCTCATGTTAAAGCCAATTGTCTTAACATTTTTCTGAAGCTTCACTTCTTAGACGCCCCTGCAGGCAGTACGAGTCATTATTCATAATTTACAAAGCCATTAGCTTTCAACTCTCACAAGCTCAGAAATGCTTTCAACAATAGACGGCGAGAGATGATCTGCCCCAACCCTTTATTTTGGTGAATTTTTTCGCTTGTCTTTTGAAGCTTGTTGACGAGGAATGAATGAAGGAGTGAGTAATAATTTGGCAGGAGCAATTATCTTACAACAAAATAATGATAACTACAAAGAAAGAACTTGGAGGAAAAAAGTGTTTTACAGTTTTTTTTCCAAGATTCTTCCTATTACTGAAATACTATTCACAGCCCACCATTGGAAACCGGACTCATTTGTGTTCATATCCTCGTCTGATATGAAACTACACTTTTATCATACAGGAAAGAGCTTAATTGCATATGAGTCTCATGTCCTGTAATTGATTTTTAAACTGTCTGGAGGCCATTAATGCTGCAGTTTATTATGTAAAAAGCATCAATGTATTGTTTCCCCTACCTCTGACTGTGCATGCTGCTCCTCTGTCTGCAGATCCGTTTCCCCCCAAGAGTCGGCCCTCTCCCCTCTTCTGGCTTAAATAGCAATGAAGCGCATGACCAGACCCCTGTGGAGCTTGTGTAAGCCACACGCACACACAAAAACAGTGGAGACACAATACACATAGAAACACTTAGGGCTTGAAGCTTTTCCTCATTCATTTGCCTTGTGATCCCAACCCAGTGACGCCAGCCCTGGTTCACGGTAAAAGACCTAACTGTGAGCTAGAATTCATGCTTAAGTCATACTTGAGTGCATTTATTTAGTTTCAGCATAATGACAGCATACATTCTTCACTATTTCTGTACACAAATGAATAATTGTTCACAGATTTTAAAGTCCCTCTGAGGACATTTTAAGTGATCTTGAAAAGTCTCACTTCTAGATATATGCCTGATTGTAATCCACAACTTAAAATGAGATTATCAGCACCAATATAGCTTATTTCAAAATGCTATTTCTTGGCTTTTAAATCGGGTGGGACAGCACGTTGAAGTCTCTCTGACAACACTGCTCCGGCTGATGAAGTTTAGTAGTGAGAGGAGAGATTTGTGTTTTTCTCTGCTGAAAAATGATTTCTTGGATTAATTTAGAGCTGGAGCTGAACTGTCAGACAGGAAAAGGATGTCAGAGCAGAAGAAAGCTTAAAGGGAGGATGATAGAGCACGGGCTAAAGGCTGAAACAGGAGCTAAAGGCTAAAACACTGGCTAAGCTGTTTGTGATGATGTTCATTCCAACCCACATGCAGCAGTTATACTGCAGTGGTCTGTTCAAACTTGAGAATCTGTCAATAAAATAAAGAGTGAGGTTATGTTCGCACTGCTTGGTAGATGAGCAGGTCATGAGGATTCGCTAACATTACATGTTAGCCTACGGATATGTCAAACACCAGGCTGCGTATAGCACTAAAATTGCAAACTACTGAACTACAGTACAAACTGACAAAGTTTGCTTGTTGTTGCGTTTCAAAAACAACAGTGCTGCGGAACTGTGGAGAAGTACCTTACCATGTCGCATTGTATCCGGTAAAAAGTTGTCTTGAACAAAGAAAAGTAGTGGTAAAAAGACAATTTGATCTCCATTAGTTTCCAAAACAAACACACTCCTTGTTAAGAGTCATGTCATCATGACGGTGTGCATGCAATTCCAGCCAGAAGGTGTTGCTACAATCCACTTCAAACAGTTAGTCTTCACAGACCCTTTAAGTTGATACAGAAGAAAAACCTTCTGGGAGACAAAGACTGGTCGACAGCTTCACTGTTTTCACTTTAATGTGGAATTTCTCAAATCATCATACACATTTTAGGAGTTCTGCAGAATACAAATCAAATCAAGTTTTACACTTCATCATCTCATTAAAAAATAAGAAGTTTTCTTGCCAGCTGGTGTTCAGCAAAGTCCTCTATGGTTCAACACTGTGATGGATCTTGTTTAACCACCGATTAATGGGGACATTTGTTCCTACATCATTTTCAGCAGTTCTATAGAGCATCACTGATGTGGTAAGTACAAAAAAACTTCCTTAACCGTTTTAATTCAGCGTACCAGTTTTCTTCAACACTTAAAAGTAATGGAAAAATGTTTCATTTTTCTGATTAACACTTTCATCTTACATAAAGATGCACTGTCTGTTCTTTTTTGTTCACTCATTCACACAGGAGCTCTCACCTTTTCATGCAATCTTTGACACATTCGAACATGACAAATGAGTTATATCTGTTTATTTGAATACAGCCTCTCTCTCTCTCTTTTTCACTCTCTCTTACAACACACACACACACACACACACACACACACACACACACACACACACACAAATATGTCTACCATACTCTGTATTATCTCAGGCAGTCTGTGTTGGGTTGGTTAATGTGGGGTGATTTATGGTAAGTGGCTTATTTTGGGTTTTGGGACAGTTAAAACAATCAGAACAGTTGGACCCCTAGAGAGTGGAAGTCCTGAGGTCTTGTGAGGAGTCTGCTCCGGTGGAGCCTGGCAAGAGGTTGGACATGGCTGTTGCATGCTCTGCCTCCTGCTTCTCTTTGTTTTGGGCCAAAGTTGAAGCCTCACTGGATACGTCAAGTGATATTATCCTGGTGGAGAGGACAGTGGAGCAGTCAGCAGCTAATTAACAGTTGAAAGGAAATACATTCTTAAAGACAAGAAATGAATATTTGGCCACAAAAATCAAAAACGGACACCATCTAGAGTTATCCTTTTTTCGTCTAGAAAAATAGAAAAGGGCACTGCCCGTTTTGTTTTACATGAAAGCAAATAAAAGCCCATTCTGTTGGGACACAAAGGGTCCGGTAGAGCCAAACACAACTTAATTTAATGTCTTCATAACAGCTGCAGAGCTGCTGTTGAGTATAGCACAGTGAGAAAATGGGAATAGGCTCTGTTTATTTAATGACTCCCACACCAGATGGAGGAGCTTATAAACTGTGTTGGAAGAAGCACCAGTGGGACTCAATGACACCACCAGATATAAATAGATCACTTGACATTATTGACTAATTGCAGGTGACAGTGTCCCAGATGAACAAATCTCTGAAAGTGTTGCGTTCTCTAGTTGATTTAGCCTCAAGGGTATCCGAAGCGCTAACCTGTGTGTCATTCAAGGTGTATGAAGTGCTCTATCCTTGTAAGCATGTAGTCTAGTCATTCATTGCTGTTTCTGCTGCTGTGACATGATGCTCAGTAAAATTCTGCTATCCCGATCCTTGCAGAGTAGTAAATTTTCAGGATCATTTAAGATCTGTTTGGATTCATAAGCATTGTATGATTACGTAATGCATGAAATCCAGGCCTCTACTAAGTTCATTAGCTTCTTGGTCTCACCTTTCTTAGTTTATGTTGTTAGTTCTGCTTAAATGTCAGTGTCAATTTTCCATCTCAAATCTTTGTCTCTCCCTCATACTCTTTTCTGCTGCCCAAGCAGCAAAAAGCCACATTTTGCTGCTTGTGCAGCGAGAAGGAGAACTAAAGGAAAAGTCACTTATGGATTTCAGTCTGAACCATACCAGTATTAAGTTCACTAAAAGTCCGGCATGCCTTTAGAAAAAAGTAGTAGTGTGACTATTAATATCTCTAGTTTTCATTCATCTTTTTGAGAAAATCAGCTGCTGCTTTATTCCCGATCTGTTTCTCAGAAAAAAAAGTCAAAGAGAATTTCTAAGATAAACAGTCTTCTTTCAGCTTTTATCTGGCTTACAGTTGTCATTTCCATTGACTGAATCTGCTTTCCACTCACTGTGGTGTTAGGCATCCCTGCATGAACAAGGAGCAGTCGCTTTTGCTTTCATTGCTGAGATGCTTTTGCTGCTAAAGATGTGACTTTTAGCTCGTATTCTAGTGACTTTTGTGGTTTCTTGGAAGCGTTTTTACCTTTCTCTTCCAATGACAACTGGATTGTCACTGCTGCAATAAAATCTCTTAACAAGGACACATTTCAGCATGACACTGAGGACTTAAATAATTCAGTGTTGCTTTGTTATCGTCTGTGCTTGGCACACATCCGATTTCTCTTTGTGTCTTGCACACGTTCCCTTGCACAAGCAGCAGACAGATTTCTTTTCCTATACTCAGATGCTCTTGGTCTCTGTCTTGACTTCTGTCTTGTTTTATTCTCATATTTTCCCACATTCTCACCCCATTCTTTCACATGGTAACACCCCAAGCACATACACACACCTTTGGCTTATTACTGATCCAAGCCTGCTTATTAGCACCAATAGTAGTATTACCCAGTAGTGCTTTGGGTTCACGAGACTCACACTTTCATGTGATCTGGTGAGCAGCCCAGCTTACTAAACAGCCAGGAGGGAATCAGCTGAGAAGTGCATAACTGGTAGTTCCTGTGAACCACAAGTTTTCAGGTCAGTGCACTCCATTTGTATCCCAGCAATGGCCAAGTCTGACATCTGGCTGGTGTGATTGACATGAAGGTTTAAAATTTTAAGTCATTTTGTTGGTTGAGAAATATCAAACAGCATGGGGGGAGAGTCTAAGAAAAGAAGAGAAAAATCTTTGCAGGGAGTTACAAGTTGAGCTGAGTGAGATCATGTCAGCCTTGAAATGGGAACTTGAAATGGTTCGGATGAGAGCACAAATCTAAGATGTTTACAAATTTTGTCCTTGGCTGACAATGAGAGCGCTATGCTTAATTCAGTTCATTAGGAGCTGTTGGTGCAGTCTGTGGATACCTTGTCTGAGTTTTTCAAGTGTGTGTATCATACACCACTCCACAGCCTTCACAGTCCACAGATGTATGGAAGATTTCAGACTGATGTGTTAGACAGATTTCTCCACCACCATCATCAAAACGCCAAATTGGCAAATAGATTTTGGAAGAATGATGTCCGGCCCTCCGGTGTAAGAAAATTTATGTTCAGAAGCACTGAAGCTGTTCTGGCAGCGTGAGGCGGGCCATTACACCTGGCTGTCCCTTTAATTCATAGCCCATCCATATGAATTTATCCATGCAGATACCTCTATAACCACTATTGATGTTGGGATGCTGTTTATATGTGAACGTACTGTTGAGTGTCCCCGTTGCCTGCAGGAAGTGTGTCGTCGCTGCAGTCACCTCCTGTAGCTGCCTCTGGCTCAACACACCCTTCCTCACACGCTCGCTGCACGGATGGAGCACTGCACGCACGCACACACACACACACACACACAGACACACACATACACACACAGATACACAAACAGACAAAATCTCAGATATTGCCATTGTTGCTGACTGTTGCCCTTCTACAAATTAACTACATGTTGCATTGGGCCATGCCAAAAAATAATGAAAAACTAGTACAGCATGTAACTGATGAAATACAATCCTCTTTTTTGAAAGAAATAGTGGACCAGTGCTGAGTGCAGTCTCCTCATGTCATCATCTGTCATTGTGGAAATGTGAGCTGCAGCCTGGGCAACATCAGAAGCAATCACGTACCAGCTCTGCTGTAAGTCCCATCTGTGATTGTAGCGCTGTTGGTACTACAGCTAGCAATCAGATGGCTTATTTTAGCTATTAGAGAAGAAGCACTGGGATGTGGCTGCTGCTACTGTGAGAGTAGGCTAAGTATTATTTTGATTTTGTCCATGATAAATACAAAACAGACAAGCTTTTCTTTGAAAACAGAGCCACAGTACAAAGTTGTGCTACAGAAAAGAAAGATTAGTTTTATAATGGAAATCTGTGTTTCTAAGAGGCTGTTGGGTGCATAAATGAGAAGAATAAAATAGTGGCTAAAGGCAGATTGTTTGTTTGACCCAATTGAAAGAGTGCTCTTAGGTGCTCAGAGTTGGCTGCTACCAACCTGTTTTTGTTTCGACATTTGAGGATATAGAAAATGATGATAACAGTCTCCAAAACCAGGAAAACTGCAGCAGAAATGGCTCCAATCTTCCATGCCTCCAGGCCAAGCTCGCTCATGTCTAAAAAGACACATTGAGAGAGAAAGAGAGAGCAAAAAGAGGAGTTCAGAGAACCAGGAGGTGAGGAAACTGGACTTCACCCATAAGGACAAAATCTGATGCACTGAATCACATGATGGTGACTCTGGTAGACAGTGATACTTTTTTCCAACAATCTATGTAAGACAAAGCTTTTTTGAAAACTACTTTAAACTTCTGTGATGAATACCAGCATAAAATGAGAAAAAGTTAATATATTTTACTCAAGCAGAAACTAGAAATCAAATGAACTGTTTGGGGTAGACTGCAAAGTTGGGAACATCTTATCACAGTGTGTAGTTAGCCTGCTCCACTGCTTATTCAAATGGAACAACATCAAGTTGGCCATCTGCATATTTAGTTGGCAGAATCGTGATGCTGATCTGTTTTCCTCTTCTTATCTTCACCCAAGTCTTAAGCTGCAGAAAGTCTGCTCTGTATATATGTCGGAAAGGCAGTTTTGAAACCACAGTGCAGAGTTATCGTTAAGAAGTTAATTCACCTTTGAATTTTAATTGTGAAACTGGGAGAGAATCTGTTTTTGTTAAAGTCTTTACCTGTGGATCCACCTGCATCTTCTACCTGCTCATTGGCCTCCCCGAGTTCCTCAACCTCTGCCTGAGGGGCTACAGCCTCAACGTTTTTCACAAAGTTATCCAGTGTAGGCTCGGCTACAACATGTTCATTTGGCAGAGCTACATCAGTGGGGGTGATGATCTCATTGCCATGGTTTGATGTCTCATCGCTGGGGGTGTTTTCTGCGGTCTCCACCTCTCCTTGGTATGGGCTTTGGGTGGGAGTCTGGTTCACAGGACTGTTCTCAATGGAGACATCAGCTCCATCCTCAGGCTCTGGGGCAGAGATCACCAGCACTTCTAGAAGAGGGGTTTGGTATGTGACACACATGTGAAAATTAACCCATGAGGCCAAGGTTTAGCATGTGTTGAGTGGACTTATGGAATGTAGAATAAAACATAAATGTGCTGCTGCTCAGTGTTGCATGTGGACCATGTAGTCGATGTAAGTTAACGTATCACAGTGTCTTCACAGCTCAAGTTTTTGCATGTGTCACAGTAATCATTTAGTTTTCTGTGAATTTTAAAAATCTAGGCTGATAAATGATTAATCTTCATGTCAAGAGATTTCGAGTAAATATTTCTCTCCGGAGCTTTCTATAAAAAGCACGAAAACATTCCACAACCTCTCATTACTCGGGCAGCTGATGTGAAATGTAGTTCTGATTTTTATGAAAAAAGTTTGTTACGGATGTTATCGTGAAACGTTATTAAAAGGCTGTTTTTCTCAATTTAAGAGCTCTCCTCTTAAAGTAGGTTAAGTTGCAAACCATGAGAGCTTAAGTAAAGCCGCTGACCCTGATGCAACTGACTGTTTAAAGGTAAATACCACTGCACTTGAGGTTACTGTGACCTAAATGTACTGAGGATTTGCATTTCACCTGGTGAACAGACAGAGATGTACTACAAGCTTCGAAGATATGAAATTATAGCTAATTTGGGATGGAAGAAGATACAAATTTGAACAGACTTCAGTTACTGTTTGTTAGCTCTGCGGGGCCTAGTTTTCAGACCACCTCATTGAAGCATCATTTCTCAAAGTTTCTCCTATTTCTTACATGTCTTATTGAAACCATGTCTCACCTTGTTTGTTGTTATCTTTGCCATGAGAGTCCTCCAAAGCAATCTGCTCCTCTTCTCCTGCTTTTTGTTCTCCTGCCCCCTCACTTACTGAAACTGACTCTTCTGTTATGCTCACTTTTTGTGTCTCAAAATCTTCTGTTTTCTCGTCTTCTTTTGTAATTTCTTCAGTCACTTCCTCCTCTACCACTAAATGCCTTTGTTCATTCTCTACCTCTGGTCCAACGGTGTCCTCCACTACGTTTACCTCCTGCTCCTCCTCTGCCTGCTCTCCGACTACAGTTTGTGTTGTTTCCACTTTATAATTATCTGAAGCTGGAACTAACATGTCTCTTTCCATGACATCCACCTGAGTTTCTTCTTCTGGAGCTGCTTCCTCAGCCTCTACATCCTCTGTCTGCTCCAGGCTAGAATCCGACCCTATCAGAGTCTCCTGCTCTGAAACGGCCGCCTCCACAACAGCTGGAGGTTCTTCCGCCACCTGTGTTTCAGCCTCGGCTGCTCCTTTTTCTTCCAACAACAGAACTTGCTCCTTTTTGTCCTGCATGCCAGAATCGTCCACTGAATACCCATCTGTCTTTTCGAAAGCAGACACAGATTCTTCTACAACCTCATGATTAACTTCGGTGTCTGGAGACCCATCAGTAGCCTTGACCTCCTCTGTTTCACTGCCTCCAGTTTCTACACCCTTTGTAAACTCCTCTACAGACTCTGCCTCACCAACAACATTTTCCCCTTCCTCTGCTACATCTACCAATGTATCAACCTCTGCTACCGCCTGCTCTTCTACAACACCAGTTTCTCCTTCCTTGGGGCCAGTCTCTTCGTCTGTTTCCTCCCCTGCCTGCACCGACACCTCTGCCCTACTGTCAGTTTCAGCCTCGTCTTTAACAACTCCCAGAGCTTCCGTCTCTACTGTTTCATGCTGGAGGGACTCTTCCGCCTTTGGTTCACCCCCTCCTTCTGCCTGCCCCAGAGCAGCCTCCACCACCCTCTCCAGCAGCTCTTTCAGCACTTCCTCTGCCCCTCGACCCTCCACCTGCTCTGAGGCCTCCTGAACTGCTTGATGCACTTCCTCAAGACTAGGGGGGGCTACTACGGGTACCACCTCTGCAGGGGGCAACTCCTGTTCCTGAGGTAAGGTCTGGCCTTCTTGGAGGGGGAGAGAGGATGAATGGATGGAGGTAGGTAGATCTAAGGAGAAAATATAAGATAATTTTGGTGTTTTGTTGAAAAGTCTGGACTGCTGAGGGAACAAACCATAATTAATGTTCCAAAATGTCATGAGACGTTTCTCCATATTCTAAATCCTTAGAGTTGATTGATTGGTTACTGAGTAATCCATTTAGTCACTTATTCATGTATTAATTCAAAATAAAGTAGACTATTCAATATCCAAAGTAAAGATTTAAGAACATCTGTTAGCATAATGCCAACCTACCTTCAGCAGTGCTGTGTTGTATCAACAAAACCATTAGGAATCCGTTCAAAACACAATACTCCATGTTGCAAATGAGCACAAAAAAAATACGCTCCAAAACAATATTAGCCTCTCCCAGGAGAACCCTTTTCACTCCCCTTCGTCCCCACAATCTTTCTCAAATGTGAAGTGTGAGTGTGTACACCACCACAAGACAAACACAGAGTGTGTAAACTCTGGATGGTTGGACAGTAAGGTGGATTGGGAGGGAAATGTTAGCAGGTGACGCTAAAAGGAGGGAGGGTGAAAAAATGGACATAGTCATGCTAAATATTGCCACCCTGAGGTGTCTTCTGACCACCAGGTGTCCCTTTGGTAGTTGAGGAGGGGGAGTCGGTAAAGTAGCATGTTGGTGTCAAGTGCTTTAGAGACCCTTACAAGGGCTGCGGTGAAGCTTGGGCGGCATGTCACACACACAATGAACTCTGGAGGAGCAATTATAGGTGGGCTGTGATTTTGGGGCGTGAGTGATGCTACCATTAGGGCTTGACATAGAGCTAGAAAAAGTAGATCTCAATACAACAAATTCACTGTATGTTCATCATAAATGTAAATCAGAATTTTATAGGAACCTAGAATATTTTCGTGTTCATTTTGGTTAAAGTTTCATATATAAGTTGAGAAATGACTTCTTATTAACATTTGTTACAGATGATGTTATCAACAAGTATGTCCATTTTTTGTGCTTCTGCTCTAACAGTATTAATCTATGTCACCAGTCGTAATGTGTGTACACATTAAGATGATGCCTCATGATTTTTGACGGTTGAGTTATCTAACAATGTCTACTTATTATGTAATCCAAAGAATGTCTGTTACATGGATGTGTGGCATGTGCCTGTTCAGTCTTGTTTGTGTAGGAATACATGTAGTGGAAGTGGGTGATACATTAATTTGGATCTCTTCGTAGCTGTACAATGTCAACCACAGTGTATTGCCAGGGGCGATGAAACACTCTGTTGGGTTTTTGTGAAGCAGTTTATTTATATTCATATCCAGGTTAGCATCATTGAGACATCCCAAGTGTACACAACAAACACTTGGACTGAAGTGCTTAAATTTCCCTCTGTGGAGGCAGCCAGGTATGAGACTGAGCATCTGTGTTTCTCAGTGACAAATGTGTCTGTTAACATTGGAAGTGAGATGAAACTGATGGCTGATTTAATGCAGGGAAAACACACAGAGGCAGGCTGACGATTCAAGCTTTATAAATTAAGTCATTGGATTATTATTCAGAACTGAGTGTTTTGGTCATTTGACAAAACTGTTGTGAAAAATTAGGTAAACAATCAAAATGGCAAGGTAAAATAGACCTGGCCCTACTAGCTCATGCTTTTTTTTTAATAGAAATTTGTCTGATATCTGTCTGTAGTTTCTTTGTCCATATAAAAGAACTAATGTTTTCATTAAATTTTACATGCCTGCCCTGTGATCTGCACAATAATAGCAACCTCTCTGTGATGCTCCAGTGTGTCTAACCTTTCATTCAAAATCAGCTGATGCTGACCAAAGAATCCATTGACTCTCATGCCAAAAGACCAGTGTGACAAAACTATAAACTGTGTCAAAGAAACAATAATTTTTCTGACCCAGCCGCTCACGATCCAACTGGCTTCACAGCAGGAATGCTGACAGCCTGCTCCGAGCTATGAAACTAACGATGGAAATAATAGACTTTCTAGCTGTCAGTGCTGGTATAGGAACATGTCAGTGTTATTCTCTGTGGTCTGTGTGTTTTCTTTGAAGCTACAGGGGGTGCTGCACACTGATATCTACTTCGATTCCATGTACTTGACAATTCTGTGCCAAATCTGTACTTGTGCATATCAAGAGTCTCTGTTCTCTGTCACAAAACAAACCAGAGATAGAAATGGAGACCTGAGGGCTTTAGAGCAGAAGCAAAACATATCTGGATTGTTTTTCCCTGCTAACTTCTGTCGCTTTCCTCTGAAATGTTTCAAACTTTTTGTTTCCTGATATCCCTTTTCTCTCTCTCTCTTGTTAACTTTCATCCATGACTGCAGGGGATTAGGACTGTGAGGTTAATGCAGTCACATGAGCTTCACGCCGGGCTTTGTGCTACCAGCCAGTAGCACTTCATACTTGGCTTGTGACTGGGCTGGAAAGGGGATTATTATTATGATGCATACAGTATATTGTCTAGATACACATTCACATCCACTTCCCTCTTTTTAATTCACAAATATTTTGCAAATAAGCTTAGAAATACTTTTTACTATTTAATGCTAAATTACCCCATTTTTTACCATGCTTATTGCATAATAATATTAAAGCTCCTCTGTTAAACAAATACTTTCACACTTCTTTGAAAAAGACAAAAGAAATTCTAATAATCTAATTGAGGACATTACATATTTACAAGCAAAATCCAATTTTAAGATAAACAATCAATAACCTGTATACACCACTCTATCCCAGGCCTTTCCATAAAGTGCCTGAAGGTTCAATTCACTTTTTTATTTATTATTGGATTGACCAAAAGATTATTATGGACTGAAACTTGTGCATTGTATCATAATTTCTGAAGCTGGTCTGTAAGTAGGACTAAAAGGAGATGCACTCTGTGCCGTGAGTCTGTCAGAGTTTCTGTCTGTATTTCACATGTCAGTGTTGGAATTTCAGATGTGCTCTCCATGAAGTGGGCGGTGGAGGTGAGTAATCAACACTAACCTCTACCCTGGCCTGGTCCACTGTCATACTGTCATGCTCACCAACTCCATTGATTTGCAGGAGCAAAATATGCTTATCTTGTCACTTTAAACACAAGTATTTGTGGACAATACACTTGCTCAGAGTTCTTTTTATGTAGATGAAGTTTTACATGTGAAATATTTTGCTTTCTGCGAACAAAACTCGATAAAAGTGGAGTGAACTAACGTAGTTAATAGATATTGTAGTTTTCGTGTTTCAATCTAATCCATAACCAAGAGGCCTGTTGTTTAGGGTGGATTTTGTTCAAAACAATTTTTAAAGTCTGAAGGCCACCAGTAACCCATTTTCAAGTGAAGGTTGTCAATGTATGCACTTTAAACCAAGCCCAATCAGTGCAATTTTGCTATAAAGCCTCTGATTTTCAGTTTTGCTCTTCAAGCTGCAAAACAAACAACAGATGCCTACTTAAGCTCCATCAACATTGCCTGTTCAAAGTAATTCTATTGTACCTCTCCTGCTGAAACATCAAGGAAATTTTGTGGATAGGTGAGATAAATTTTTCCAAGCCTACATTAGAGATAATAACAGGCAAAAATGCCTAAATGTGTGAACCCTTCAGGACAAAACAGCAATGTGAGTTTGTGTGTGTGTGTGTGTGTGTGTGTGTGAGAGAGAGAGAGAGAGAGAGAGAGAGAGAGAAGCTATCTGTTTGTCTGCCTTTTTGTGCTTCTGAATGCTAAGTAAAATCACACATAAGGAATCCAGCATTACACTGGTGTGGTTTCAGTGTAAGATCACAGATGTTAAGTGATAGTGCATTTTAGTAAAAGCTCTGCATCTCAGTCTCAGCAGTCTCAGTGTGAAAAGCGATTAAGGCTTTCATGTTAATTTGTGCTTTATGATAATTTTATACAGCCATGTAGGATACACAGGAAGTGGTGTTTAACCAAGGTGCTCTAAAGCTTTTCAGGTTCTATTAACATGTTAACATTATAAACGGTTTGAAAGTTCTTTGTCACAGAAAAGAAAAATCAGCTGCACATCGAACATGCCATCAGGGTGTGAGAAGCTGATCGGTGTGGCTTGATACATAAATTTCTATTTAAGGTTAAATTAAATGTCCACAATTTTAAAAGTCGAAGTGTTTTATCTGAAAGTTGTAGAAAAGAGATAAAAGAAATGAATTTACTTTGTCAGGCTGTAAAGGAAAAACACAAGTTGTAGGATTTATTTCAACACTTGTGCTGTCTTTACTTCTCTGTCTCAAGTACTCAAACCCCCATTTCAGAATAAAGGAAAGATAGTGGCCCACTTTCTCTTTTAACCGGGGATAGCCATAATCAAGTCAGTGTTAAGTGAATTGTTCCACATTATGTCAAACTCTGTTTCAAGAGGCAGTGTCGAAGCCATAAATTCAGGGTAAGAGTTACCTCTCGAGTTAACATTAGTCATAGGGTCATGGGTCAATGGCACACGACTCGAGCTTACAGAATAATGGAGGAGCATTTAAAAAGGCTGTGAGGATTCCCCTGCTGAGGTTTGGAGGCCCTTTAGGTTGAGGTCAAGGAGAAAAAGTCCTCGATGAAAAACGAGCATAGTTTTAAATGAAATTCACCCAGGCCCCTCACTCAACTGTGTCAGAGTCTGAGAGCATTTGTGCTGATAATTAAGTAGCATTTAAGCAAACTGAATGTTAGGACTGCACTAAACACTCTGAATACTGAAATATTTAATAGAAAAAAAAAAGAAATTGGTCTCATGGGGACAGAGTTTTTGATTGATATCACAGAATAAAGTTTAAACTTAAGAGTCGTGTTACAAAAGCAGAAGAGATTCCATTTCATCTCTTTCCCATCATACCTCTTCATCTCTCCTCACTCCTGCTATCTGTCTAGTTTCAGGAATTTTTCAAAAAAAGATGCTCCTTAAATATCTAGGACATCTTTTTGGGTCACCGTTAAAATGATCCTGCAAACTTATAAAACATGCAGAGAAGTTACCTTTTTTTTGCATATATGGAGATCTGAGCCTTCCTGTCGACACAAACAACAACAACATCAACCAGTACCAACAACAGAAATAATGTATGCTCTCATTATTATTCCTATTTAGAGTTCTAATTTATTCGGCCTTAGTGGGGGAACTGCAGTTTCAAAGGAAAAACCACCAAGAGTGGCTTGTTGATAAGGCATGAAAGTTAAGTCAAATTATTCAGTCTTCCCCCTCTGTTATTTCCCCCTCTCATTTTCTCTCACACATAAAAACACAAACACATACTCTGCATTCACACATCACTCAACACCCTTACTTCAAGCGGTGACAATTTACAATTAATTAGAGAGGATCCATATTGCCTTGCTTGTTTATGCCTTTGCAAAAGGCTGTGTGATCTGCAACTCAAAGTGAAGCAGCAAAGACAGACGCCCAGAGCCTCCCCCCGTCAGGTCCATATGCTTGGAGCAGCCTTTATCACTGAACGATTGACAGCCGCATATGAACTGCCAAATAAAACATCCCACACATAAATGTACTTCCAACACCAGAGAAGAGATGCATGAGTGGCTTTGTCATCCCTCGTGTTGCCCTGCTTTTTATTTGTCTTGAGCTGTCGTTTCGATCGCATGACTAGAACGTCCTAATTTGCAGGGTTACATGCTAGTTGTGTTTTCACACGTGTATGTCGTGATGCAAGAGAAAGCTCAGAAGGCAGTGCACTTGTTCACTTTGAGTCTACCACTCTCTCATGTGCTCACTTTATTGTCTGCCAACATGTAACACTTTCTTCCCTTTTCTGTAATTTTTTTGAAAAAAAGGAAACAATACCTCGGTGCACATTTCTGCTTCTCCCTGTAAAATGGAACACTTATATAAGGCACCATTGTGGATTACATAAATGTCTCAAAGTTATCAATATTTCATCCTCTGTGCGTTTGATGTGTTTGGTAATTGGATATTTATGTTGTGGGCTTCCTCTCTCAAAACCCCCGTCGCACTTTAGCACTTGTGTGTGTGTGTGTGTGTGTGTGTGTGTGAGAGAGAGAGAGAGAGAGAGAAAGAGAGTTTGTGTATAGTTGCGCTGTCAAATGTCTATTGGTGCCTAAGCAGTCATGCATACAGGATGTGTTTGTATGTGTGTGTGTGTGTGTGTGTGCTAGGACATGTGACCTCATGTGAGCTTTTTTTGTGCTACATATAAACGTGTTCAAGTTCATGTGTTTCTTGTCTTTGCTTTGGTTTGCTTTTTTCTTAGAAAGAAGCTGTTATCTTCTAATCAATATACTCAGATAGTCTCAGCCTGTGTTTGTGTGTGTGTGTGTGTATATTCGTGTGGTAGTTAAAGCCCTTTGTAACGCTGGACATTAAAAGTCATGGAGGGCCCCCCACAGGAGAAAGTAAAGACTGCTTGAGTGTGTATTTCTGTATTTGTAGATGAAACAGTGCAGCTATTATTGCTCATACTTGTGTGTGTGTGTGTGAGTGTGTGCATGTGTGTGTGTGTTTCTGTTTCTTTTCCTCTTCACACTGGCATGGTCAAGTAGAGATGAGATCTGGGAGGTTTGTCTCATTGTGGTGTCTCCCTGGAGCAACCCAAGCTGGTGGTTTTTCTTCTTTGATGAAGACAGCGAACAAGAAGAGAAGAAGAAGAGGAGGAGGAGGAACACTAGTGAGGGACTCCTTAGTGGGAACTTGAGTCTAATAAATGTTTCACGTTTCTGACAGTTAATGTGACAAAAGAACCGTCTGTGTCTGGAAAGAATCTGACAAACCATTGAAGGATCGACCTGGGTATCGTAGCAAGTGGATTATCAGAGGCTGGATGGATCAAGGGAAAAAGAGGGAGTGTGCACCATACGTCTTCTGATCAAGTCAGGGTGATCGCAGGCATCAGCTGGCATCCATGAATGCAGTTCCCTACTGCTACCAAGCGAGGGAGCTGTTGGGTTTCAATTCAGTGATCCCAGAGGAGTGGAAGGAATAGCCTGCCAACACAAAAAAGAAAGAGGAAAAATAGCAGAGATATGGGAACAGAGAAAGAGGGTAGGGAGGGAGGAACAGTGAGACAGCGAGGAGGAGGAGGAGAGAGCAGAAAAAAGGAGCCTGACTAGTACCTTCACGGTCCATTACATCACTGTTGTCTATGAGAATCCTCCTTTGGCTTACGTCAGTGGGAAAGACTCCAATCACACTGTTGGTACAGGAGCAACACCTTCATCATGCTCTAACACATTAACCAATACAGTCCTAACACTGTGGAAGATATAGCTTAGCACGTTTGAGTGGAACATTACTCTATTACAGGCTATAAAGGTCAGGTTGCATGTCAGAATCAGAAATACTTTATTAATCCCAGGGGGAAATGTGTTGTTAACTACTCTGTAAAAGTTGCAAGCAGAGTGGGTTTCACTTTGTTAAATTTGTAAGCAAATGCAAGTCCTCATAGCTGTTCTGGTGTTTCTAGACAGCTTTAGTGCTCATCAGACTAACAGCACCTCTGCCCCGCTGCTGATGTGCCTGCTTACCTGCCTGCCTTCTCAGCACTTCAGCACAAACTTGTCTTGGAGTGCATGAGAGAAAAAGAAGAGAGTGCAGAGGAGTGTGAGTTGGAATGTGTGTGTTAGATTCTGCTGGCATTCGTGCAGATTTCATGCTCAGGTCTGTCGGTACATGCATGTGAATGTAGGTGGGGGCCTGTGTTCTGTGTGTGTGTGTGTGTGTGTGTGTGTGGTGTGCTAATGATCCCAAGCCCCCTTTCCCCTGCCACGTGAAAGAAGCTCAGAGCCTGAAGGTCCCAGATAACCTGTTTGTGTGATTTTTGCTGTGGCTGCGGATATTCCTCTCTTATCATCAATCATTAGACTTTCTCGCTAGCTGTTTGAATCAGGTTTACCCCGCTGTGAACACATTTAGTGTAACAGGATCTGTGTGGGTGTGTGTGTTTGTGTGGGTACGTGTGAGTGTGCGTGGGTGTGCATGTCCTGCTGTGAACGCAGATACAGCTACACTCAGCACTGGACATCGCAGCAGGCAGCACCTGAGAGAGACTTAGAAAGGGAAGAGAGGTATGTGTGTCCACATGACCATCAGTGTGTGTCCGTGTGTGTGGTGGGAAACTGCTGCTCCAAGAAAAGGAGGGGAGAGAAGACGGGAAGTGAGGGAGGAGGGAGGGAATGTGCTACCACCTCAGTGAGCACAAAACAGAGCTGTTCTGTAATACCTGAGAGATACAGGGTGCAACTTCTCACAAGCATACACACACACACACACACGCAGTCACAGACACATGCCCCATCCAGATGCAGAGGCCGATGTCTGCTTATGATGAAGCAGCTTCTCTCAGGCAGAAATGGGTCAGAGACCTTAGGGTCTCATGGTAGGCTGGCCTCACTGTATCTGTACCCCACTTACTCACAAACACACACAAACACACACACACACACACACACACACACATATATATAGATATAGATAAAGATATAGATATGTGTGTGTGTGTGCCTAACAATTCATGTTTTTATTCCCAGAACAATGAAATCCTTTGAGAAGTCAGAATTGAATCAAGAATAAGAAACAATCACTTAACAACTTTTTCTGTTAAGAAATGAGAGTAAATAATAGTGATTTTTTACTCAAAAAATAATAATCAATAAATCAGCCTAACAAGCAATGCTGGCCAGATCCCTTGCTGTCAGAAGAGAAAACCGGAATTATGTAACACTCACCCCATGCAAACAAAGTCTTAGGTGCAGTCACACTGGCCATCCAAACCGTGCTGAACTTGAGCATGATCCCCCCCCTCCCCCACAGCACCTCTCCTCTGCTGATCAGTATGGCCCGCGGTCACACTATTCCAACATGAATTAGATTTAAGGCACATGCATGGCCCGCCTACGTCACCATTAAGCATCTGTTTACATGGAGCATGGTCTCATCAGAGTCAGCACAATGAGAGAGAGAGAACACGATTACAACTTTAGCGACTTTTTGGCTCATGTTAAGTTGCTCTGGTCTGACACAGCCCTTTAACATCCTCATTATTGCTCAAAATAAATGACGATAGGAGCAGTACTGAAGATCATGTCCGTGTGCTCTTGCTCATGCTTGTGCATGAAGTGTACCGTGCTGAAGCACAGCTCTCCGAAGCATGTCGGACATGGGAAGTAAACTGCTCATGCACAGAATACTTGCAGTCACACTAGCCAAAGGATAGGGCTTTAGGGCTGATGAGGGCTTGGGCATGGTACATTTGGCCACTGTGACTGTGCCCTCAGTGTCTCATTGGTGGCCTGACCACACAGCCACAACAACTGTGCTTCATAGTCACCTGGGAAGGGCAAAGGGTTGGATGGCTCCAAGGCTGGACAGAAGGGGCAGAAGCACCTCTGGAGCCACTGGAAATGAGAGAGGGGCCAGAGAGAAGGGTAGAGTTAGGAGGGTGGCCACAAGGTGGGCTCAACCAGTTCATTCTTGAACACATGAGCAGGCATAAGACAATCCACTGAAATCTGCTTCTGATGCTCCCACATGTCCACAACAAAGTTCTTGGATCCCACTTCCAGAACACTGAAAGGCCCATCATAAGGGGCCTGCAGAGGGGAACGGTGGGTGTCATGGTGGATGAAATCTGGCAGACATTAGGTCCTTCGGGATGTAGGACTGGGGGAAACACTAATACAAAAGGGCAAAGGCGGTGGCAGCCTCCCTGAAGGCCAAACAATGATTAGACAGACCAGGGGGCTGAGGCATTTGGGAGAAACTCTCCAGGAAGCCTCATCAGCTGTCTAAAGACAAGTTCTGCAGAGGAGGATTTGAGGGGTTTTTTAGGGGCAAAATGCAAGCCTAACACTACCCAGGGAAGGCGGTAAGTCCAATTACTGTCCTTGAGGGCCGCACAGAGGGCGGCTTTCACGAACCAATGAAACCGTTCACACAGCCTATTGGTCTGCGGGTACAGTCATGTGATGAAGTTTTACCCCTAGGTTCCGAGCCACAGTGTCCCACAGTTCAGAGGTGAACTGAGCCTCTCTGTCAGAGGTGAGATCAGAAGGTGTGCCAAAACGGGCCACCCAGGTTGAAATGAATGCCCAAGCCACCTCTGTAGATGTAGTGGATGACAAGGGGACAGCCTTAGGCCACCTAGTCATTCTGTTCACCACAGTAAGAAGGTGAATAAACCCCTGGGGGGCAGCGGACCCTCCCGATCAATGTTGACATAGTCAAACTTCCTCTCTGGAATGAGAAATGGCTTCAGAGGGGCCTTGGTGTGATGGTGCACCTTAGCGCATTGACAAGTCACACAGAAAGTAGCCCACTCCTTTAAGTCCCTCCTGATGCCCAGCCAGATGAACTTAGAGCCCACTAGCTTGACAAAGGCCTTAACACACGGATGTGACAGGGCATGCACGGCCTCAAAAATGAGGTGCTGCCAGGCCATCGGAACCACTGAGCTCACCAGTAGAGACACCACAGAGGGACATGGCACCACAGTTGTGAAACTCCACATCCTCCAACTGCAGGCCCATGGTGGCTGTCTTGAATGTCTGAATGTCCAAGTCCACAGCATAGTCAGCAAATTCAATGCCCAGGTGCATCTAACTAATGTGCACCGGGGAAAGACAGTTCGCCATGTGGTTGTCTTTTCCGACCATGTGTTGAATGTCTGTGGGGAACTCCGAAATAGCAGGGAGTTGAAGTTTTTGCCATAGCAAAAGTGAGGGGTTTACGATCCACATGAGAGCATAGCAGCATTGGCCAGAGCTGCCTTGGCACCCTGAAACACTTGGACCATCTCTGGAGACCAGTCCATGTCCTGACTGTCCTTCTTGCTTCAAACAGAGGGCGCATCAGTTGGGCCAACCGCTTTATGAACTGGGTGTAGAAATTCACCATACCAAGGAACTTTTGTGGGGGCTTGGTGCGAGGGAACAGAAAAAGCAGCTCTTGCCTCAACCTCAGCTGGCAGAAGGACGGCCCCTTCTGGTGAGACATGGTTGGCCAAGGAAGCCGATCAATGATAAGCCAAACTGACACTTGGCCATGTGTGTGCTCACAATAAGTCCATGCTCACTCAGCTGTTAGCAAAGCTGGGCGTGGTGTGTCAGATGCTACTCAGCAGAGGCACTGGCCACAAGAATGTCATCTAAGTAAATGAACGGCACATCCTGCAGCTGAGTCCTTCAGCCACTGGAATGTTTGTGCTGCCCCCTTAAAATTAAACAGCATCTGTGGGAACTGAAGCAGTCCAAAGGGGGTGATGACAGCAATCTTAGGCATATCCTGTTGATTGACGGGCACCTGGTGGTAACTACACACCAAATCCACCTTGGGAAAGATGGAGGCCTCAGACAGGTGAACAGAAAAGTCATGGATGTGAAGGAGTAGGTAACTGTCAGAGGGTGGTAATGTTGTTAAGGCAGCGAAAATCACCACAGGGACACCAACTTCTGTTGGCCCTGGGGACCATGTGCAGAGGGGAGGCCCATGGGCTGTTTGAGCAGCACACAATACCCAGCTGTTCCATCCATGCGAACTCCTCCTTTGCTATGGCCAGCTTAGCAACATCCAGGCAGTGGGCTTGAGCATACACAGGTGGGAGGACGGTGGAGATGTAATGTTCAACTCCAAGCTTGGCCATTTTAGCAGAGAAGGTGGGGACAGTGAGAGCTGGGATTTCAGCCAGAAGGCACTGATACACATCCTCTGAAGCCTCCTCCCGTTTCCCAAGACCACAGCTGGGTACAACTCTTCTTCTTGAACCAAAACAGGAACATTGTCTGTTGTCCTCTCTCTGCCCATCTGACACGGCAGCTATGGTGGTTGTTGCACCTTCCCCAAGAGGGAGAGGGAGCTGGGCTAGTGTTACACCATGTATGCTATACTAGCTAGGAGTATCCGCTCTGCTTCCTCTGCCAAGTCACAGTATCTGTTGTATCTTTTGTCTTAGTATTTTGTACATACACCGGTGAGTTGGCCAGAGCTATGAGTACTGGAAGCAGAAGCTGCTGCAGGAAAAGGTGAACAAAAGAAATTAAACATTACCTGCACCGAGCAGTGCAAGCATGCTCCCTGTCAGTTCTGTGGGCTTACTGTCTTCTAATCTGTTAAGGGACAACAGCTGCTCTGCCCGTTCTGTGTTGGAAAGCCCGAACAACCATAGAAGCTGTGCCTTGAGAGAAATATTTTGGTAATCAGCAATGTACTGATAATTTAGGGCAGCTGTGGCAAACACCTCACACTGTGTGGTGGTCTAATGAATTTATTCAAGGGGATATGATGATTATTTATTTGAAATGGATTGCAGCGACATTTTTGGACGGAATTGTGCGTACACTGTCATGATGACATGACGTTTAACAAGGTGTGTTTTTGTAGATCAGATCTTATTTAAAACACTACTTCTCTTTGTTCAAGACAACTTTTTACCAGATACAACACAAGGTAAGGTATTTATCAACAGCTATGCAGTGCTGTTATTTGAAACGTGACAACAAGCAAACTTTGACCGTTTTTCCTGTAGTTAAGTAGTAGGCTATATTTAGCATTACTCTGTGTCTGAGACGAATCCGTATGCTAACATGTAACGTTAGCGAAAGCTTATGTCCTGCTCATCTGCCAAGCAGAGCTAATGTAATCCATTTATTGAAAGACTCTCAAGTCTAACAGATCACTGCAGTATAACTGCTGCATGTGGGTTGGAATAAACTTAATTACAAACAGTTTAGCTTGTGTTTTAGCCTTTAGCTTGTGTTTTTATTTCCTGTTGTCTTCTGTCCTTTTTCTGTCTGACAGTTCAGCTCCAGTGTCCAAAGCTAAGAAATAGCATTTAGAAATAAACTATACTGGTGCTGATAATCTCATTTTAAGTTGTGAATTACAATCAGGCTTACATCTAGAAGTGAGGATTTTTCAAGATTACTTAAAAGGTCCTGTGTATGTATATCATTAACCTTATAGTGTAATTGCCCAAGTCGTATTATACACATTGTTTTGAGAGCAGTAGAGATAATATAATAGGTAATATAAACAATATAAATAGTAATAAAAAAAATAATAAAGATACTTAAATGTGTTTTTTTCTTCTTTTCTTAAAACTTTGATATATGACTTGGGCAATAATGCTACTAGGCTAACATTATACATACAGTTAAAAAAAGTGAAGGCCCACTGATTGACACACAGACATTTTATTGTTATGTTGACAATAGTGATTGTAGTTTTATTTTCCTAAACTATGGAGTTTTAACAATGAAAGACAAAAAAGAGATCATTTTATAGCATGTTCATGATTTCAAGTTTAACCTTCAGAGTGCTACACCATAAAATTCAGTTCACAAAGCATTTTAAGGTACAGGTGGAATGATACAAAGTGATGATGCATGCTCAGTAGCATGTGTATCAGCCCCGAGCATCAATGACAGCATTACACCTACGCCTCATGCTGCCAATGAGTGTCTGGATCTGTTGCTGAGGCAAATTGCATCACTCTTCTTGAAGCCAATCACTGAGCTTCTGGACAGCCCTGGGCTGAAAGTTTCTGCACCTAACCTGATGAGCCAAAGCATCCCAAATGCATCCCAACGATTACTGGTTTGGAAATAGTAACACGTTAGATTATCCGTTACTGAAAATAGTGGTCATATTAGAGTAATGCCTCAAGTACTAAAAGTTGGTGTTCATCAAGGATCCGCTAGAGGCTGGCTGCAGAAAGAACGGAAGTCACATACAACCATGCCAAAAAAACCCAAAACAGACTTTTACGGCATTAAAACACATATTTACAGCCTGGCTCAAAAAACAGCTTGGGTCTGAAACACTAATTTTGCTATCGGCATACTCTGTACGGGGGGGGATTCTAACTCTAACTCTAACTCTATCTTCTAACTTGGTGGATTAGAAGATATTAGGATTACAAGTCTATTAAATGTCTATTCAGAGGCTCAGCTCAGTTTACATGACTGATGGGCACCCTATAAATGTTAGAAAGGAAGCTCAAAGCCCGCGTCATATCCAAGATGGCCCTGTCCAAGGATTGGCTTCATTTGACTGTATCAGGAACAGACAGGTGGAGACTATGTCAGTACTTTATATGGTCTCACCACTTAATTTGGTTGAAAACAAATTTTAAGTTTACAAAACATTATGAGGAAAAATGTAACCCTAAAGTGAGTGAAGCTGCAAAGAGTTTCTCTGGCTTTGGAGTGCAGATGGCCTAGTGGTTAAGGTCGCGCTCCATATGGCGAAAGCCCTTGAGCAGGCAGCCCGGGTTGAAATCCAGCCTGTGGCGACTTTCCTGCGTGTCACTCCCCACTCCTGTTTTCTACTCAATCCACTGTCCTATCCTCATTAAAGGCGTAAAAAAAAGCCAGAAAAATGACCTAAAAAGAGTTTCTGGTTTCAAAACAACCAGTTTTGTTCAAAATGAAAGACTTCATGGCTCAATGGCTGTCAATGACATCCAGTCTTGTTCAAATATAACACCAAATTTTCAATTTCTTGGTAAGCTGTAACCTGATGCAAAACAGAACCATAATGTCTCACCTTAAAATGGTTATAATAAGCTGTGATCTCTTACTCTGTACATTACCCCTTCTAACTTTTTAATGTGCTGTCAATTTTACAGAAGCACAGAAAAACAAACATATGCTCACTCTCTCTCCCTGTCCTTCTCTCTCCGTCTCCTGTAGTGTGTATCTGGTAGTGGGATTAGCAGTTCTGGTCTGAGTAAGGGAATGCGGCTTACCTGTGAGTGGAAGCGTAGTCCTGAGTCCCTCAGCAGGAGAGGGGGAGATTAGCCCAGTACATAAACACACTGGGATTACTCACTACCATGGATTAATGGATGCGCGGATACACTGTTGGTTTATGTTGTGAGACCATGTGTATTTATGCATACATATGAGCTTTCAAACTGGGGCTTTCCCTCCTGTGTTCATGCATCTTAAAGATTACTTGCAGTGAGATTACCTTCACAGAGTTGCCGCACTTTGAGCCTCTCACACACAAACTGATGGTAGGGGGAGGTGGATTAGTCAGCAAATCTAAATCGACACATGACAAACTGTTGAGATACACCTCCTCCGTTTAGAATTTGAAATCGTGCCTGGTTGTTTACTGACAAGTTGTGCCCGTGTCAGTCAGTTGGTGGCTATTTATTTGTCAGAATCAATATTGGTATTTTTCTGTTTACTTGCAACTTCTGCCCAGTCAGTGAGTCGGTAGCTATTTGTTTGTCCAGAATCAATATTTTTGTTACATCCTCACCTGCTAAGCAAAGCAGCTGCCATAGCAGGGAAAAGACCTTATGTAACTCAGCATGGTGCCCGCAAGAATGAAGGGATGAGTTACTATAGACAAAGGACTTGTGTTTGTGTGTGTTTGTTTGTATATGCATGGGCTTGCAGTTCTGTTTATAGCCAAGGTTTACTTACAAATTTTGCAGGAGTCAAATCAGGGAAGGCCAGTTATTCGCTGTGCCTCATTTGAAGCACAACTTGGAAACATAATTGGTCTCCTGACACATGCAATTGCAAACAGACGCACTCACAGACACATGCACACAAACTCTCACTCACTCACATGCTCGCTCTCTTACAGGCTCATTTTCTGTTTCCTATGCCTTTGAACCCATCAGAATGCATTAGCCAGAGAACAAAGACTGCGTACCTTGGACGATGTTGATTAGTCAATTACACAACAGGGAGTATGATAAGAAAACTGGCGGATCTCACGAATATAATGCCTCATTATGTCATCAACCAACTCTTTATTTTGAAAGGGTTCCCCTACTTTTGACACATTATACACATTGTGCAGCTTTGTGTACTGGAATTTGGAAATTGTGCCATAGCAATCAGACACTCTTGTAATTCTTATAAAGCATGAAGATTTAAAATTCCTCCTACTGAAATGCTGTGAGCAGCAACAGATGTCTTCATCATCAGGCATACACAACATTAACCACCATAAAAGAAAGCTTTTTTTTATCCCAACTGTGTGATTACTTAGCATTATTAATAATAATGAGCTGGAATTTCCTCTGATGATAGAAGAAAGGGAATAGTTACTGTTTTGGATTTGTTGTTCAGACGAGAGTACCTAATAATATTTTCACGATAAGATACAACTTAAGTTTGTCTCCTTTCTTAAATCTAGCTCTGGTCTCTGGATACACAAGTCTTGACTAACTGTCAAATATTAGGTCAGCCGTTTCCGGAGAAGCCTTCGCATCTTTCATTATTCTCTGGCTTACTGAGGGAGACATAAAGATTGTCTTCTCCCTGCTTCAGGTTTCAAAGCCATGTTACAGCTACGCGCTGGAAACAAAGCATATGTTTTCATCTCGACTTTTAAGAGAACCTACTTGCTATTTATATCCCGTCACCAGCAGAAGAGAGATGACAGCTCTCTGTTCCCCCTTGCTTTCTCTCTCTCTCTCTCTCTCTCTCTCTGTCTCTCTCTCTCTCTCTCTAAACTTCCTCTGATAAAAAGAATTAAGCAATCAGTCACATTCGTGCCTCCCTACAGCATTCACACTTGTGCAGCACAGGCACTGATGTGAGTGTGCGTCTGTGCCCTGTATCTGTGTGTGTGTGTGTGTGTGTGTGTGTGTGTGTGTGTGTGTGTGTGTGTGTGTGTGTGTGTGTGTGTGTGTGTGTGTGTGTGTGTGTGTTAGTGTGTGTTAGTGTGTGAGTGTATGAGTATTGTTCCTGATACAGTTTTCTACATATAAAGACTGGATCCAGTTAGCTGTCAGGCTGAGATGATAGTTTCATCAAATAAAAAGCTGATCATACTTGTAACTTTCAAAATGCATATTCTGACATGAAATGTGACATAAAGAAGCATTTAAATGTCTTGTGAACCAAACGATTACTTCAGATTCAAAAAGTGGTAATTCTGCCGTTAGGCTTAAGAGGGTGGAAAACAGGAGCAAGTGATCAAACAGAAAATGGTATTTTTATGGCAGATGGCACTCTTTCTTTGCACTGTTCCTCACTGAAAGTGTTGATGAGACACCTCGCAGATGATGTTAGATAAGAAACAACAATTCACATTGTTCATACACAGTTGTTTGCACTCATCTGTTTATTGTGCTCTGCTGGAATAGGTCATCCCTGTTGGACATGACGCGAGCTTCAAAAAAACAGAAATGTTGAGTATTCTTTTAAAGCAGCCATATAAGAGGGACTTTGCTTTACCTGATTTTTTCTAAAGGAGTCTAATTTTTAAGTTTTTAAGAATACTGAAATCTGCCAGAGTTTTAATGAGGTGAAAATGTGTTAAAGCAGTCCCTTTCCCTGTGAAACTTAATGGTCAGACTGCTATTGGTGCATGCTTTTACTGTTGGGTTGTTTTTTTATGTTTCCAGCAAAGTGTATCCAAAATTATAGGAAAATATCATCCAAATAATTTGTGTTCATAATGTGCACCCCATTTGGCACCAAAATATGTGTTTGTGAAAATAATTATCCATATTTTTTAAACTGTATGCTTTAAATGCCAGGTTGGACTAAGCTGTAGTGTAGCTAGCCATAGATCTGGTTAGGGGTCAGGATTGCCATTCAGTGTTTCTTTACAACCCAAACAAGAAAGGTGACAGATGTTGTCTTCATCGAGATGTGTATGCTGCTGTCTCAGGTCAAATAGACACATAACCACTGCTAGTTCCAGAGGTGGGGGACTCGAGTCACATGACTTTACTCGAGTCCGACTCAAGTTGTAAATTTGAAGACTTGAGACTTGCTTGACAAGACTATAAAAAAGTCTTGACTTGACTTTGATTTGATCTTCATGACTTGAGACTTGAAATGACAAAAGATAAAGATAAAGATTGCTTAAACTTGACAAGTTATACTAAAAATAATATTCCTTTAACATTGTGGCAGAGATGCTTGCTAGTGTAGATATGAACATGAATACCATGTGGCATACTAAAACCATTATGTGAATAAGTTTTCATGGTTTGATGTAACGTTTTGTGATGTCAGTAATGTTTATATTTCAGGTAACATGTTTTATTTATTTTTATATATCATATGTACTATCTAATTGATGGTGCAACACTTTTGTGTGCACTGAAATGTTAATGAAGAAGCACCTTAGACAGATGTGTTGACAGGCCATGGAGAAATGGTTGACCCTTCTAAAGGGGGAAGTAAGGTAAAAAGGTAAAAAGTTAAGTTAACTGTAGGCAGGCTGCAAGAATTTGAGTTATTAAAGTTAAAATTAATGTTGAAGTAAAACTCAGGTTGTGTATCACTGTCTTTACTGATTTAAATGCGGAAACTGCGGAAGATCATCAGATTTTGGTAAGACAAGAATTGTAACTTGCTTGACCTGAGCAATGACTTGACTTGACTTCCTTGATTCTCACCACAGTGACTTGGGACTTGCTTTAGACTTGAAGGTTATAACTTGAGACTTGCGTGTGACTTGCACACGAGTGACTTACTCCCACCGCTGGCTAGTTCTGTTAACATTAATGATTTTGAATGTCAATTTGAACAACAGGGAAATTTGTTGACTTATAAAATCTCTATTTAACTCTGAAACTGTAGAACGAACCATTTTTTCATCATATTACATTACTTCATACTGCCATATTACATTTTTGCTCAAATGTGATCATATATTGTGAGTAATAATCACCAAACATTATATAACATGGGTAAGTCTTTTCCATTTGCTTTCAGAAAAAAAAGCAAAGGAATCCTCACAGGCCAAAGGAAAGCTTTCAGATTAAAGAGTGGGCTCAAGAGAACTGTTTCTTAAAGAGACAGGGGTTAAAATAGCTTGTTTCAGATAAAGAATGAGCTGTGGGGCAGCTTAAGGGGACAGCTTAAGGTAAGAAATACATTTTTTTTTTTTTTTTTTTTACCCCCCAAGTTATTTTGGTGAAGCACCATTCATATGTACAGAGTTTGATAAAAGCATTATAGGAACAATTATTTTGATGCCTCTTACTGAGAAGCTCATGGTCGGTTGCATTACTTCATATTATCCAGTTAGATTTCATACAGACAGGTGACTAGAAATGTGTATTTTGTGATATTATTTGAATTTTAAGAGACACTGTTCCCTCATTTCATAGTATCTAGACAGTGCAGAAGCAAAAATAAAAGGACAGATAAGAGCTCTGTGATATCTCCAATTATGCTTGGATTTACCACAGCTATTAATGATTTTCTGGCCACTGAGTGTTACACATCCACATCTAATGGGATTTGTCTAATTACAATGTTTTCTGCTTGTTGTCTTGCCTCTGGGGGTCCCTGACTGTGTAGTTCTCCTGCTCTATCTCGCCTCCAGGAGCCCTGTAAATCTAAAGATCACAGCACCTGAGGAAGATTTTAATGGTTGCTGAAATGAGCATCTCTTCAGGCAACAGCTTAACTTTCTCCCACTCAGAAACTTTCCTGGAGCATTATAAGCGACCTACCAAGCATTTCTTCACTGGTGCCTACATTCTCTGTGTCGTGCGGGGTATTGGTACCACTGCCTACATTCTTTGGCTGACAGTGGAGCAGGGAAGGGAGTTCTTCCCATTCAAATTGCTTAAGAGACCATCCATCTTAACTTCCCTTTGGGGAAGGGGGCTTTATGCCTAAATGAACCTCTAATACGTAGGGTTTTTTTGTCCTTTGTACTCATATTTGCAATACTTGGAAGAGAAAAAATATAAGTCACAAGATTTTTGACTTGCACTCTTGAAACTGACTACATTATTGTCACTGATGACATTGTTGAAGTCCTACTGTGTATTTAAAACAACTCTCTATTACCAGTATTGGTTTCACAGCTATAAATTTGCATCATAAGATGATGTTAAAGCATTTACTGAATCAGACAAAGTCTCGGTGACTTTATTCTGTGGTTTCTGAAGCTGCACTTTGAAGCCAAATAATTGCTGTCACTGTATTAGAAATGCTGACTCAGGCTCAGTTTTGATTGGTCTTAACACAGCAAAGAGGTGGAGCCAAGCCGTAACTACCCAGCAAACAACTGAAATGTGACTTCTGTCAACGCACCTCTCTCCCCAATTATGCTAATTTATGCGTAACTGCATGTTAATCATCCCAAAATGAATGAGTCTGATCACACTTTATTTCATTTCAAACATATAAGTATATATACTGTAAAATGAACATTTTAACGTGTGTTAATGGGGTCTCCTTGGCTTCTGGAGTGAGCCTCAAGTGGACACTTTTGGAACTGCAGTTTTGAATAGTATTTGCTCTTTAGAAAAAGAAAAGAATCAGCTGATGGTTGCTTGATTTTAGCACACATTTGATGCAGTAGTTATGGAAAGAACTGAAGGTATAACAAGCTCCTTCATAATTTCTTTGATTGGTTGGCTGCCAGGGTCTTAAAAAATTGAAAACCTCTCAGTATGGAATGTCAACTGAAAGGACAAAGACATTACTTTGCCATAATAACTAATCAGATAAAAATGAATATACTCCATCTCATCAGAAGGATTTCTTTTTAATATGATTGGATTTCTGGTATCCACTTGTGATTTTATGTCAGAACAGGTCAAAGCAAGCTTTAAGACTGAAGGATCTTCAATAACAGAATGAACGGCACAGTTGAGCACAGTACTGCAGAGACATCTTTGAAATGTAACTCATCTTCCATACAACTTACTAATGGCATCTGAAGAAAAGAAATCGTAGGTGTGAACAGCCCTGACATGATAATAATAATCATAAGAATAGTGAAACTTGCAGCCTGAGACTTGCTGCCCACAAGAGAGAGGCTTTTTCTCAGCCTTCCCACTCAGCATGTGTGTGTTCATTTGTTTCCCCATCCTGGTAGTTACACAAAACATTATCAGGCAAAACTTCAGTAAACTTTAAATGTATCAGCTGATATTTAGTTGTAGCTTTTGGAGTTTGAAGACAACTTTATGCAAGGCTAGGTCATTATTTCATCTGAAAAAAACCCAAAAACTTAAGGTTCCTGAAGTTCTTAAATTTGTTTAAAAAGTATCGGCACATTTATGATAATAAGGTTTAAAACTTATGGGTCACTTTTCATCAGATTTCTACATATGATGAGGGATACTTTTTTTTACTTTGGTACTTTCTGATTAATCTCCAAAACTTTCCAAATCTTTTGTTTTTCAACCAAAGGAAAGTCAAATAGAGTTACTGTTTGGATGCCATTTATTTAGAAAGTCTAGCTGCTTATTTAAATGCATCACTATCACTACAAAGGAAGATATCAAGTCAATCAGCATAATTTACTTAAAATTTGAGAAATGCACACACAAGATTGCAGATCTCTGTCTTGTGTAATTTGGGTTTAGATCAGGATGTTAACCAAGCATGCACCCATGACAGTTGTGAAAGAACAATTTATAGCAACGTCAACGTTCTTACTTCCTCCAGGTGCCAAGTCAACTTAGTCATTATCAAACCTCAAAGAGACATGTTATGATTTCTTGTGTTTAAAACATGGACATAAAGTAACAATGCTATTGTTCAAACTAAACGTGCAGTTTTTCAAACTGCTACATATTCTATGTTGTATAAATCCCTAATTCTGTCTGTAAACTGCTCAAAGTGGTCTGTTCAAAAAAGATTAAAAAAAGCAAAAGATTTTTGTGAGAATTTCACAAGATTTGCTGAATAAAGATCTTATTGGTTCATGAGGTGCTGAAAGGGTGGGCCTCTAACATCAAGGTCTTCTCATAGCACTGCTCCTGCAGGCCTCCTTAAGGCTGGCCAATCAGAGGAAAATGTCAGCTAAAATGAATTGTTACAGACAGAAGCTGAAAAAAATGTTTTTTCTGAAACACCAGGGGGGTAGGGTTTTGTTTTGAGCTGCTAATCATGTAAAGTTACTATAGGGTACCAGATGGATAGTCTAAAGTCTGAAAAAGCACTTGTCTATACCCCATCTTTAACATCAAACCTTTTTTTCTGGCCAAGATGGCTGTTCATGAAACAAAGACATATATTTATAATGAGTGTTCCACACTTTAGTGGGTTATAACTGTAGACACTGATAATGGATGTTACTCAGTGGATTTTGAAGAGGGGTTAAGAAGATCAAAGATGGCAGTTGTTGTATTAGAAATTCTGACTCCAACCCCTCCTCCCGGGTTTAAGCCTGGTGAAGAAAACAAACACATTTCATAAACATAATACCTCTGTTGCCTTTCTTGTCCCATTGAAGTGCAATGAAATTACTTTTTAGTGCAACATTACTGTTGGCAATCTGAGACTATTTTACTAATCTGGGATTTTATGGCAGCTGTACAGTTCCAGCACTCAAAAGAGTCCATCTGTGTTAAGCATATTCATAGCATATCGGCATTTCGAGTAAACAGGTCTCAGTCTCTTCAATTTTCTTTTTCTAATATGGTCGATCCATAATGCACTAGGTGGACTGACAGTATCTTTTGCAAAGGAGGGTAAATCAAGAGCACTATTATGTTAAAACCCCTAAAGGCTTTAAACATTAAGACAACATACTGACCTGTCTAACAAACAAAAACTTGTGATTGAAGAGCTTAGGGATGTACATCTGCTTGACATAATGAATTAGTCTTGGTTCTTAGCTCTGAAAGACTATTTCTATGCTCTCAAAATGATTGGACACTTCTAGGTCACCAGAAAAGCAAAAACTAAAGCATGGATTGATAAAAAGTTATCTATTTAAAACTTAATATGGATGTGATTTTCAAGCTTGAATCCTGTCACCCTCCATTTTTTTGATTTCCTTATTTTTCTTTTTTTTATAATCCACTTCTACTTATGGAAAATGTTTTAATTGTGTGCTGTTTCAACAATTGGTTTGGAGACACTTTTGAAAGCATCATTTTTGTGTCTTGAAAATGTCATATACAATTCAAAAGAAATCTTTACATTCAGGTAAATCATTTCTTAAGTTGATTATAAATTGGGAAGACTAAGCATTGTTAAATGCTCCAATTGAGTCCAAGTCAATGAAAATTACCACAATATCACACTGTTTAGTTTGTTAGATAACATTATTGTTTGTCATTCAGTAATGACACCAATTGTTTTCTGCTTTGTGACACATACTAGCTGTTGATGTGTAACAAAGGATTCCTGTCTTCTTCAGATGTTAGTACACAAATCTTTTGCCTGGAGCAATATGACAGCTTCATTGTTTTGGCAATGTCCTTAAATTACCCATGCTTACGTTTAAGCAACAAACTCTATGATGGCAACTTGGTAGCAGATTGATATAGCTGGACAGAAAAAGGTGCTCCTGTTTAACTCCAATGCTTAAATCTGTACACAAGGGCAGAGACAAATTTGTTTGTCGAGGGTGGCTAAGTTTGGCGCATAACTTTTGTAGGGTTGGCTTGGCACAATAATCACAAAGTGCCCACCCCACTTATCTCCCCTGATCACATCTACTTTAACTTGTTATATGAAAAACATCCCCCAAATTTGTATTCCTTTACATTGTTCTTACATCAGCAATATGTAAATGGCTGATGGTGACTTGGGTGTAGCCTAGACCAATCATTCTACATTTCTACGATTTCATTTAGCAGACGCTTTTGTCCAAAGCAATGTACAACACAAGCAAGAATTTAGACTGGAAGGAAAACCCTCAGTAAAAATGACAAAGTGCTTCAAGTTTGTTTGGTCGCAAGAGCCGCCATCTAGTGCCAGAAGAAGTGTTGTTGTTGTTTTTTTTTTTTTTTTCTTTTTTTATTCCATCTAAAATAATATAGCCACAACGAATAATTCAACATCAACAATATCCCATGCTTAATATTCCATAAGAGCTGGGTCTGAGACTTTCTGATTCATTTAACCCCTGAAGACAAAGGGTCAGATTAAGTGCCTAATGTTCCTGAGCAGTGGAGTCTTCAGACATGTCTTTAAAATAGAAAGGGACTCGGCGGATCATATTAAGTTTGGTGATTCATTCCACCATTTGGAAACAACAGAGGAGAAGAGTTTGGCCTGAGATTTAGAGCCATGCTGGGCTGGGAACACCAGGCGTCTTTCACAGGCAGAGCATAGCAGGCAAGAGGGAGTGTTGACCTGTATGAGGGATTCAAGGTAGGCAGGAGCCGTTCTTTCTTTCTTTCTCTCTGAATCCAATCAGGGTCAAAGACAGGTGGAACCGTGCCTTGAATGGAACTCACCAACCATCTGATGGTTAGGGCGCGGTCACTCTGGCCATTCGCACTATGCTGAACTTAAGCATGATTGCCCCCCCTGCTGCGCGTCTCCTCAGCAGGCCAGTACAGCCTGCAGTCACACTACTTCAACTCAAACCAGACTTTAGGTACACGTACAGCCCGCATACGTCACCATGAAGTGTCTGTTTACATACACTCAGTCTCAGTCTCAGTCTTGTCAGAGTCAGCACAGTGAGATACAGAGAACAGGATTACAACTTCAGTGACTTTTTGGCTCATGTTAAGTTGTTTTTGTCTGACGCAGCTCCTTAAAACCAGCATTATTGCATAAATTAACTGTTGAGAGGAGCGGTTGCCACAATCATGTCCGCATGCTCGTGCTTCTGCATGAAGTGTACCGTGCTGAAGCACACCTCTATGAAGCTTGCCAGGGAAGTGTACCGCGCCCAAGCACAGAATGCAGGTTGTCACACTGGCCAAACGAAATGGACTTGGCTGAACCGTGCTTAGGCACGGAACATTTGGCCAGTGTCACTGCCCCCTGGCCAGTGTAAAATTCTGGTAACTTTACCTGGTGTTGTGGAAATTTCCTGTTTTCTGGTGAAGAATGAAATAGAGACCACTGCCAGCCAATGAGGTTTTAATTTTTTTGGCCAAGAAAAGGCCGTTCAACATGTGAGCGGTCAGAATGAAGAAAGACCCTGAAACAAGGGGAGGCTATAACATTTATACGTGAGGAACGCCTCACACCTCTCTGTCTGCTGCAGGAATCCACACCGGGACAGGGCTTTGTATCCTGGCAGCAGGTGTGGGGAAACAGGAGATGAGGTGACTCAAGACATTGAAATTGCACTAACACTAGTCATAGCTCTCTGCAGAAGCCTGAAACAGTCTTTTTCATGCATTTGATCAACATTAAGCAGTAAATTCTGCTTTATACAACTGCGTCAAATCAATGGTGTACCCTACGCTGTAGGTATGCTTCGCCCTTTTTTTTGATGCAGAAGCCAACATACATAGCCTAACATGCAATTCCTTCCAAATGTAAATTTGCAACAAAACGACGAGAACTACAAGCCCTGTGATTGGTCTGCTGAGCTGGATCGAGCTTTCTGTATTCACAACATTTCCAGAATTGCCGCACATTAGCCGACATTAGACCCACATTAGCCGCACATTTGCCGTGAACTGAATCTCCTCTGACATCTGCTTTCTATTCTTCCTTGTAACTGTGACTGTGTTATGTACAGCAACATTTATCAGCTTCAGTGTAACATAGAATGCTAAAAATTGCGAAGAAAAAGTAAGCAGAATATGTAGCCAGACCAGAAACTGGTGATCACACAGACAACACTGCCCTCATGTGTTTTGGAGGAGTACTGCAGAGTGACGCAGACCCACCGGCGTAGAAGTATGTAGTGCTCCTTACTGTGATTTAAATGTCAAGTAACATAACTGCAGACCAGCTCATCCTAATAAGGAGTTCCAAGGGAAACCCTAACTGCCATTATGTTTTTCCAGCAACCAGGACTTAAACATCATTAATGAATGTATATTCATTATTTATGATTACGTGGCTTGATCCGTCAGATACCATATTTCATTGAATCTTAATCAGAGGGATTTGCAAACCTTAAAAATCTGCTTTAAGTCTTTGACATAAGACCTATTTTGTTTTTATAGGAGGAGGGACTTTTTACCCTTTGACTTGAACCTTGTTTGATTCGTCAAATGATCTACAGCCGCTCTTATTTATTGACGATATTTATTTAACCAGTGTGATTTGAGGTATTTACCCATGAGAGAAGCATAATCCCTTGTTTGAAAAAACAGACATGTAAAATGTAGTGTTTTTAATTCATCAGCACGGATTTATTCATCCCTTATTTGACAATAAGTACAATACAACAGAACCATAAAATTATTACCGGGGCCGAGTAAGGGACAGAGACAATTTATGTGTCATTTTGTTAATCATGTCTTTCAGTAACAGACAGAATCATAGTTTGTTTGTTGTTTGTGCTAACGCTGTCCGTCTTCACTGCTCTGTGTGAGGAGCTTATCCTCTAATCCAAAAGTACTGCCTTAACAACTGTTGAGTTCATAGAAAATCTCTTCAAGCAGGGTGTAATTTTCTAATAACACAGGTCAATAGTTGAGATAAGAAATTACCACAATGTTTGTTTGCTTTTTTGTCTTCCCAGGAGGCTATGATTCATTGACTGTCATACAATAATGATCCTCTGTTTGTAGCTTTTGGTTCAGGCTGATTTCTCTAAAAGGAAAAACAGATTAGATACGACTGTTTTTGTCCTCTGTTAACCTAAATTATCTGGAAAGCTGTTTTACTTTAGAAAGTGTACAGTGTGAAAGCAAAGAGAATGATCTGTTATTGGTTTTGTTTTCAGTACAACTGTCCGATACGTGAGTCAATAATGCTCTAACTGTTCTTGTTTAAGTGATTTTTTAAGTGATGAGAAGTCATTCTGTATGTTAACAAATGACTTGTTGTTCCGGGAGCTTTGACAAATTTGCTGTGCAAGGAGGAATAATTAACAGTTGTTTGATTAATTTCATTATTTCCATAACCCTTGTTTTACTGATTAATTAGTTTCTTATATTGTGATCACTCATTCTCATTCTCATTCACTCTTCTCTTGTTGGGTTATTCATCTCAAGAGAATTAGCCCCGGCGTTGATTATTACTGTGCGCTTTTCCACTTTCCCTTCTCCCTCTAGAAGGATTGAAAACTCTCCTCTTGTAGTGTGATCGCTGAGGCCTGAAAAGACAAAGTTATCTTATTCAAATTTCCAAAGGTGCTGCTCATCCATTAAGCCAAACAGGACAGTGCTTAGTTATTGTTGGTGAATACTCTGCAACTCATCTAAAGTTTTGTTTCCTGAAGTCTCCCCACCTGTTTGCACATGAACTTTCCCTCAAATGTCAAGTATGCAAATATGAAGCTATACAGGAGTTTTGTTCTGGAGGGTTTGGAGCAACAATGTTTGTTTAGTTCCCTCTTTGTAGACCAAGGGCGCTAAAGCAAAGAGTCATGGGTCATTGTTTTTGCAAATCATTTTTGGACAATTTGCACACAGATTTGTTTGCTGGATTTCTTCAGTCTTCACAAGTATGTAAATTCAATTCCACCCTGAATTAAAACTGAATGAAAAGAAAACATCAACATTTGTTTCTTAAACTTTAAAGTCATGTAAGGATCTGTTTCAAAATAACAGATTATTAAGCTCAGAAATATGTCTCTGAATAACATTCAGTCACATATAAAGGATGATAAATGGAAATACATCAAACCTCTTTCTGTCTTCTTAATAGAGCCTCTGCCTTAATCCCATTTATAGTTGCAACAGACATTTTAATTGGATTTAATTTGTATTCATGCAGCTGTGAGTGTAATAATTGAATGACAGCATGAGTACATGCAGTTTTGCATGATTTAACATGTTTTATGTTCAGCATGATGTGTGGGAGTTTCACTCTTTTTCTCTTCAGTTAACTCAACGTTCAAGTGTTTTAGCGTGGACCAGCAGCACTATAAAGAGAACTGTTTATTCCTAAATGCTTAAGCTATACTTTAATGTCTCCTTAGGGAACTATGTTGTGCCCTGCAGGATCATGAACAATTAAAGTCATTCATATGTCATCATAACCCATAGAAATCACAGCAGTAATTCAGTGTAAGTCTAAGAAAACATAAATGGCCTTTGACAGCAACTACAGCCGTCTGTAAAAGATGGGTTACCATGGTTCAAACTGAACGGACTACTGACTATACTAGGCTGTTTTTGTTGTGTGTGTGTTAAATAACGCTTAATGAAAAAAATGGGTAAAATAATAAACTGCTTGATGGACTGTGTATAAAATACATGTGCTCTTTCAGTCTGGAGCTCAGGCTGTCAAGTGGGTATCATTTTGAACCCAAACAAGGTACCTACATCAGCAAACTTGGGCTTTGCTGTGGATGACCAACCAGTCCCATGGGATTTAACACCATCTCCTCCATCTTTTTACTTGTTTAACAAAATGTTGTTGTTGTTGCTGTTTTTTTTTTTTTGTCTTGTCACTCCAGTGCACAAATCTCTTTATTTCAGAGTGAAAGACAGGGAGTCTGCTGTCTCTCTGCATTAGCTCAGGATAGCTGATCATCTGAGAATTTAATGATGTAATTTCCAGGGTACATTCTGGTTCACACAGTGATGTACAACATGAGGAAGACCAGGGAACTGACACAACCTCGAGAGACACCAGTCTTTACTCTGAAATGCTGGGTTTAATTTGTTGAAGGCACTGTGTATTGAGTGACACATACTAAAACTGGCAATTGAGAAGTGAAATATAACATTCAAGAGTATGTTTACTTCAGAAAAGAATCATTTCAATGCCATGTGGGTCTGTGGAAACGTTCGTACATGTGTCAGCTTTGAGTGTCAACTATATTTTTCAACAGTTTCTTTTAATACAGTTTTGTTTAACAGTCTCATTACTTGGGAAAACATTCCTTGAAGTAACTTTTTTAACTTGATGCAGTTTTAACCTCTTATTTCATTATGGGTTGCTTTAAGGAGAGACATTTACTTTTTCTTATTATAAACTGGATGATTGTCCACAGAAAACTTTTTGTGCAAACTTCATACATTTGCAAGTGATTCTGTTCCTCTGCAACCCAAGGACTTCATTTGATAAGACAAATAGTTCTCCAACATCTAAATTTTAGGGGAGGGGTTCTTGCTTGTGAGGAAAACTGTTAAAATAACAGGCTCATATTCTTTTCATAGTCACCAGTCTTTTCACTGTAATTTCAAATATAAGAGATTATCTTCACACCACAACTGTGCACCAACTAGATTTCATTTTAAGTCTGCAGTTTGTTGAAAACTTTGTCCTATCACCTTCTATACAAAGCTGTTTTGTTACAGTTTTAGTAATCAACACTTTCCAACACAGTTTCTGCTTCCTCTGTGACCCCAGGAGACTGCGGCCTAAAGAGGATCAGTCATGTTGTGATGGACCGTGCATATATTTGCATGCCATTAGCTACGAGTACCTCAGGTTTCAGAACTGTTAGGGCAAATTGTATCCATTCATTGTGAACCTTTGTAAAAACACAGCATAGGATGATATAATCAGAGGACTGAGATATCGGCCGCATCAAACAGATTTGTCAATCACATCTGCTGTTATGCTGTTGTTAGAATATCTGTAAAAGATACTTTCGCTATATTACAGATTTCTTTGCAAAGAAGCCTTCTGAGCTGTTGATGGACTGCAAAGAGAGAGAGAGATAGACACAGATAGAGACAGACAGACAGACAGACAGACAGACAGACAGACACAGAGTCCATAGTTCTGTGTTGTACAGATGATCATGGAGAAAATGTAAAAAGCTGTAGCAGCTGGAGTCTGGCATGTCCATGGCAGCAGGCCGTCCACAGCAACAATCCAAAGGAACCTAACAGACAAACTCAAAGACTCCCAGAGATCTATGGTTAATAACTTCAATGGGACATTAAGATTAGAAGTTAGACTGACAGATAGAGGAGAGAGGGAAACAAGAACCTTGTGTGTCTGCGCCCCCTCATTAGTCTTAAACCCATAGCAGCATAACGAAGAGCTGGTTCAGACCTGGTTCAGTTTTAAGTCTACTCCTAAAAGTAGAGAGGGTGTCTGCTCCCCGAAACCGCAAGTGATTCCATAGAAGAAGAGCCTGATAACTAAAGGCTTGACCTCCCAGACTACTTTACCACTAGAGACCCTCGGTACGACAAGCAGGCCTGCATGCTGGGAACGCAAACAGCGATCTAGACTGGTGATATGGCACAACGAGCTCTTTCAGATGGCCCGATGCCATTAAGAGCTTTGTAAGTCAGAAGAAGAATTTTAAATTCTATTTTAAACTTCATGGGTAGCCAGCCACACTAACACTGGGGAGATATCCTCTGTCCTGCTGGTCCACATCAGGACCCGAGCTGCAGCATTCTGAACTAGCTGAAGAGTCCTAATAGACTTGTTAGCACAGCCAGATAAAAAGAAGATACAGTAATCTAACCTGGAGTAAACAAAAGAATGGACTAGCTTCTCTGCATCACTCTGAAATAAGTTGTGTCTGATTTTTCTAATATTACGAAGATGAAAGAATGCTGTCCTGGAGACCTGTTGGATGTGAAAGTTAAAGGACAGGTCCAGATGCAAAAGAACTCCTAGGTTCCTAACAGTGGAGCCAGGTGCCAGGCTGATGCCATCTAAGGTAGTTATCTGGTTAGAGAAAGCCTCTCTGAGGTGTTAAGGTCCAATAACAATGACTTCAGTCTTCTCTGAGTTCAGAAGTCGAAAATTTCTGCTCATGCAGATACCTGCATCTTTGAGGCAAGCTTTAAGTTTAGATAACTAGCTGGGTTCCTCTGGCTTCAATGGTAAGTACAGCTGAGTATCATCTGCGTAAAAGTAAAAGTTCATGGAGTTTTTTCTAATTATACTACCAAGAGGAAGCAAATATAAGTTGAAAAGAATCGGACCAAGCACTGAGCCTTGAGGAACTCCATAACTCACCCTGGTATGTAAAGAGGATTTATTGTTCACATGAACAAACTGAGAACGACCCAACAGATGCGATCTAAACCAAGCTAAAGCAGTTCCTGTGATGCCAAGAAGATCCTCTAATCTCTGCAAGAGGATGTGAAGATCAATAGTGTCAAAAGCAGCACTAAGATCGAGTAACATGAGCACAGAGAGGAAACCACTGTCTGAAGCCAAAAGTAGATTGTTGGTCACTTTCAGCAGTGCAGCCTCAGTGCAATGGTTGGCCCTAAACCCAGACTGAAAGTCCTCGAGGAGACTGTTGCTCTGAAGAAACTCACAGAGCTGACTGGAGACAACCTTCTCTAAGATTTTAGAAATAAAAGAGAGGTTAGATATTGGTCGGTAGTTAACTTAGGAGCCTGAATCCAGAGCTGGCTTTTTAAGGAGGGGCTTAATCACTGCAACTTTAAAAAGTTGTTGCACATAGTCTGTCAGTAAGGACACATTAATCATCTTTAGCAGATCTTTTTCAGTGTTTTGTTGTTCCTGACCTAACTTTTTTGAAAAGTGTTGCTGAGTTTAAATTTCACAAAACATATTTTTCCCTACAAAACAATTGTTTTTAGATTTCAATGTTTAATCTGTTGTCTTTGCACTATTTTCAGTTAAATGTAGGGTGAAAAGAATTTTCAGTCTTTCACAAGTTAGCAGCCCTTGCTTTTTTAATAACTGGGGCTGTGCTTTTAAAATCATCTTGAAAACTTACCTTTTAAGCAGATTATCCACAAACTTAATCTTAAAACTCTTAAGTGTCTTCAACTTTCAAACCAAATTTGTACTGATGAATACCGATGTGAATGTAAAGCAACTGTTTACAAAGCTGCTACTGATGCATGTCATTTCCCATTCTGACTAAGTTCAGTTCTGGACGTTAAATTTAAACATAATGGCATGCAAGAGGATGTGCTGAAATATAATAAACAAAGACAAAATTAAGGTTGTTTTTTAAGCATGCTAAATATAAATGGATAAATAAAAAACAGTCTCTGTTTCTTGAATGATTTCATGTCTTTTTTATTTCCCATAGAAATCTGTGATGAATAACTCTACTTGTGGTAATGCCTCTGTGCTGCCTGTCCAGGAGAACTTCTTCAAGCCTTTTTGGGTACGGGTGGCTAGTCTTATCAGTCTGATCTTTCAGCTTCCTCTTAGTATCTTCGTCCTGCATCTAATAGTAGTAAGGCACTTGATCACATCAGAGTTCTTGACTTTTAACCTGGTGCTTTCTGAAATCTTTATGTTTCTATGACTTTTTTGGACTGCCCACGCTGCTCTGGCCAAACACTCTTTTGACAAAAGCTTTGACTAGAGTTTGGATGTTTGGCCTGGGATTCATTGT
This sequence comes from Labroides dimidiatus, assembly GCA_030710495.1. NCBI lineage: Eukaryota > Metazoa > Chordata > Actinopteri > Labriformes > Labridae > Labroides > Labroides dimidiatus. The sequence goes on from CM061145.1 coordinate 16,829,034, forward strand.
TACTGGCCGTCCAAGTCGTCTGGCATTGGTTTGTGTGGAGCACTACCTGGCAGTAGTCAAACCAGTGCTTTACGTAAGGTTCAAGACATTGAAGTACAAAATTGCCCCTACTGGGCTAACCTGGCTAGGGACAGTTGTTTCTTGCCTCAGCAGATTCTTTGCTCAACTTTCTGTTTTTCTCAACTGTCATAGTGCCAATCTGTCTGTGTTGTGTTGTCAAGTTCTACTGTTGCATTTCTACCCTTCAGGTGCTAAAGCAGCCTGGTGCAAGAGAGGGGGAAAGACATGAGCAAAATTAAACTCAAGGCTTTTTGGACGATAATAATCATAACAATAACTTTTGTCATCATGTATTTACCTTTGATTACCGTCATTGTTTTCAAAGAGTACTTCATACTTCAAATTCATGTTAGCCTCCTGAATGCGTGCCACACCTTCACTGCTTTGTCTGGGTAGACTTTCTTGTTTCTCAAAAAAAAAAAAAAGGGTGAACTGCCCATTTTATGAAGAGGGCATAGTGGGCCCCCACAGATGAAAATACATTAGTGTATGCTTTTATACAAAAATACAATCTATGTGACAACCAAAACCAAAATTTGGTTTAAGGACCTTGTGTTTCCATATCATTTGCAAAAAGGTTTCCATTGCCAGTTTTATACAGATGAGAACAGAGGGCACGTCAGAAAACATCTGACTGTTTTGGGACCAAGGTGTAAACTGCAAAACTAAGAACTCAGTGGAGACCTGGCAAAGATTCTGATTATCATGGTAAGGTCTTGTTTTTCAGCCTTCAACAAAAACATCAGCTTGGTCATGTATAGATTTTTATGTCCTTCTGTTTCAAAATAGTATAATTAACTGCATCTTCTTACTTACCAGTCAAAGTGAACATGTATCAGAACTTTTGTGTAAGTGTAATGTAGTAAAAACATAAGAACCGGATGATTTTTGCTTTCTTAAGCTTGACAAACTTAAACTTTCACAAGTCTGATTCCTCCCCTGCCTGGAGGAAAAATATATTCCCTAATTCTGCTTCGTCTTTTTATATAGGGCAGCTAGATGACAAGATGGATGGAAATCACAGTCTACTGGGTATTGTTGCTTTTCCGATCCCCTGTGAAGATGTCCAGGTTCCTCTAATAATCAATATCATTCTCGGTGTCCCTGCCAATATGTGTGTCATGTGGATTATATTAGCAGGCTCTGGAGAAATAGCTGCAGAAATCTTTTGTCTTAATCAGGCCATCTGTGACCTTGTTATCTGCATGTCAAATGTCATAACATTATTTGTATTAAATGCTCCAAGATCCAATGTTTCTGTATACCTCTGGTATATTATCAGATTCTGCTGGGGATTCGTATTTTCAGGGCGTTCACTGTTCATGAGCTGTGTCTGTCTGGAGCGCTATTTCGCAGTAGTACATCCTGTGACATTCCTGAAGTACAAGCTCTCGAGATGCAGACTAGCTGGGGCTGTACTGTCTTGGCTGACAGTAGTAGTGTGTTGTATAAGCCATCTCTTGGTACCACTTCTAGCTGTTTACTATCTGTCTTTTGCCGTGGTTTTCTCCGGGTTCCTTGTGCAGATCTTTTTATGTACGGAGACGCTGCGTGCACTTGTGCGACCAGTACCAGGAGATGGGAGCAAGGCGAGCACTGGGATAAACACTGCAAAACAAAAGGCATTCAGGATTAAATTAATCATCCTTATAACCACATATTTCGCTTATCTACCTTATGTTGTTTCATTTACTTTGCAGGGCCATGTGTCGAAAGAAAAAAGTTCACAAATGTTTTGCATTTCTAGCTACAGTGTTATGGTCACTGGATTTGTCCCACCTCTTCTCTTCATTCGTAGAGCTGGATTACTTACACGGTGCACCAAAGTGATGGCATAAAAACATTAAAAAAATGAAGAAAAATGATCCGCCTGTCCATCAATGACATGAGAAATATGATAATGTTTCCATGTTGTACCATCAGGCTAGTGTTAAAATTTAGCAGCTGAGTAACTAGCTCAATTTAGTTTAGCATAAGGCAAGTTGCAAGTAACAAACTGTGCTTGCTAGAAGATCTAAATCTTACAGAATGACACATGCCAACTTGCCTGTTAACCAACTGCTGTTACTGTTGGTCATGCTTGCATGTACTTACATGACTTTTTGTACCAGGTTTTCATGAGTCTCATACATCACCCTGTGGCTACAGTCAACAAATGTTCAGAAGCGGATAGACTAATTCCTCAAGCACAACATTTTGAAGTCCACCAACAACTCGAGAGAAAAGTGTGATTCAGACTCAGAGTTTGTGTTCTAGTTCTTTTTCTAAGGCCTGTTCTGTTGTGTGGGAGGGTGACATAGTGTGGGTGATGGTCCCTTTTTGGTTGAATTCCTAATAACATGAAGTTTGAGGAATCATGTGGTGATGGTAAAGATTATTTGAGTGTAAACATTTTACTATTAACTGTGTAACATAAAAGCCTAAAACATAATTCTTTCTTGTCCACACATAATAAAACACTTTCTGTGTGTTCCTCTAACATTTTGAGTGAAAGTGAACTCTGCAGTTTTGCAAAATCTTTGTCTTTTTCTCCGTCAAGGACAGTGCGGGAGCATCTGTGAATTTTGGGACTACAAGAATCCTGTTTCTGTTTTGTTAACAGTTTGAGTAATGACTTGACAACTGATCATTTGAATATGCAAATAGCAGACCACACATTCAAAAATGCTGTCAACACTGATGTCCATTTGTATCTTAACACATACAAGACATGTAGCAATGACTAACTGAAAGATCTGAAACACTGAGAACCACTCAATTTTACTTTATTGCTTTAACTTGTTTGTATTTTCACTTGTATACACATCTGTGTAACAGTTGTAAATTTATCATAGATGCACCACATTATGAGAGAGAAAAAAAAAATTCTGTTTTTTTTAAAAAAACATTATAACACATTTTCTGTCTTGTAAGTATTGAGAATATCTGATGCTAATTTGTGGCTACAGGAGGAAATATATGCATTTGAAGCCACATGTCCTCTCTCTCTTTCTTTCTTTCTCTCTCTGTCTCTCTTTCTCTGCTGAGTGCAGTTTCTGTGATGATTAAGAATGAGTGAGACTGTTCACTTGAGGCCCTGCACACACACACACACAAACACCACCACCACCATCACCACAGCCACCTGCTTGTCATGAACGAAGTCTTTGTGATTGACACCAGGGTCTCATCTGCCTTCTCCTCACGACCAATAAACACCCCGGCCAAAAAGAGGTGACCCAGTCTGTTTGATGAGCGCTCATCATAAACTTGACTTTAAAAGTGCTACAAGGAACAGTGGGTAAAGTATGAATAGGGTGTCACCTCAATTAAATTAGTTTGAAACAGAAAATAACAACCAATGTTGCTCACTCAATTACTCAATTAGCGTTTCTGCATTTAACTCAATGTCTCTGCAGCTCTGCACTTGTTGTTTTATACATAATGATGTCACTCATTTTAATAAAGAGCTAATAAGCTAATTCACCTATTGCATCATGGATACATTTTTCTGAATGTTTCACTAACCTTCAATTACAAGGTAAGTAAACCAGTTTCTAAATAAGAACCTGATATCATTTCTTGTGGTCTTTGACGTGAAATAATTACAGAGGAACATTTTAAATGTATTGCTTCAAGTTATCCTTAAGTGTCTGTTTTTGCTCTCTTACAGGCACAAAAACAGGTCAGAACCGCTCTTACATACAAATAACAATAATAATACCACTTATGTCAAGGACAAGAAAGAAAAAAAATGTCTTTGAGTTTTTGTGATTATTTTTTACACCCAACTTGTCATTCGAATCTCACTGTTTATTTTTTCATGTTGGTGTACTGACTGAGGCCACTTACACAGACACTTTTATTGGATCAATGCGGGCTATGCGTTTGGTATTCGAATTATAAACCCATCCAAAGCAGCCCCTCGGTGTGATGTTGTGCTCCTTGTTTTGTTTTGTTGCTTTATTTTTGGAAAGAAAGTGAGGGCTTTAAGTGCAGCTGCAGGCTAGCCTGTTGGCAGCTGTATGCTAATTGCTCGTCTTGTTTGTGACTTTGAAATCAAAGCAAGTCTTATTCTGGCCGGTGCTTGCACTTAAGGCGGAGACTTTTGAATGTTATGAAAAAATGGGGACATAAAGAAAAACTCCTGAGTTATTGTTAATGGCATGTTTGAGATTTGAGAGAAATCTTGGATTTATATGTGACTCACATGCCCAGAGCTTCTCTTTTTTTCTGACTTGTTATTCAGGAAACACTTCCCCATATCTTGAAAAGTGTAAAAACTTGTCTTCTGTGACTTCAGCAAGCAACACCAAGAGATTCAAGCAGAAAAATATAGGCAGAATCCGATGACTGGTACTTGAGATACTTTCGTGGCGTTTTTTCATTAATTACTGCACCTCTGTCACTCTCACTACTTTCAGCACCTTTACCCTTGCTCTAATTCTTTACCTTCTCAGAGGTTTCTCTTTGGATCTTTTTTCATCCCCCTTCGGGTGGCTTTCCTTCGCATAATTTCCCCTTCTCTTTCCTTCTCTCTCTGTAACTCTCTTCTCTCTCCATCTTCCTTGCCTCCCTCCCTCTCTCTTCCATGTAGGCTGTGTGATATGTAAATGCGCAGACAGCTGCTCTCTTTCTCTGAGTTTTGATTCAGCAGTCGGCGTAATTAACGGCTCTGCGAACTGTGACTCATCCCCAAACTAGGTGAGAGCAGCTCTGCCAGCCAATAAGCACACTCTCTTTCTCTCTTTTCTCTCACTTTGGTCTCCTCTCTCTATCTTTCTCCCTCCTCGGTAGAAGTTCACACACATTATAGGATATTTACTGAGGCACTTTCACACCAACCTTGATATAAAACAAACCTTAAAGCGGTAAGGGTAATCTTGTAGCATTTAACCAGTGAATTTTCCCTCTCTTGGATCCTCCCTCTTCATAACATTCTGTCTTCTCTCTTTTCTCCACTACTTTCTTCCTCTGTCCATCGTTTGCAGTAACTTCTCTGCTCTCTGGCCCTCTCTTCCTTCCCGAGCCAACTTATCTCTTTAATGGGGATATCAATTAACATGGGAAACTGGGACCCCAAGGCCCCTTAGAGAATTCATGCATAACATCTTAAACCACAGGGACAGGCTCCGATGTGCTCATCCACTCCCTCTGCTGTACTTTCCTTCTTCTCCTTCCTATTTTTCTTTCATGCTAGTTTGCCTCTGCAGAGAGGGAATGATTCATTTTCTCTGAGAGTTCTTCCTGGGTTTGAGCCACTTGCTGTTTATACAGTAGCAGACGGTTTTATGTTACGTTTCTATAATTTGGCAGGGGCTGGAGAGTCTCATCTGCACACCTATCCCAATATGTGGCTAATATACACTCTGTTTTGACAACATGGCAGGTGTGGAGATTTGACTATGGTAATGGCTCCGTGGTCTGTAGTGGGAAGAGAACAAAAAAACAAGAGGCTGCCAATATTACCTCTAGGCTTCAAATCCTGAATCACCAATTAGAATAAGACTAGTTAGGTGATATATGACCAAATCATACATGTGTTAAAAGTGTCTTCAGATTATTCTTTCTGGAAGAAAGACATTTAACCTGAGCCTGTTATAAATTTAATTTTCACTGAAAAATATTTTTAAAAAGCATGTTCAATTCGTATTTAATTACACAAGAACAGACATAGGCTATACACAAGTCAGCACAATAACAGACAGTACAGAGGACACAACAGATGAAAAAGTGAAATAATGCAACAGAAACAAATGTAAACAGATAAAACGCAATAAAAAGCAAAGAAACAGGTGTTTTTTAAAAGCCTCAACAGAAAAGGTTATTATAGTCACCAAAAATAAACAAAAGAAAACGGGAGTTGAAAAACCCTTTCCTGAACTGAAATAAAAATGTCTTTAATTTTCGTCTTTGTCAATCAATCTCATACATAAATTCACTATTTTGGGTGGATATGAAATGTTTTTGTTTTATGCACAATTCATGTCAGTTGGCACAGGCGCGCAGTAAATGTGTCCACTTTGTCTGCTAGCAGAGCATTAATGGCAGTGAAAGTTGGGAGAAAGCAGGGATTACTTTGAATATGACTGTTTTTGATAGGACATAGCTTCTCGCAGTGGAAGGTGATGAACCATCCAGAACATTTCTCAAGGGGAAAAAATCTCTCTAAAACTTAAGTCCATTTGAAAAGCTCACACAGGGAGGCTAACCTAGCTTACTTTGTCAAGGTAAGGGAGAGTGCCTAGCCGCATTTCCCCTGAAACTGAAGCTAATCCCCGGCCAGGCAGCACGCTGGAGCACGAGACAATGTTGAGCAGGCAACACTGATGCTGAGCTTTCTTGTAGTATGAGAATAGTTGTTCATTTTTCCTCTGTGAATACATTTTTGAAAAAAGTATGATGTTTTGAGTTTTTAATTACACATTAATTTTTCAACATAGCCCCTGACATATTATAAAAGACTAAAACTAATGTTGCAACTAATAAAACTAAACTAAAACTGAGCATTTCCCAAAAAATTAAACTAAACTAGAAAACCTGCTTTAAAAAATGAATTAAAAAAAAACTAAAAATGGAAACAAAAAGCCAAAATTATATAAAAATAAAAACTAAAGTAAACACTAAACTATAACCTTAAAAATTGAGCTCACCTGTCTAATGACCATGTGTATGTAGATAATTCAAATTTCGAGTCTGAACAGGTAAAATAGGGCACACAAAAGTTGAATGTTTTGTAAGATGTGGTTATTGTATTTATCCTTGACACAGAAAAAAAATTCTTTACAATTTAAGGTAAATCTAGGTCACACTGTTTGGTCTAAAGCTGCAATCTGTAGGAGTGCTTAGCTGGAAAGCTATTAGCAAACCTCTCCATCATGCTGAGATGAAAAACGAACAATTAACTGCAAAGGAAATAAGTCTGGCAGAAAATTTTATCCTTTCACCTATCATTGGGGGAAAAAAAGATCAAATCAACCAACACTGACTGTTATACATCAAATAGACAGCTGGAAATTGCCTCTTACATGGGGCACATGTTTTAACCACAAGTTTGAAACAAGTTTTAACCCAAGCATCAAGTGAAGTGATATGTAGGTGTTATTTTTCTTTCTAAAAAGAAAAGCTGAATCTACCGTAGTGTTCAGAATAGAGTATGCTTTGAGACAAAAATGATATGATGGATTCTTCTTCCCCCTTGTAACTTCCCTTAGACTGTGGAGTCAGAAATATTTCACAAGCTCTTTGCACAAAATACTTAATAAATCAGCAGGGGTCTGTAACTACTGCTGCTCAAAGACATTCACTTCATTGTTAAATCAAAGAGCGCTTTACTTAAATTCCAAGCTGTCGAAACTGGCAGGCTGCTATGTTTGTGAACAGTGGATTCTCAGAGACAAACAAGCACCAAGCACACAACTGAAAACCAGACTTTACCTTCAGACAACTATATGACTGATTAGCAAGAAGCACATCTGGAAGTGTTAACATTAAAGTGACTTACTCAGTGTTACTCTAACTCAGATTATAGGTGTCCTGATAATCAATGACAATGAGCCAGCAGACACAAAGAGAGGAGCCTAAAACTAAAACAGCTTGATAGAACTCATGCATGATTCCATTATAATTAATGACTGCTTTTCCTACTGGTGCCTTTGAAATTGTACTGCAAAGAGCCTTTTAGCTTCAGTGAACATTTAGTTTTGAAGAACAGTCAGGCAAGTGATACACATTGCATCAGTGTCATATTAGAATCAATAATTGTCAGACCTTGATATCAATATGAGTGTTATCCAAAAAAATGCATGATGATTTGACCATGCCATAAAACTTAAACAGCCAATCAGTAGATATATACTTTTGGCGAGGAGCACACATTTGCAACATGATGTGACTTAATGTGAAGTGAAGAAATATGTCTATTTGTACAAGTTCAGTGATGACAGCTCAAGTTGGCATACTTCTTCTAACAGAAACTAATGTATTATGACAGTGCAATAAAAAGGTGTGATCAGAGTTAATATGCCAGTTTAAAAAGAGGTGTTTTGAGACTGGAGAGAGATCCAGAGTAACTGATGTCTTGTGGGATGGAGTTCCAGCAGCAGGGGGTCAGAGTGGCTGAAGGCCCTAGACCACATGCTGGTCAAGCGGTGGATGATGTAGAGAGATAAATAGAAAAGGACCTGAGAGTGTGGGTGGGTGTGTTGACAAGCAGAGTTTTAGAGATATGGAGGAGCAAGGTTATAGACACCCTTAAAGGTCAGGACCAGAATCTTGGAATCAATGCAATGTAGCAAGTTTAGGAAAGGGGGGATGTGATTAATGGAGGGGTTATGATGATTCTGTGAGCAGCAGAGTTATGGATCACTTGAAGTTTATGGATGACAATGAGACGGAGACCAAAAAGAAGAAATTCAGGAGTCCAAGTGATAGCCTTTGGTCATTGCCATAGTTCGAGTGACACCATGTAACAGAATGATCATTCCATGTTGCCATTGGATTTTGTTTACAGGTTGACCAGATACAGCCTTGACTTTCTATACTTACACATCTGCATCATCACATCATTTTGGAAAAGTTTATCTATACTTTCAAATCAAAAGAACATCTGGTTAATTGATTTCATGCCATTTTTGTAAGCCATAGTGTTGTGAACTGGGAAACTGGGACCCACCAAACAAATGAGTAACATTGAGTCTGTAGAACATCTACAATAGTAATAACCTGTATTTTTATTTTCATTACATGTTAAAGCTTCTGTGGTCACAACCCCCAGGATGTCCCAGTATATTTAGAGACTGTCACTTGGTATGAATGTAGTGAATGTCATAAATATTTTCTTTAACCTCTGATATCCAACACGGTGACTTGACCTTATCACTCGGGGTTACATAAAGATTCAATTTTCTGCTGTGTTGGAGCCAAAGGTCCAAAGGTCAATGGTGAAATGATATAATCAATATCTAAATGGAGACACATTGGGAGGTGATGACCTGTAGTGGCAGAGGAGGATATAGACTAATATTAATGGTGTTATTGATATTCCCAGTCATCTTGAAAGACAAACACTTAAATCCCTCTCCCAGATGCACTTCACCATCTTACACATGGGAGACATACTACTCTTCCGTTTGGTGATATTCTTTTGTCTTAAAAGTCTTGTTGGTCTTGATTTTTGCTTTTTTAAACATTGAAACTTCAAAGATAAGAGTCTGGGAAAGAGACTGAAGCTAGGAAATGATTTAGTACATCTTGGCAAGCAATTGTCCCCTAACACGGAGCTGAAACTGTTCATTTGAACTCATCCAACCTCTGATGGTGTGGTCAAAGGGTGAGTTAAAACCACTGCCTGTGAGATAAAATTCAAAACCAATCAGAGCTGAACCCATTCATATCCATTATACTCTGAACTGGATCGATAGTGACAAGGTCTGCAGCTCATCGCTCTGCAGCTGTCAGCAGGGGAAGCCCTAATCTATGGCAAACTGGGCGGCCACCAGCGCTGGCTGAGGCAGGACTGTATAAATGAAACATGGATGTTTATCAAGCAAGGAGAAGATTTATTTAGATACGTGTGTGATTAAGTGTTTGATGTTTCTCTTTGAACACAATATGAGCCAGGGCTTTATCAGATGGGAGGGGCAGCTGACTGTGCGTGTATGTCTGCTTGTGCGTGTGAGAATGTGCATATGCGTTGTCTCTTTCCCTCCTTTATAGCATTTGAAACTCTTTTTTTTTTCCTTATTTAAAGCATGTTGCTTTGGTACCCCCTGAGCTTTGCAAACCCCTGGGTGGTCGATATGGCCTAGTTTTTGAATTTCCTGCTGCACACAGCGAGGCACACACAAACAACTGGCACACATACAATGCACCGTCAGCCCCACTTGCAACAGTACGCACACACGACAATACAGACCTTGTAAGCGAATCAATTGAACATGTATGATGGGGCTTTATTTTTTTCCTTTTCATTCTAGCGAGGACAAGAAAAGCATTTGAAGAGGGGTAAGAGAGGATGGGGGGGATGAGGAAGGGTAGACGGGGAGAATGAGGAGGGGGAAAGGGGGGGATGAAATTTAATAATGTGTCACAGTTTATGGAGTCGAGCCAAGACACATGCTGTGAATAATCTGTGGTGGCTTTTTTCGCTGAGCCGGTTGTTGTAGCATTAAAAATATAATACCAAATATGTCTGGCTTGCCTTAATGAAGACAGCCCAGAGGGATGGATAATTAATAGGAAAGGATGAGAAGTTTGCTTCTATATAACTTCAATAGCAACCCATTGGGTCTTGTTCACGGCTTTAGAGCAGATTACTGAGACCTTGCCAGACCAGTGACCCTATCATTGGTTACAAGATCATCTTATTGCATCAAATGAGAATCGAATTAAAGGTATGGTTGGTAGACACGGAAAACTAGCATGAATTTGAATGTAGCATCTCCTCAGAACTCTGCTTAGCCCCTGCCCTCCCACACCCAGAGCTCCTCCAAAATGCCACCCCTGCTCACATGCACAAGTGCTGCTTGTTCGCGATCATATGATCGTGACTGATTCAAAACCATAGACTAAAAACTGGTCCTCAGCACATTGTTTTTGTTTGCACTGTTAATAGTAGCAGGGGTATACTGTAATAATTTTTTATGCCATTCTCCAGCGTACTTGGATCCCACTTGGTTATGTCCATTGAATCGAGGCTAGTGCACGCCAGCAAAATGTAAGCGCAGGAGGTGGGCAGAACAGCAGGATGGGATTTCATTGGTTTAACAAATTGGCTGCCAAATGCTAGGATTGGTTGGTGTTTTCCCAGGTTTACTCCTGCTGTAGACAGTGGATATTTTTCACTGTTTTAAGAACACATCATGCATTGGTTACCATTGGGACATAAAGATCGTTTTATCGATCTATCTAAATCTGATTACCAACAATGACTTTAATTTGGAAGTTCATGCAACTAAGGTGAAGACTCCACACTTCTTGCCTTTCCTCCTAGGTCCACAACTGTTTTATACTCACAGCAAAGCACATGAGTAGTCCAAGCCTGCATAAGAAAAAAGTGGGCAGAAAAGATCCTCTTATTATTTTGGCTGGATCGTGAAAGGGAATACAAATGGACAGATACAGATATAACAGCAGGTGCATAGTAATACAATTCATCACCTCAAAATCCAGGTTTAGGCCTAAATCTACTGAAGTGTTGAGTCCCAGAGAGTCTTGAATAAACCACTCTGAATCCAGCATAGATTTCACAAGAAAAGTGAGAAACTTTAAATCCACAAAGCTCAGGTTTTATAACATGCACTTCTCGACCTTTTGAGTGACTTCCTCTGTGTTCCTCTGCAAGGAGAAATGAAATTGATCTGATTGATCAACAATTATCTAAGTGACCATTTGACTCATTGATTTGTTGTATAGGAAGTATCTTGTCGCTTTGAGCAACGCTTCCATCTGGTGAACACTTCAATACACAGAAATCATTTGAGTTGCACAACAAGCATGGAACAATATTGTAACATTTATGCATTGTGCACGCATTACAATAAAACACTACAATGAGTACGGTTACATGTATATACAGATACACTGAGTTACACAAGTACAAAGCTGACGCACACACACAAGGCAATATACACACACATTTCATCCCACATGCTCTTTAAATAGAGAGCAGGATGTTGCAGACATTCGGGTGCATGAACAAACAAAAGATGCTCCTAGAAAGAGAGTAAGACAGAGAGAGAGAGAGAGAGAAGGAGGGATGGATGAGAGACAAAGAGAGAGAGGAAATGGGAGAGCTAGGGGTAGGTGGACAGATGAAGTGGTGACTCAGGAATGAGATGTGAAAAGAAAAGATCAGCACTTGGAATAATTCTCCTTTTTTTCCTCCTCTCTTGTTCTCCCTGTGGACAAGAATGGTTGCATAGGACTTACATGGATCTAACCCAGAACTTTGCCCCCCTTTTTCCACTCACTCCATTTTTCTTCTCTTGACCCACCTCTTTTCCTTTATTTCCCTTTTTTGAGCCCAAGTGCAGGAGTGTGTCCAGAAGTCCTCCAATTTCTGTATTTTAGTGGCAGTAGTCACAGAGTGGTCAAGACTGCACTTAATAAAAGAAAGAATGTTCAGGAAATGGGACCCAGGCCTCCTGCCTGTGTGATTTGTGATATGAAAGTGGAAAAGAAAAGTGAAATGGAAACATTTCATATCTAATAAAATACTACATCACTTGGCACTGAGCCACACACACCAAAAAATGAATCAATTTGAAATGAAATGTAACGCCTACACAAGTTTTTTTTTTTTTTTGGTAGATTTTTTGTTAGTGTTGTTTTCTCTCTGTAATGATGCTGTAGTATTTGAAAAGAGTACAGAAGCCTAAAAGTTGTCAGTAAAGATCCTGCCTTTAGATGTGCTGCCTTCCTCCTCACCTTCAAGCATCTTTAGAAGTCATTTTATTTCAGACTTACTATGTAACAGTTATTTAACATTTTTACTTAACTTTTAGGTAACTGATGTATTTTCTTGTAAAGCTAAGGAAACTTTCTCACATTAAGAACAATCAAATCTGACTTTATTATACTATTATACCCTCCATCCTGAGACAAAAATTTAGTATTTGGAGTTGCACATGAAAATGTCTTGACTCCTTATTTAGCCAGCAGCTTTCTTATAACTAGCTTATGACTGTGATTTACGTGGACTTTTTATTATGTTCCCACTCATTGTTGCCTGTGATTTAGCCTAAAGTAGTTAGCTGTTGCCTCACAGCAAGACAGTCCCTGGTTCAATTCCTGGAGCCTTTTCTGTGTAAAGTCTGCATGTTCTCCCCGTGCATATTTCGGCTTCCTCCCACAGTTCACAGTCATTGGGTATCTGATTGGTAAGTAAGCATACATAAATGTTTGTTTCCCAAATGCACCGCTGTACCCTACCTTGCACCCAATGACAGCTGTGATATGCTCCAGCCCCCCATGACCCCAAAAGGGAAAAGCAGTAAACATAATGGATGGATCTGCCAATGTTTTCTGCATTATTTGAAATGTTGATGGAATCTCAGATTAGGCCATCAACAATTCTCTTTTCTTCTTAAATGCATTTTTCACATTTCCCGTATAAGGTTTTATTCAAAGCATTTGAAAAATGTAAAATGTCTGTGGTATTTGCTGACATGTATGCCTCTGCTAACACGAGTCATTATTTTTTAATACTATGACTAGTAGTACCACTGCAGAGGCAGCTAAATGTGTTTAGCATTTGAGTCTAAAACAAATTCCACAACAGGTTAAGTATCGTATTGTATCAGATCATACCATATCTAGTCTTATCTTATTGTGTAGTGTTGTGCAGGATCATACTAAGTCTTATAACATAGTGTGCTGTGTAGTATTGTCTCTCATCTTATGTTATATCACATATACTATCACATCCTGTTGCATTGCAAGGGATCATGTCATACCTTCTTGTATCATATTGTAAACTTATCTTAAAGTATGACATTGGACCATACTGTATGTCTTATCTCATCTTTGTTTATCATACTGTAATATATTGTGTGTTATATTACTTAATTGTATTGCATGGTCTTGTATTTTATAGTACTGTGTCCAAGCAGCAAGTTAAGGTGTAAAATTATGAAGCATATGTGGAAGGGCTAAAAATCGCAGTTCATTGAGTGTCCCCTTGAGGCTGGCTTCAGAAACCTGGAAACCAAATGCACATGAGGTGGGCTGATCATCTGGTGTTTATATTGAATGAGTCTTACCTGAGTGCAGAAGTGGAGCAACAGATGCACATTTTGTTGAAAGGCAGTCAGCAGATTCAGCAGTACAAGCACAACTTGGTAGCCTGCCATTGAATCGTTGTTGTTGTCCAGTTTGCGTATGGCAATTGAAAGTTCCCACAACGAAAGCGGAATGCCCAAGCTCAAAATGGAGTCAGCATTTCCACAGAAAACTCCGGCTTGCTGTTTACACAGCACTGGTGTTTGCACCATATCAGAACAATTCCAGCATGGAGGACGTTTCAAAAAAGTTGCGTTTTGGGTCGGCTAAAACGGCGTTTCCATGTACACAAGAGGCCGAAACGCAACAATAGTTTTGCATTTCATCCTATTACCTTTCTTGCGTAAGCTTCACCCCAAAGCCCATCTCTTGAGTCAGCAATTCCAATATGACCCACCGTCGAAAGGCTTCATCACTCTGTATCAGGACCACATGGGTGACATCATGGAGACTATGTCCATATAATCTGATTATATTGTATCTTATCATACATGGTGAAATAGATCACATGCAAGTCAGTTTTCCTGTATACATCTTAAGCTTGCTCAATTCTGAATAATCTAATTATTGCCTATTTGGAATACAAATAGATTACACTCTGAGTCTAAAAAACTTTAATACCCAAAGTCATGACTCTACAGATATTCATATGCATGTCTGTTTTAAGATATTCATAAAAGCCTTAAATTATATCTACATTTAATAATTATATGGACTTAAGTGTGTGAAACAGCAGTTCAGCACTGAGTTTAAACTCTTTTGTAAAATGCAATTCTGCACTGAGTATATGAAGGTATTCATTTAAACATTCATTTTACGCTAATGGAGCTTTGCATTCCTGTATTCTTCTGTGTGAAATGAGAACAAAATCTGCCGCAGTACATTTATAGAAATAGAACAGGAACTCGGATTTGGGGATTTTCACCAAATTAATGTGTGAATGATAAACACTGCAAGTGCTGTTAGTCTCTGGGGATTCCTACCACCTGAGGTATGTCTGGATGCAAGCCAATAAAATCCCAGGTCAGCTCTTGAAAGCATCTTTGAGGAGTACTTTGCAGAGAATGAAGGGAGGATGCAGTTTGAAGTCTTTCACTCTCTTCATTCTTTCATTTCAAATTAAAACTATTTTTATTAGTTGTGTAAATAAGTAGTTTGAAGATTTTAGAATACTGTCTTTCACTGTCAAGCCTTGCCTTAAAATAACTTTTAAGGAAATCCTAAACGTGCACCTATGATGCTTTTCAGTGCCTTAGAAGAATTGATGTTTTTTTAAGACTTGTGATGTGTTCATGTGTTTTGTTCTCTGTAGCTCATGGGTGATTTGTGATGTGTATCTTGACCTACTTGGAAAAAACTTTTAAGTGGAGGTTTGTTTAATTCAATTCTCTGAATGTGTCTGCTGCACCTCTGATCTCTCTCTCTCTCTCTCTCTCTCTCTCTCTCTCTCTCTCTCTCTCTCTCTCTCTCTCTCTCTCCTCCGGAGCTTATCTCGGTGCGCATCGTCAGCATCAGTTTGAAGTCAAATCTGACAGCCTGCTGCCTTGCCCGGTACTTTTCCTCTCCCCGTCTCTTTCCCTCTCCGCTGGACATCCCTTCTTGTTTGAGAGGTACAGACCCGGATTAGCGGGCTAATCGTGGGTAATTATTGATGTACTTTTTGGGTGGTGGGTGGGTGAGGAGTGGGAGGGGGAGGTTGACCTCGATTGCCGCCCGGGATGAGTGAGTCTTCTCTTGGCTGCCGTGCTTTCCTCTCAGTGTGGTCTTCTTCTTACCTTTTCTTCTCTTTGCAGTTGTGTCGGGACTGTGGGAGCGCGTCTGGCTTCAACTTGGGGTGAAGAAAGACAGAGGAAACTCCTCGGGATTCTCCGTACAACGAGCTCTGATCCGGATATTCTGGTGAGTACACTTTTGGCGAAATTGTTGCTTTCGAATCACCTCGTTTTTCTCTCGTTAAAGAAAAAGTGCTCATTGAACTGGTTAGTGTAAATAACCCGGGTACTTTGGAGCTCTCAAAACACTGGAAGCAGCATTTCATGATTGCTTCCTCGCGCTGGAAGCTAAACAGGAGCGCGTGCACGGTGGTGTTAGCCGCGCGGCTCGCTCGCTCGCTCCTCTCTTTCAAATGTCTTTTTCACCCCGTGGCAGCGAACTTCTCGCTTATTACGCACTGAATTAAACGTGTCCAATTGTGACTGTTACCAGTCGGTATTCTTCTCACGCAGGGGTTAAGAAGGGAGTAAAACACAGCCGGTCGGGGTGAGGAAGGGGAAGAAGGGGGAGAGAGAAGGTGAGGAGTGAGAGGAGAAAGAAACATTTTAAGGGATCCCTCAGGGATGCGCCGCTTTCTTTTCCTTTATGAGAGGATTTTATTAGTCTTTTATTTCCTACAATGATGACATTGGCTGATATTGTTCTAACGCCCCTATTTAATATGCCATTATTGTCAGAACCATTACTCCCCATTATATACATAGTGACATCCTACAGTGCTGCTGGCTGTGCTGTAGGCAGAAATCTATGGAGCCATTTGCTTCTTTTATTGTCCTGTTTATCAATTAAGCCTGTCTATAATGGAGATCTCACACTTCCTCCAACATAAAACATTACTCTCCCACACACCATCCGCTAGCATCTCACCTCCCACATAGCCAAACTTGCTGTCCACAGCCGATTATCTGGTTATATGCCACCATTTGCACTAATAGAGGGTCCCTACTTAATGTAATGACAACTCGATCTGTCAGGCCAGGCATGAGCGAGGGCCGCTTAAAGGCTCATAAGCGGTGTCATCAGGGCAGATTGAGGAGCTGTAAAGACACACCGGACATGACAAAGTGCCCGTGGAGGCTGTTGAAGTAGTTTGCTGATGTGTTTTATTGTTCCATGTTCAGTGTAGGGCTGTCACTGAGAAACTAGGAGTGTGTGTGTGTGTGTGTGTGTGTGTGTGTGTGTGTGTGTGTGTGTGTGTGTGTGTGTGTGTGTGTCAGACTTGCTCAGTCATGTGTATGCAAGGAAAGTATAAGTGAGCAAAAAGAAAGGAGGGACAGGGAGAGGGACAGCAAGAGAGAGAGAGATTATGCTAACTCAAAGTACTAGCGGAAGAGGAAAAACCCATGTAAGCAGTTTTTCTTGAGCCCATATATTTATATATTTAGCTGTCAGGGGCTTCGCTGATACACAGTTGGTTTCTCTCGGTTTGACGTGCTTGTCACCAACATGGGGTTTAAATAAAAGAGGGCGACTTCTTCCTTTAGCAGAGCTTAACAGGAAACAAGGAGCGACTAAAGGATTGGCCAAACAAGACTACTGTCATAAACACCTAGAAGACACTAACTGAGATGCTTCTTGTTGATGTGACTTGCAGGGGCATTTTTCAGGGGTAGCAAGGTGGGGGCTAAGTGTCTCCCCTCTCCTGAAAACATTGTGTGCCTCAGGTGCCACCCTGTGAATCCCGAACTGTGGTTGGCTAACTGCGCTGTCAAAGGCATGACCTTTGTTAGCCTTTCTTTTTGCTCTTTGTTGCAACAGGCTTTCAGAAGTTTTCCGTGGTATCTATGGGAGCTTTTGGAGATACATCTGTAGTTCTTACAGAACAAAGCCTGAAACTTTTTCTTATCGTGCCTTTTTTTTCTCACATATGACTACATCAAATTTTGTTCCCCCTGGACCATACTAGCACATAAGAGGTGCTTCTAAGAATAAGAGAAAGTAGGAGGTTAGATACAAGAGACACTGTTGTTGACTGAGAGTGTAAAATGAGACCCACTTTGGCTTATTTCCCAAGAACTTATAAAAGTACATAGCAGTAGTAGTAAATATATTTGGTTAATATAAGGCAAATGTTGGCAAAAATAGACTTTTAATCTCATGTAAATATCAGGTTAGGAATTGTTCATAAAATACAGAAAAGAAAAGACTTCATGTCAGCCTTAAGGAGTCTACTGGACTTCATCACATCACAGTTTTTGCAAGAAAAAATGATTTGCTGCTTAAAGTAGATATTCATAACTATAAGTCTTTCTATTTTGCTGACTACATTAGAGTTAAAACTAATAAATTAAAGGAAATGTGTTCCTCTAAATGTGTGCCTGTCTGTCTGGTACTCATACAAATGTGTTAATGGATATTTTCAGTAGATAGAGGAAGGATTTCATGCAATAAAGCTTTGTTAAGCTTTCATTTAGCCTCAGCCTGTGTCAGGTGAAAATGAGGTGATGATCTGCAGACACGTGTCGCTGATAGCCATCAGGATGATGATGATGACTTTGCTCGGGCTCATCTTAATGACAGTTATAATGCTGATCATCTGATTATCACTGATGCTGCTAATAAAGGAGACAGGTTGGAGCATTACATCATAGAGAGAGTGGCGTTACAGAGCTGCAGTCAGGAGCTGGGTGCTTAATCTGACACCAGAAGAAGATAAAAAAAAAAAAAAGACTTGATTTCCCACAATGCTTTTTCTCTCTGTGAGCTGTAAGAGAGGATGCGAACAGTGGGTTAAAGGGTTTAATACAAGAAGCAGACAAGTTGTGTGTCATTTGACGGCATGAAAGAATGGATCTTCTTGTATTCGGTGTTAAGATGGTGAGCTGGCAGCTTCATTGCAATCTTAAGAACATGACAGTCCGTGCAAAATGGTAGCGGCGTACAAAGCCAACCCTGATTTTTTTTCTTGTGACAGATTGCGTGCTCGTATGTGTGTGTGTTTTTCTTTCCTCCGGTTGTTGTTTGTTCTCTCAGATGCACACTTACTACATCACACGTAACAGGAACACTCAAATGTATTTATGTACGTTAGCTCATTTATAACTTGACAAACAAAGCCGTCAACACATTCTTATAATAATGCACACAAACACAATGATGCAGTCACACTGGCCTACTCACTTAGGTAAGAACCTCATTGCGTCTTGGACGTAACCACCCATTATGTCATACAGTACACGGCCTTGGGCTTAAAAATATCCGAGGGCAAATATCCGTACACACAGGCATGGTTTCAGCAGGGACAGCCCTGTTGTGTTGGCACGCGACCAAAGAGTTGGTGATAACAAGGTTGAAGTTAGTTAGGATTTTTAGCTGCGCCTCAACCTCCTAACACCCTTTCTAAATCTGATTCATCCCAAAATGAGATGTTTTTCCAAGAGAGGGAGATGAAAACACTCTCTCTCGTTCTCTCTCTCAGTTCTTTCGCTGCCAAATACAGTTGAGCTCAGCCCCCCTCCTTCCCCTCCTCTTTCTATTACTCTCATACTCTCACACACTATCTGTTTCACACCCCGTTCCTCCCTCCCGTTCTCTCACATCTCTCTCTTCTCTCCTCCCCTGGCACCTCGATGTGTTTCTCTTTAATTGAGATGCATTTCAATGTGGTGCAAATTAGCTTTCTACAGCTCCAGTCTAAACTTGCAACCTGTGTGTGCATGTGTGAGTGTGTACATGCATGTATGTGTGCATGTGCAATCTATATCTGTGCATGTGAAAAGTATTCCCACAGTTGAAAGTGCTACCTTCCTGCTCGTTTCTCTCCAGCGCGCCTTCTGATGCCTCTCTCTCTTTCGCATAAACTCACATTTTTAGTTCAGCATTAATTACAGTCACTTGCTTTGGACTGCTTTACTTTGTGTGCTTTGGCTGGAGGAATTTACGCGCCCACCCCCCTCATCCCCCTGGGTTTGAATCCTGATCTGTGCCTTCCAGAGATGACAGTGCGTGGCAGCTCATTAGGGAGCGGGCCGGAAATCAGTGGGGTCAGGGGGTATTATAGAGACAGGTTTCACTTATGCAATGCTTGCCCTTCTCAACTGATCTGACCTGTCGCTGTTTTTGCAAGAGGAAAAGTCTGGCAGGTGATATCCTGTGCACTGTGCAGGATGAGGGCACAGAGTAGGAGGGCTGTGAGGTATGACGAGTGACTGTTACAGTCCCTCCTAAATCAATCTGACATCAAAATTGATTGTGCTATTTTGTAATGTGTTTGTATTCTTTTGTAAAGTGACCTTGGGTGTTCAGAAAGGCATTTCTAAATAAAATGTACGATTATTAGAAATCAGAATAACTATAACGTATACTTTTTTCAGCTTCAAGCTTAAACTTTTCCATCATTCTACTATTTTAATATTCACAAATGACATCATTATGCTCCGTCATGTATTGTCAGGGAGGCTGAGCATTTAGATGACAGGGCCGGTTTACATTCACACACAAGAGATAGTTGTCTGCATCACAGGGGTCTTTTCAATATCTGGTAGTACCACCCATTCAACTAAAGGATCAGTCTTTCCAAAGAGAAGGAAAAGGTCAATGTTTCATGGCGGCATCAGGAGCAGCCAATTAAAGCTGGCCTCACACTAGATGACTTTTAGATCTTAACTGATTTTAAACCTGCAGGGGGGCTCACACTTAAGGACAATCCCAGCTTATTTTTAGCATTACAATTTTCTGGAGACACTCACCAGTGGATTCCATAAGACAGCTGGATGGCATATGAAGCATTTGTGTTAACTTGCTTTATCACATGTGACTTGAGCAGACAATCAGCTCTTGTCGTAGGTCATTGCGAATATTCCATCAGAGATAGACCAATCTTACGGATATCATTCATATTTGATATTTACTTTCCTAAAATGATTTAAAATGTTTGTACTGACACCACACACTTTAGGGTTATTTGAATAAATAAGCCCCATTTCAGATGTCCAGTTCACATGAGAAACAGCCCCCATGGCTCACCTGATAAATCGTAGATGCCGCTGTCACCCATCTGTCCTCTCATTCTGCCTCGTCAGCATTTATTATTAAACAATCAAGTTTCAACTAAAATATAATAGGTGTTGATATAAGAAAATATCCAGTCAACTGTTAAAGCAGCTATTTGGCTCCAACATGCATGAAAGTGAAGAAATATGAAATATGACTTCCATATTTGGGTTTTGAGATAGTTTAGGATTAGTATGTCGGGTTTTCACTGTTGAAGCTTGGTTAGACTATTTAACCCTTTAAGCCCTGGCCTTTTTTTGGGACATACCCAAACTGAAAAGAGTGTATATCTCTGCATCTTCAAGGTCTGTTTAAACCATTCCGGTGTCATAAGAGAGGGAACACTTGTGAAATTTGTTCAGCTGTGTCAGTACTGGTATTTATGTCACTGGCTCAGAGTAATAACTCAACCATTACTCAAACAAACTGAAATATGACTTGATGGCGTTTGTAGCTGAGTTTCTCCTGTTTAATCTGATGAGCAATATGACTAAATTTATACATGATAAGTGCTTTATTGTATGCCTTTAGCTGTGGAGTGACCTCAAAGTCTCCCAATTGGGGGACCTTAGGGTTTAAAGGGTTAATAGACTTTTGTCTTTTTAACTGAGAATACAAATCCAATACTTGTTCCTCTATTAGTTTATTCTTTTAGACTTTTGGTTGTTTCCAGAAAAAGACACGTTTTAAAGGCTGAGCATTCAAGAAACAGCATTACTGTAAACTGAAACAAAACAAAACAAAAACACTTTTAACATGTTTTAAAGAGTTAAGAAGTTTTACAATAACTAATAATGAAATTCACATTTACGAGCAAGTCCTGTTCAAACACTTTAAATACTTTTATTAATAAATCTGAGGGGTATAAGAGGGGATCACAAAGATTAAATAAACTACTAGAAACTTCAGATTTCATCCTAAGACCTTTTTCTTTATCTTTTCCTTTTACTGTGAAATACTGTTTTAACTTTTGAGGCAACAGAAAACAACTCATTCCGAGTGATTTTTTTCTTCTTTGCCTGAACTGCCAGCACGTGAAGCCTGTTGAAAGTAGACTCATCTTAAAAGGTCTTTTGCTAAAGACGAGGCAACCGCTGAATTAGAGGGCTCATCCAGCCGCAGTGTGAAGTGCTTTGGTGAGAAAGTTCCCATCGTAAGTGGTGTTAAATAAAATTTGCTCACCTCCATTTTTTGAAGATGGAAACTGTGGAGCGTCTTAAGCAGGATTTTCCAGGTGGTCTCTCCTGTGTACGGTGACCCGACAGTACAGGAGTGTGACTTTGTGCGCTCTTATGTGTGTGGACATGGATTTGAGAGAGCTGGAGGAGTCGTTAGGGAGAGTGATGCTGACAGTGGGGTGACCTTGGGGCTCCCAGTCTTCCTCCTGTCGATGAAGGGGATGACTTAGTGCCTCCCAACCCACCCATGATGGCTCATTTATTATCATTAGGCACACAGTCAAAAGAAGCTGCTCTGGCCCTCAAAACAGAGCTGTACGTCTGCGTGTGTGTGTGTCACAGAGTGAGAAACAACAGGACAGAGACAGAAAGGGAAGTCTTATCTCTTATGATAAGCGCTGCACATCCAAGCATATGTGTCTGTCAGCCTGTATTTGTCACAGGAGCACCTGCCTTTGTGTTTGCTTCTGAACGTTTGTTTATCCATGACTTGACTGAAGACACGTCACCTGTCAGTGCACACCTGCCGCTCAAACGCGCCTGCTTACTGTGCAGTATAAATAACAGCCCGTGCCATAACCCTAACGCTACGTCACCTCAGCCAGCCAGCCAGTGACATCAGTCGTATATGCGTAGATCAGGGCAGCCTCTGTGCTATCGTTTCTCAGCGTGATGGATGGAGACTTCTGCGGGCCAGTCAATACCCAATCTGAGCCCCACTGTCCTGATTTAAGATACAGCAGCACCCAGGTGACACACTCAGACGCACGCCACTTTAATCACTCTGAGCATCAACTCTACGCTGCCAAGATTGGTGTGTGGGTGGCTTACTGTGTTTGTGAGTGTGAGTGTGTGTGTAAGTGTGTGTGTTTGTATTAGTATCTCACTCAGTCAAGCACTGCTGTAATCACACAGCGATCTGGCGAGTGCCTGCCGCCTGTGACAGAGTTAACATTTCTTTAGAATGAAAGAGGAGTAACATAAATAACACGAAGACAGGGGATTTATGTTGTGTGTGTTTGTGTGTGTGTGTGTGTGTGTATGTGTGTTGAGCTGTAACAGAAAACTCATGTGAAGAAAGTACTACAGAGTTACATTATGCTTTAGCAAACAGTAGACATGTTTCCTCGTCATGTTTTCTCTTCCTGATACCAATTTTGAGTCCTTTGCCTGAGTTCTATATCCCTCTGGTACCAGCAGACTGGGCTGCTGAAACAAACGTTTTCAACCCAAATTTCAGCAGGATGAACAGTTCATCACATAACACAAAATAAAAAGAATAAACTAAAAACAGCCGTGTAGTGCTTCGTGTCCATTTATTCCACTCAAAAGCATTTATGTCACAAAGAACAGCAAAGGGGGCTGCAGTGTGCAGAGAACAGCACCATACTGCTTCACTTCTATCAGAAGTATAAGCATTGATATTAAACTGAACACTGGAGTAAACATTCATACTAGGAGATGCAGCTACAGCAGCGAACAAAGCACAAGTAACATAAGTAACTTTTACGTGACCACTTTTAGTAGAGCGGCAGGCAGCGTTTTTGGATTGTGTGAAACAATGCGTTATGCTGCTTGGCGCTGCTCCTTGTGCGCCCTAGCTGCTGTAGCTGCCTCTCCTAGCATGAATGTTTACTCCGGTGTGACTGTTGATTTTTTGTGCTTGTGTTTCCAATAGGAGTTAAGCTGTGTGGCACGGCTTCCTGCTCGCTCCTGTCAGTGTCATCACTTGTCCTTGGTATTGAATCTCTCTGCAAATAATTCTAAATATTCATGTTCAGTTGTGACCATCTATTAAGAAACACTGCATTGATTTGAATCCAACACTTAAAGTTTAGGTTGTTGTGCTCTCAGCCCCCCTATTTCTGTGTTTCAGCCAAAGGGTGTGGTACACTGATTTTGTCACAAAACTGCTTATTAATTTATCTTAAAAAAAAACAGTTTTATCCTTCTTACCTCATAAATTAAAGAAAAAACCCAAAATATTTAATGAAACAACTGATTGTTGCATTTTGTTAGCATTGACTTGTGTACCATCCCTGCTAACAGTGATTAAAGCCACAGTGGGCCACATTATTACATTTTCCTGAGTTTGGATTGAAATGACAAATTTTGTTCTTTTTACATCACAAACAATATTTAACTGACATATTCCTTTTGAGTTAACGTGTTTGATTTTTGCCCAAATTGTGTGTTGTTTTTGAGAAAACTACTGTGGTTTGACCCAGACAGCAAATAAATGTAATTTTTCTGGCTTGTAACTTGCCAGTCACAGCAACCGCGCAAACTTGTATCAAATGTATATGGCTCGGTTCTTAGATGCAAATACAGCTGCTAACTTTGTCAGTTCCAAATAAGCAACTCAACATTTCTTCTGGAGCTCACTACTGCAGCAGTGCAGGTATGATCTGTGAATGTTATCTACAAGCAAGAGCTGTAGTTTTACCAAAACTGAGCTAATATTTAGTAGGTTATTATTCAAAGACCTGAGCAGCAGTTCAGCCAAGCGGTTGGCCCCATGCTCAGAGTCTGCAGTCTTAAAGGGAGTGTGCTGAGTTTGAGTCCTACCTTTACCACATGGAATTATTATAGTGAGACGAACACTGTTAAGGCAAACACACATTAAGGCATTAAAGTAAAATAATTAAAAAGAAAAACAAAGAAAAAATAAAGCAGAACTTAAAAGTGAACCATCTTTTTCCTTGATTATTTCTTACAGCCTTTTGCAGCTTTAGCAGTGATTTATGAAAAAATGCCCCATTATTCCTAGCACCTTGGCCTAGTGTGGTTTCATTGTGTGTCTCTGCAGCAGCATGCTGTGTTAAGTCATTCAAACCACTGTGGCTGATTGAAAACACAGAACAGCGTGAAGTGCTGAAGGTCTTTTGTTAAGTCGCTGATGACTGACCATCCATGAGTGCAGCTTTTCTTAGCAGAAGGTCTGGCTTTTTTTTTTTTTTTTTTGATGCTATTGGTGTAGCCATGGTGTGTGTGTGTGTGTGTATATATATATATATATATATATATATATATATATATATATATATATATATATATATATATATATATATATATATATATATATAGTGCTCTTGCTTCACAGCAAGAAGGTCGCCGGTTCGAATCCCGGTTCGGGCACGGTGTGCCTTTCTGTGTGGAGTTTGCATGTTCTCCCCGTGCATGCGTGGGTTCTCTCCGGGTACTCCGGCTTCCTCCCACAGTCCAAAAACATGCTCACTAGGTCAAGTGGAGATTCTAAATTGCCCGTAGGAGTGAGTGTGTGCGTGAATGGCTGTCTGTGTCTCTGTGTGTCAGCCCTGCGATTGACTGGCGTCCAGTCCAGGGTGTACCCTGCCTCTCGCCCTCAGCCAGCTGGGATAGGCTCAAGCTACCCGCGACCCTGAACAGGAGAAGCGGTATAGAAAATGGATGGATGGATATATATATATATATATATATATATATATATATATATATATATATATATATATATATATATATATATATATATATCGCAGGACTTTGGAGAAGGAGATGTAAAGAGGCTACTATCTGATGATATAAATTGTCATCCGCATGCTAGCTAGCCAGCTCTCTGAAGAAGGATGCAGACCTTTTACAAAAAGTAAACTTGTATGAGTCTCCTTGAGTGACAAACAAGCTATGCTTGAGTTGTAATACAGTGGGATCATCATCTAAAATTTCATTCAAGGTGGCATTAAAAAGGTCTTAAAAAGTCCTAAAGTTGACTTGCTGAAACCTGCAGATACCGTGGTAGCTTATGCATGTAAGGGGAGCTGTGATTGCGTGTCAGCTGTCGCTTGATGGATGTGATCAGTGCATGATGGGCGAGTGTCTGCTTCAGAGGTGATCTATAACCAGCAAAGTGTCATCTAATAGCTCAGAGGAATAACATCACTATTCAGGACAAAGAGAGCCCAGTTCAGGACAAGTCACTTGGTTCAATATATGGGACATCCCGAGGGAGCAGAAGGAGACTCTGGAGGTTTTTTGTTATGAAATATTAATATTCATGTTGGATGTAGTGGCAGCTGTCAAAGATACTATTACTGTGTGCTAACAGGTATGTTTTAAAACAACTTTAAGGGTATATATGAATGATTTATTTTAATGAAGTCTTTATCCAGTCTCCTTCAAGACAGAAGGATACATTTCTAATGGCTTGTCAATTAAAGGACTGGAGGACTGAGTGATTCCTTTTTTTTTTCAGTCTATGAAGTGTAGCCTCCTTTTTCTGTCGGAGAGCTGAAGGGAGCTGAAAGGATGTGGATGATTATACATAAAAAGCTTACAGAACACCTGAGGAAAAGATTTGTGTCCTGTGCGTCACTTCAATTCCAATTTAGGCTACTAGGCCACTTGATTAAGGTATGAGGAAGCATGTGGTTAAACGTACCAAACGAATCAATGCATTCCACCATGAGTCAGCTTCAAGTCAGGATTTACATTTTATGCATTAAGCCAAGAATACTATCTTGTCGAGCATTAACCACACATTGTTGGTTGCATAAACAGCCTTTAAAAACATAATTCATGCCGTAGCTGCAAGGAGTGGATTTTGTGGAAGAATCAATGCCTTGTTTTGAATGTGAATGTTTATAGACTTAGAATTTTCTGTGAACAGCTAACATGCTGTGCTAATCAAGAATGTACCCATCCATCAATTTTCCCAGTCAAACACATCTGCTAAAGCGAATCCTTGTTATTTGAATGCAACTTTTGTTACGCATTGTTGCATTTACATTTGTTGGACAAACGTAAATCGCACATAACTGCTCACTGTGCGAGAAGAAAAAAGGGTGACTCTTCTCGATTGAAGAGGGGGACAACTTTCAACCAGCCTCCTCAACGTTTACAATCTGCCTGCTGTTTCTGTTTATGAGCGCATCATGCTGCAAAGAACGCCTCAGTTCGTGCAGTAATCAAGGCGAGATTGTGTTTGTATGAGTGAGCGGCTGGATATCGCTACTTTATCAGAGAGTAATCTGTTTGCATTGCTCCAAATTGTTCCCTCTTGACATGTCATCACTCACACACATGCACAACACATACTTGTGCACACAGATGCCCACACACTCCTGCGGCCCCTCCCCTCTAGACCCTCTACTTTGGCTGTTAGTCTAATTTATGAGGTGCCGTTAATTTGGCCTAAACGCTCGTTGCGAGACCTCCCTCCTCTCTCATCCCTTCATCTCTGCATCCCTCCTTCTCGTCCTCCTCCTCATCAGTCACTCGGCAGAGTAAATCAGAGGGGTGGTATTGCACAGCAGGCAATACATAGACTGGACACCTTGACTAATATACCGCTGTCCTTCTCCCTCTCTCTCCCCCTCCCGATGTCTGTCCCTCTCTCTCTCTCTCTCTCTCTCTCTCTCGCTCTCTCTTTTTCTCCATCTCTTTTGCCTGCTGTCTAAATCAGATTTGGCTCCTCTCCTCTCCTTTCCTCTGTTCCTCTTTGAGTCACTTCTTCCTCATGTGCAGCTACACTTCTTTCCCCGCTCCCTGTGCTTTCTCTCCACTCTCCTCCTCCTCCTTCTTCCTTCCACCCACTGTCTCCATACTTTTGTCCTGCTCTCTCCGTCTTCACTCCCTTACCTTGCCTCGTTCCTCCTTGCCTCCTCCCCCATCCTCCTGTTCTCATGTTAGGTGTAAATTTAGAACAGAAGGCATGAGGGGATGCTTTGTATATGTGTGTGTATTTCTGCCTCTGTGTGTGTGTGTGTTCGTGTGTGTGTGTGTGTGTGTGTGTGTGTGTGTGTGTGTGTGTGTATGTGTGTGTGTGTGTGTGTGTGAAAGACAAACTCCACATGAAAGCTTCTCAGAGTCCCCGTACAGTGCTCAGATGGGGCTGATTAAAAACCTAAAGCCTTGGTTTTTCATCCACATTTAAGGATTCACATAAAAATCGGATACAGTGCACTCACACACACACTTACACACATTAACACGCGCACTCCCACAAGCATTTCTAGCCTCATTATCTGCCTCTTATTTCTCTGTTTTTGCTTCTTCCCTCTTCCTTTTCTCTCTCTCTCTCTCTCTCTCTCTCCGTCATAAAGTAACTGAAGGTGATTCTTCCTGATGTGTTGGAAGTGAACAGAAACAACATTTGAGACTCCCCCATCACTTTACGCCACACTGTCCCCTCTAATTCTAAACATCACACACACTGGGGAGTTAGCCTGAGCTGGACTCACTGTTCTGCACACCTATATATCCCTCTCCACCTCTCCTGCTCTCTCTTTCCATCTCTTGCCGTCTCCTTCTCGTTCTCCTCCTCTTCTCACTCTTAATTGTTTGGTGTTTCCTGTTTGTTTTCCTCCTTTTACCTCTCATTTCTCATCTTTCACAGCCTCACTTTCTCTCTCACACACAGAGCCCATCTCTTGTCTTTCCTCCTTCCTTCCTCCACCTTCCTCGCTCTTCTTCAAATTCCCTGAGCACAAAGGGTTTAGCTACCTCTCAATAAATGTAACAACATGTAGCCTCCTATTCTCTAGATCTCACTGTGCACCTTCTCTCTCTTTCTTTTTGTCACTTCTTTCTCTCCCTTGATGGGCTTCCTACTGGTGCACACTTCCAGTCACAAGACAAAGCACACTACCTCTTCTTTATCCCTTTGTGTATTACATAAAGCTGCAATGCTATCATTAAGCCAGAACAATTTAAAATACCCCCTCATGCTATATAAAGATCAGACCGTCTGTGGAGCAAAGAATTCTCTTAATTAGAATAGAAAAGAAGCAGACAGAAATGGGAATTGAAAGGATGATATCCATTTCAGAGTTTATGAGCAACTATTCATTCATGTCATAGACATTTTGACATACTTACTTTTATGGTTTAAAAAACATATTTATTGCAGCAGAAGCAGCTTAGAGCTAAACTTTCAATCTGTGATGTGAGGGTAAACACCTGCAGCAATGTTCAGCATGACGTTGCAAATGAACACCAGCAGCAAAGAGCAATTTTTTCCTTAAATTAAAAACAAAGTGGCATCGATATTTTATCTGATTTAAAACCGGGCTGCAAAATGTACCAAACGAACTACCCGAATGTGGTTAATATCGAGCATCATTTGAATCAGACAGCTCCAGGGGTTTGTTTTAGTCTCCAACAGTTTCTATTTGAATATAATTCTTGATTCAGCTATATTCCCTCTAAAATGGAAGTGTTTCACTAAATTCAACAATAACACTTCACCAAATGAAAAAGAGACCCAAACTTTGTGGACTGAAATGTTGTACAACAGTTCCTTTCAGTGGGGGCTCTCGTTGACCTTGAAAACAGCACGACAGGTTGTTACGAACTGTCTGAATTGTATTGAAGGAAAAAAAATGGTGATAAAACACCAAAATCCAGTTGGAAGTAATATCTCTGATTTTTTTTTTTTTTGCTTTTGCAGAATTATTACTTACATCTCTAGATCAGAATGTTTAAATTTTAAATTAGTGAAATGTCAAATAATCGATTGGTTACCTGTGAGGATGCACCGGTTGTGATTTTCTTGGATAATGTTGATCACAATGTCAGGAATTATAAATGAGCCAATAGCTGATCATTGTACCCATATTTCATTAAGTTACGAAAATTGTTGTTTTTATCTTTCTAATCACTATTATTTCACCCTTTAATGTAGATTACCAATTATTCTTCATTATAAAACACAAGAGATGTTTTTCATCATTTTAGTATCATCGTCATCTTTTCATAGCAGCTTAGTGTTTTGGTCAAATGTCAGTGATAGGATATGAAAAGGTATACTAAATGAATATTTGTGAGTCTGTGTGTGTGTGTTTTTAGGTTTTAATTTGTCATAATCCCAACCTGATTCAGCCTCATCAGCTCTTCTGTTTGTCTCTCGTTAGCCTCACAGCATAATTGCCTCAGCATATGTGAAGGTTTTCAGAAAAAAGAAGAATTTTTTTGTTAATTTGAGAATTTGATATTTGTTAATTTATTTCATAAAATATTTTTATTAAACATTTATAATTATTATTATTTATTTTATTTACATTTTATTGACTTACACAATTATAATATGTGGCTAACACAATGCAAAATGTGCCATTTGATCTAGACTTTTAACGTTTTTAAGAAATATTACCTTATTAGCAAAAACGATTCGGCTGGAAGCATTTCATGAAAAAACATCATTTTCAATTTAGCATATTTACAATTTTTTATACTGATAAAATCTGTGATACATTACGCCCCAGTAGAGATATTTAAAAAGGATAGAATACACTAAAAGATTATTTTGATGTTTCATGCTCTTTAAAATCGAGGATGTTTCTTCACTGTCTTAGTCAGAACTGCTTTATTTTTTGGTTTACATTATGAACTCGATCTTACGTCTGAGTAGTGGAATTAAATTCAGCAGTAAATAGATTCAGGTCAGGTTCTTTGGGATCAGTAGCATAAATCAGGAGTTATCAGCTCCCGGCGTAGCCGGCAGTCAGGTAAGTGCAGGATGATGCATTATTATCCAAGGGAGACATTTTTCCTCTCTAGATCCTGACTTGATTTTTGGGATCCTTGGGCACATTTCTGATTTCTCTAGAGACGAGCTTTCAACACAGACATTAAAGATGTGGGAATGTATGGATGAATGCACAAACAGCACAGTAGTTTAACATCTTACCATTTAAATGATTGATAAATGATGATGAATGTATTGACAGCCATGAAAAGTGCAAATCATTTATGAACTGAGTGTCTCTTTCTGCAGAATCCATTAGGTGTGTGTGTGTGTATGTGTGTGTGTGTGTGTGTGTGTGTGTGTGTGTGTGTGTGTGTGTGTGTGTGTATACATGTGTGTGCATCCCAGTGAGATCACCGGGAGGCAGTCCAAGTGTCTCCGGCTGAGCCATATCCACTCATAGTGTGTGTGTGTGTGTGTGTGTGTGTGTGTGTGTGTGTGTGTGTGTGTTTGTGTGTGTTCAGTCAGCCACACACACGACAGATAGAAGCACCAGTCTGCTCAGCCCTCCAGTCGCACCAATGTAATCAGACCTCAGCAGCCATAAAGCACCAGCTATGGACATTTGGCCCAACATGCATACGCACACACACACACACACACACACTACACACACACACACACACACACACACACACATACACACACACACATACACACAAACATGGAAGCACAATCCTGTGTGCTGATACACAAATGAATTCCAATGTAGAGTCATTTTGCCAGCCCCACAAACAAATCCTATTGCTACACAGTAACACACACACACACACACACACACACACACAAACACACACACACACACACACACACACACACACACACACACACACACATGTAGACCAATGCACAGGGACACACATGAAGCATCGTCACAAGCCACATGTAAAATTTAGCACTGTTACTCTGGCTAATACATATCTGTACACTGTGACACATACATGAAATCACACACTCACACACACGTTACTCAGACAGAAGCTGCGGGTGTGTGTTGGTGGTCTTCCATAAGTTAAGGCTCTGTGCCCAAGGAGCTTAGCTCAACATGTCCCAGTCTGCTGGGGCAGGAAGGATGTCTTCAAGCCCAGGGGGGATCTTCATCATGTAGCTCATCCTGCCAACAGCCATTATACATGTGTGTTTGAGTGCATAGTGTGTGTGAGTTGTGTGAATGTTTGTGCCTTTATCTCTCTCTCTCTCTCTCTCCCTCTCTCTCTCTCTCTCTGTGCTATCACTCTTTCAGCACCTCCATCAGTGTCTGTTTTCACCCCTTCACCAGCGCCTGCATCTCAGGCCATTTTGTGTCTGTTTGTCTTTTTGTTATCTTTTGTTCTCCTCCTCTAAACAGTAACACTCAACATCTCCCTCTGCTCTCTCTTCTCTCTCTCTCTCTACCTCTTCCTCTGTCTCTCCAGCTTTGTGATGTGAACGATGGTGGATGACTGTGCTTTAGGAGATTTACTGCTGGATCCCGTCTCTGTCAGGTGTCGAGACTAAAGCAGGGGGGAAAAAAAAGAAAGCAATGAGGAGGGGGAGCAGCAGATGGAAGATAGAGCAGTACACAGGGAGATGAGGAAGAGGGAGAGGGAATGGAATCAGAGGATGAGGGTGAAGAAAGGGATGAGAAAGAAAGGGGCTTATGTGGGGAGAACAGAAGAAGAAAAATGTGAACAGATTGTAGAATGGAAAGAGAGGCTACACTATGTTTTTTAAAACAGTCTCTGAATATAATTTGACAGAGCCAGCCTCCCCTTCGCTTTTATACTTCAGCATAAACACAGTCAAACACTTTGAAACACAAGCAAATGAGTTCATGCTGTCAGTTTCAGGTGCATCAAGCTCTACAGGAGACAGTTTGAGTTCCTTGGTAAATGTAAAGATTTGCTGATTTTCATTTTAAACTCTTCTTGGGGAGGTGCTCTGGGTTCTTTGTGAGGGGTCAAAGTTCCAGCGTGAGGGTCACTGTGAGTGCATTAACCCACTAATAGACCGTTTGCACACTTTAATGGCCCCCAAGAGGAAACAGACTTATACATCTTCAAAGGCCAGACTATCTCCCTCACTCGGAAGCTGAACACATACATTCACAGATGGACACAGTCTTCTTTCTATGCTTGTGAGGACCATTGCTTTTTTTTTTCTTTTGTATACTGAAGTAATTACTCAGCAGCAGTTACAGGGTGCATTTATTACTGAGGGGGTGGTCCGTTTGATCAGTCAATAGAAAATTAAAGTAGACCTGCTATTAATACAGCATCTCTTTTTGATTCATAGTAGTATTTGTTGTCACCAGATACTACAGTTTCTTTCTTTTAGATGATGTAAGCATTGATAGCGGTTCCAGATGCTGAAAAGTTTGACAGGTTTTACAAATTATTGCATGAGTACAAAATGATGCGCTGTTTTAGTCACCAGTCATGTTCGCTGCAAGAGTGGCAGACTTATTGTTTCCTTTCTTAAAGACCTATTACAGTGCTGACAGTGGGACAATAGGCTGCTATGTAGAGGGTAATGTAGAGTTAAGTGGTGCCTACACAAATTAGAATCCTGAAAGGGTGAGCAAGACCCTGAAGCGAAGCAAAGTTACTTTGCAGCAACGGGCAACTTAGAGATGCACTCATTAGCTCTGCTGCTGTTGTCTGGATTACAGAACAGGATTTTACTCCACTTTTCCCAATCAGAGATGATTATGGCTCAGTAGGCTGCCCTCACATCTGTGCCAAGTTTCATTTGCTGACTCTCAAGACCAGCCTGAGATGCCACAATATTTACACATTTAAAATACGAACAGAAACGTACGCTTCTGCCACCGCAGACAGTCAGAGGAGAAAGAAATATATTAGGACTCCTTTCCACTGATTGGTTTGCCATGATCAGGTTGTCCCTCTTGTCTGTTTTGGTTTTGAGAAGTTGTTTTGGTGATTTCAATCAGTCAGAATCAAGTCTTTAATACTGCTTGGTCATAAGTAAAAAGGCTTGCTAACAGCAAGAACCAGGGGCTAGCTTGTTTCTGTGAAATGGAATCACAGAGTGAGCAGAAGGAGTCTTGTACCACCCTGAGATTAAGGAATGATTTTATTGTTTTCAGAAGATTTTTATTTATTTATTTTTTTAAATAGTCTCGATTTAAGTTGCGTTCATTGTAATGGTTAACTCTGTAGCCTTCTTTAAAGAGGGTTTATAATGCAGTCCTAAATTTTAAACTCGAATACAAAAGATAAATGCTGGATGTTTCTACTAAAAATGTGTGCGGCTTTTTAAACTGCTACAAATTCACATTTTGTAGAAATCACCAAATCTGTCTATAAACTGCTCAAAACAGTCCATTCTAAAAATAGAACACGATCTTCGCAAGACTTCCTGAAATGATGAGGTCCTTACATGAGGATCGCTGAAATGGTTCTTAACATGTTGGAAGGACCAGGCCTCAAACACTAAAGTCTGCCCATAGCTCTGACCCAGACTGGCCCCCAAAGAATTTGGCCAATCAGAGGGAAGAGGGTTTGTTGAGTGGGGTGCCTTTAAGAGACAGCAGCTAAAAAAAGCATTTCAGACAGAGGCTGAAGTAAAAGTTTTAAAAATCACCTGTGTGTGAAAAATATGGATTTTTTGATAGCTGTAAATCACGTAAAGCTACTATGGCAGTATCAGAGGTAGAGAATATAGTTTTACAGGGCTCCAGATGATCATTTTGAGTTGCTTGAACTGGTGCGCCTTACTCCTTTTTAGGTGCAGCGTTCAATTTAGGTGGAACCAAATTTTTTATTGCGTCGCCTTTAACGCCATAAGGTCACTTTTTTATCGCTCTCCATAACTTTTGTATAGTGTAAATAATTTTAAACAAGAATAAAGTGCAGATAAATGCTTGTCTTATTTGAAGCACATTTATATTAAATTTTAAAGAAATGTTTAAAGAGCTTCACTGAGCTGAAAATGAACGTTTCAAACTAAAACAGAAAGCAAAATAAAACATTTCCAAATGTATGTGCCTGTGCTTACAGTGCTTCATTGAACTGATTTGACATCTTATCCATTTTTTGTCATGAGAAGAATTTCTGATTTAAATTTGGTGAAGAGCAGTTCTTCTTTATCAGTGTTGTATGCAACATCAGTGTGTCCTCTAAGTTTACAGGCTGGTGGGGGCCTCGCCTGTTTTTGGCATAATTTAAAGGTTTATCATTTTATCTGGGCTTAAAAACTGTTTTGAGTTTTTAGACTGGCTGATGCAAATTTATGTATAAAACATTGTTATACCAAAAACAAACACTGGAATAATATATCTACACAATCATAGTTACTCATAGTTGTTAAGTAGAGAGTGAAGTTAAAGAGGATAAATGTTAATAATTTGTACATTCAGCTAATTTGCACACCCTGGCCACCCCTACCTATGTCACTGCCCTCATTGAGCCACCCCAGTTGGAAACTCTGGACACGCCCCTGCATGAAAATGAAAGCCACAGGCTGTCAGATATGTTCAACAAAACCTGAAGGAAAACTCCTGTGTTGATTTTTAAAAAATGAGAGGAAAGATGACCAAACTTAAACTTCGGCTTGTGCTGACTTTATATATGGATAAAAACCTGGAAAGCGCAATCAAACGAAAGTTTTCTCCTTGACTCACGAGATATTTATGTTGTGACAAGTGCATCATTACAACATATAAAACAAAGAGTTAGATGATAACACATCTGTAAACACTGGTAAATGATCATAATAAGCATGAAATATATTTTCTCCATTAACTGTGTGTCTTATGTGCATTATGCAGAGCACTGAGAATTGTAAACGTGCTACCATATAGCAACAGAACAACATGCCATCACTACGATATGACCCTACCATGAGGGTGAGTTCGGTCACAGGAGAACACAGATAGATGATGTGCTTGCAAAGGTATCTATGTTTTCACCCGGGCAGCGTTCAGCGCATCAGTGCGACCTACAAAAAATGTAATTTGCTATCTTACGTTATGGTCACGTGTGGCTTAATTGGTTGTACTCTGGAGCCCTGTCTTATAAAAGGACATCTCATTGCCAGTGACAGTGAAATAAAGCAAAGTTAAAAGAAACATGCTGTAATTACCCTTTCTCTCATTTAATGTTCAAGTTTCATGTGCACAGATCCCTATTAGCTGCTATCAAGAAGTTGTTTATAAGGCGCCACTGCTCTTCATCCTTGGAAGCCAAAAATAGCACTGCATCAAAGCACCACAAGGGGCTGCGCTCATGTGGGCGTGTGGCTACAGGTACCAGTGTGGAGATGAGATATAAAACCAGGAAGTCCAGACTGAAGCGTTATCACACAACGAGACACAGCACAGCAGTTTAAATCCCTTTGAGGGAGGATTTTACAACTCTTATCACTTCAGCACTAATTTGGTCTTCAGTCTAGATGCATCTGAGACAGTCAGTTGCATTAGCATGTTGTAGCAAAGTATAGCAAGACTACACAATCACAAGACACACTGTATATACAGCAAAGCAGTTACGTATGTACATGAATCATAGAGATGATGTGCATGCAGGCTCCTGCGGTAATACGTCTTCTGCAAAGTGATGGTTTGTCATCAGATGTGACCCTGTGGTGCATTTATTATCAGATCTGTTATCTCCATCACTCGAGGCCAAGCTTTCACTATGTTATTCTTTCAGTGACAGAAAAGCTGGAAGAAATGTTGAAACGGTCTGGACACCTATGCCTTTAAAATTTGACCCCTTTCCTTGAGCGCTCCGTAACAGTTTTCCATGAAAGGGAATAAGAAGAGCAAACAATTATTTAAGTGTGCAATAAAGAGTTTATGTCTCTGTTGAGATGACATGAAGACCTACCAAAGCAGAGCTTTGAGGATTGAGTTGCATCAAAATTAGATTGAGTAATCAGCAAATGTTTGATTCAGGGGCTATTTTTTCATTCGTGAAATTATCCACTGCAGCCAGACATTGTTTTTTCCAAAGATTTGAGAGTATTCAACTAGTTTCTTAAATACATTATTTAAGTTGTTCTTAATTTATTTTTCATACATTTCTGACAGTTTTTTCTTTTTTTTTATATTGCAGCCCAGTTTCAGTTAGAGATGTTTTTGTTCCAAAAGATGTAAGGCAAGTTCATTAATAGACCTAAATTTCAATGAAAGACCGATATAAAGTGATATCCATGGTTAAAAACAGAACATTAAGAACTGTTTCAGTCTATTAAGTGGCGGAAAACCTATGGCTTGAGAAAAGGGACCATAACATAAATGGATGCCACACAGAATCAAGGTGTTCTTGCTGTGCTTCAGTTATAGTTAAGAACCCCAAATATACAAAGAAGAAGAAGAAAACAAACTGAAGGAAACAAAGGAGACTGGCCCAGCCATTCAGTGTGTTGTCGCTCCCAGCAGCTCCCCTCAAACAAACTATCAATGTGAAACCAAACCCAAGGAATGAAAGCGATAAACTGGAATAACAGAAGACTACAGCCCAAACTAATACACAACAAATTAAAATACCAAAAGCCAAGAATTAAAAATATGTTGCGGCAAAAAAAAAGAAAAAAAAAAAACATGCTTCTACAAAAACAGGCCCCCCAGATCAGCAAAGTCCCGTGTCACAGATTCTTTCTTCTATTTAAGATTATGGCCATGACAAGTTTGATAACTTCTCTTTTTTTGTGAATCAGGTGTACACAACACATAACATTGTTAACAGATGTGTTGTACCAAATTTTAATTAAGTTAATTTTTTAAAATCCAAACCAAAATTGAAAACATGAATACTTGGACATAATTCTGCACAATAACATCTCACTGGATTAGAGAAACAGTTTAAAAAAGACAATTTTAAGTTGTTTAATTAGATTTTAAGTTTGTAACCTGTTCGACTAATTAATATGGAGGATTTAGGGTTTATGACTAATACTGCACCTGTAAAATTGCAGGAGCTCACATAGATTTGGCTTCACTCTTTGAGCTGTCATGTCGTTCATCTCTTTGTACAAGCAATGGTTTCTGTAAACTTTTACTAAATCACGTAAAAGTTTTTTTTTTTTTTTTTTTTATTCAAAACAGTCATAATTAAGACATGTATGTCCGTTTAAAAAAACAACAAGAATTATGATCACAAAATCACAATTGATTTTCCTGAAATAAAAGTCACAGACTCAAACAGTGTGTAACAGTTTAACAGTTTAACTTTGTAAATATGTGTATGTTCAAATGAGTACATCACATGCTGTAATGAAATTAGAGAACCAAAGAGAGGCGATGTATTGGGAGGGAGAGCAGAACCAGAAATGGTTGGAGGCACCCATCTGTTATAGAAAAAGAGGAAAGACATTCTGAAAGACAGACAGAGTGGTAAAAGAGAGAAAAAAAAAGAGAATCAGACAGGAGGGTAGAACCGGGGGGGCTGACAAACTGCAAGCAGTGCGTGAGTGTACAGACACAGGCTGTGAGACAGACAAAAAAAGTGGGGGAAGCGACAGAGCAGAGAGAGGAAACAGAGGGGAGACAGGGATGGGAGGAGAGAGTGAGAGACAGGCAGCCTGAGAGAGTGACAGAGTGCCGTCCTGAGAGAGTGTGTGTGTGGGTGAGTGTGAGAGCAGCGCAAGCTTACTCGTCTGTCAATCTCAATCTGTGATTGACACCTTGGGGTCCGGAGCTCCATTCTCAGCCCGCCAGCTCTTCCTGTCAGGATGTAGGGCATAGGGTCACACACACACACATATACACATACACACTGACACACAGCAAATACATAAAGAGAAGGTTACGGGCTTTTGAGTGTGAGCTCTGTGATGGACACACATATTCTCACGTCAGAGAATATGGTGTCATTGTAAAACGTGCATATGTGTGTCTCTATGAGTCGAACTACACAAACACACACACACACACACACACACACACACACACACACACACACACACACACACACACACACACACACACACACACACAGGCAGGGTCTATTAGAGGTGAGGTCTCCTGAGTGGTCCACTCTTGCTGACTGGGCCTTAACCTTTGACATATGAACTTTGACCTTTATACTGTCAGCAATACATCTTTTCCCAGGACCTATCTTTCACATAAAACTGTCTTCGTAAGTACGTTTGAGTAAGTGTGCTTTTCCATGTGTCTGTGTGTGTGTGTGTGTGTGTGTGTGTGTGTGTCTGTCTGTCTTCATGCTTTTTGTTTATGCACTCTAGCTGGCCTATGATTTATCTGCCTGCTCTTTATTTTCTCACCCTTTCACAGACAAACGTTATCATAAACCAGAGCCCGTATTAGCAAGCATAGAATTGCTAGGATTACACATTTTAATACTTAGACAAATACACACACACACACACACACACACACACACACACACACACACACACACACACACACACAGGCAGATCATTGTCCTTTGATACAGGATAAGACAGTAATGTGTCTTCTTAGTGTGTGTGTGAGTGTGTCCGTTTATGTATTAAAATAAACTGTGTTAGCTCAACACAGCCAGAAATGGGCCTTTGTTTCAGCTTTTTTTTCTATCAATGCCCTCAGCAGCAGCTGAGGTTTTGTCTGTTTTAACGCAGGTTGATCAGTCCTAAAAATTCTATGCATTTACTTCAAGAGCACACTAATATCCCAATAGCATTTCTTTGCCAAGTCTGTATCCGCTTATCACGTCACTTTTTTTCCATGTCAAGTCTTGTAGATTTCTCTATTGTAGAAAGCAGTGTTGTATCTTTAACCTCTTTTTCCATTTTTTAGTTGATTGACTTTTTTCTCACAACAAACAGTTAAAAGAAACATGCTGTAGTTACCCATGCATGTTTTTAAATCCTCTAGTTTTTGTGCTTTTGAAAGAACACAACAGCCCCACGACATAACACTTTCATTCTTCATTTTATAAAGATTCACAAAGCCAAGTCACAGCATAACGCATCAGAAAAGTGTTAAACTACAAGGACTTTAAAGCTTCAAGCAGCATGTTGCAACAAATCAATAGGTTTGTGCAAATGCACTGCAGTGGACCAAGTAGATGTGTAATCACAGGGGAATGATTTCTGTTGTTTATTATTTTAAAACACTTTATTCCATGAAGGGACTTATTTCCAAATGCAATAACTTACAAACATAACAACTCGACTTTAATCTGACATTGCTGTGTATCATAATATTATTCACTCTGTCCTTGCAGCTAAGTGACATCTCATTATTTTTGTATAAGTCTTTCTTTCATTGTGAAAGTCAAGCACAAATGTTCTGTAACATATGCATAGAATTAAAAACAATCTACAAAAGACACTGTCAAACCAGAGGGGAAATTGCTGCATGTAATGAGAGTGTTTTTTTTTTTTTTTTTTTACTAGCAAGACATGAGGAGTTTTTATGCATTGTTATTTTTAGAACACTTAACACGAGTTGAAAGATTATCACGTTTATAACCTTGTCATGTCCATGTGTATTTTTCACAGGCTTTTAGATTTGTCAGGGGAAAAAAAAAGAAGGTTTCAGCAGTCACAGCAGTGTATTGTTCTTTAAAACTGCAGAGTAACATTGATTTTCTGGCAATGTGTGCTAATGATGCTCTCAAAGATATGGACACCAGTGTGCTGCCATAAGTCACACATCATTGGAACCAGATTTCTCAGTTTAAGGATTATGTTCTTTTTTATGTAGATATATGTAGATATTTGAACATCATAGATAAAGCCAGAAGTGCTATGTTATACATCCTGGCCATTTAAAGCTCCACTGAGAAGTTTTTAGCTGCTTGTTAAACAAATTGAAATTGGCAGCAATGCGTCTTTATGAGCCACAGCAGCAAATGGGACCATGAGCATAAACATTGATAATTTCTATGCTGTGATTTTTCACTTCAGAAACTGCTGGCAGGGGGTTGGTGCTAGTTTTAGAGATGAAGTGCATGCTGCCGAAAGTGCCTCTTGCACATTTTTCACAGGCTAAGTTTTTCCTGTTTTACATTCCGCACAAAGTCAGTGGAGATAAAAGGTAGCACTTTGTCCTCCAGGGGGCACCAAAATCAACAATGACCAAACATTGTTCAAAGGAGCGTTAACGACCAGATAAAGATTATGTTTTGTTTGTTTTACAAATTGAAAACTTTGAGCAGATGAGTTTGAGGTTCACGCAATCTGAGGACATAAAGTGAAGACAAACAAATAATAAATAAATAAAATACAGCTATGATGACAGTTTTAAAATCACACAAATGACACATTTTTCTAACGGGTATTGCTTAACACCTGCATGAAAAGTGGTGTGAAGATGACTGATCTGCAGTAAACAGCTTTCATCAATGGAAGAAGTGATGCACTGATGCATGTTGAGACTGAGTAGGTTTCATTCCTTTTTAAATTTCACATGTATAAGCACATACTCACTAATGAGAGGAAATGTCCATCTGGCAGTCTCTTCGTGTGTGTGTGTGTGTGTGTGTGTGTGTGTGTGTGTGTGTGTGTGTGTGTGTGTGTGTTTAAGCATATATGGATGTTCGTGTGTGCACCAGTAGGGGTTTGTGACTAATGGGGTCATTATTGATGCTGAGTCAGGATTACTGCTGATTGCAATGGCTGGATACCGACCTAACGAGTACACATTCATTCTCTCTCTCTCTCTCTCTCTCTCTCTCTCTCTCTCTCTCTCTCTCTCTCTCTCTCTCTCTCTCTCCTTTCCCTCTCCCTTCCTCTCCCTCTCCTTTATCTCTTACACACACACACACACACACGCACACACGCACACAAACACTCACACACATTTCATTTCTTTCAGGCTCTCATAGGTGCACTTATGCACATAAACCTCCAACCTCAGCTAATAAACTCACGCACCCAGATGTAGCTTCACAACCTCTCAAGACTTCCCTTATTCTCTCTCTCTTTCTCTCTCTCTCTCTCTCTCTCTCTCTCTCTCTCACACACACACACACACACACACACTTACTGAAGATGCCATAAGCTCTAAATATAGACAGACAGGTGGTAGTTATGTTGTGTTAAGTAACCAGTCTCTTTTTCATCAGTACGAGTGCTACTAATTATCTTCACACTTGCACAGGCATTAATCAAAGGAGAGACGTTAGTAAGCATCATTTTACTATTCATTTCTAACATTTAACCTTCAGGAGATAACATTTTAATTTTTCAGGAGTATTAAAGCTTCTTGGAGCTTCTTCTGTGAGATATCTGTTATCCTGAGTGCAAAGGCAGATCACTTAAGTGCCTCTTAATGCACATCACTGAGAACTAACTGGGGTTAAATGTGAAAATGTGGTTGAAAATTGTGAAACGTAATACCCAAGATCAACCACTTTTCAAGCGCCTGAAATACAATGAGATCAATGCCACATAAAACAATTTTGTTTTTTGTTTTTTCTTTTTTTTATAAGTTGGACGTGAAAGCAGGGCAAAAATTGTTATTGTGCAGGCAATTCTCCAAAGTACTTTTGCAGCTGTAGTTAAAACCCTGTCTTTGTAATTCTATAATACCAATGCAATTTGTTTTTCATTTAAACCATAAATACAGCATTTTGTGAGCTGTTTGATGTTTACAGGAAGGATCACAAACATTGTAAAGGGAATAGGGATGCACCAATATGGAAATTTTGGCTGATACCGATATTCACATTTCTGTTATGGTTGATAACTGAGATTAACCAATATCGATATATGTTAAAAATAGAAAGTAAAGTTTTCTGAGATGATAAAATTTTGTACAGAGTGAATATCATGCAAACTGAATTTTTGAATGTCTTCCTTTATTTTCAAAAGGTGTTTCACTTTCAGACAAGAACGTTACAGGGTTACCATAAACGCAAGTAACCAACAGTGGTACTTTTTAACAGCCCTCACAACTTGTAGCAAGTGTGTAATTAAACTCTCAACTCACAAAACTCCTGTGAGAACGTCTGAATCATAACTTACAAAAAGGATCATGAATCAAAATAAAATCTTGACAATGTTACCGTAAAAAACTTTCCAGTATTCATGACTCCCTCCCGACACAAACATGAAGTACACATATACAGTGTGGGAAATAAGTATTTGATCCCCTGCTGAATTTGTAATTTTGCCCACTTACATAGAAATCAACACACTCTAATTTTTATAGTTGTTTACTGTTTATAAGGATAGACAGAATAGTATATAATACTTATAACCAGTAAACAACCATAAAAAGTGTGTTAATTTCTATGGAAATGGGTAAACTTACACATTCAGCGGGGGATCAAATACTTATTTCCCACACTGTATAAACATTGGTTGTTGATATCCACCCAGCTTTACTCATTGGACTGATACTGATATGCTAATAAATAACAAACATCAGCTGATACTGATATTAAGGATGAAATTTTGTGCATCCTTAAAAGGGAGCAGTTGAAGCATTCCCCATAAAGGAGGTAATATTACAGGGCTTGTGCTGGTACTCTGACTTGCGGGTCTGATCAGAAATGGCAGAAAGACCCATGGAAGTGGAATCAAAATGTGTATGTTTTATTTTATTCACTGTCATGCACCAAAAATGTACCCAGGCTTTATGGACTTACAAGACACGACAAAACAAAGAAAACAGAATAGAGCAAAAACAGCAGGAGAAAAAGAAGGAAACAAGTACTGCAATGATCAGACTATGACTAAAAGTTAGTAAAACCCCAGTTGTGCAGTCATTTCTTCTGAGCAATGACCATAACTTAAGTAAATACAGCATAAAGTGTTCTCAGCAGTTGAAATGCATGTAACACAAATCAAGAAAGCTGGCTCTAAAGTCTATCTTGACATAAAAAAAATTCTGCAGTTTCCTGACATTCTCCCAAAGAGCTGACATCTAAGTGCATGATATGATGGGCAGCAGAACAAAAAGTGCTTTTCATTTCCAACCTCTGTCAGATCACACAGAGAACACTTTCTATTCTCCTCTGGTACAGAGTGAAGCAACCAGTTTCCAATGTCAGAGGAAGGAGAGGAAGGATAACACATCTTAGCTGTGCACAGACAGCCCTCTGCACTCAGGCTACGTTATGGGTGACATTGAACTCTGGAGTATGAAACAGACACAGACATCAACAGATCTCACTTGGTAATAGTGGTGAATGCTGGATTCCGAGTTTGGACATATTTTACTGAAGTGACTGGTAAGCTGCTCACTTAAACAATAGTTTAACCACTAATCTACTTTGGAACCACTGTTTAAAGCTATGTGAATGTGTAATAAATCTTAAGCCTTTGTGAGCTTTCAAACATTTTTGAATATCTTTTCAGAGCAGGACATGGATGTCTTTTGTGGTTTATGAGATCGACATCAAAGAATAAAAAACAAGCAAATCCAACCAGAACCACTCATCAAAAAAAGTTTATTATTTGCATGCAATAAGTTAAAAAATATAGGATGGCTTTGTTTTGGGAACTCCCTGCCTGTCCACATGCTTATGTGGAATGTCAAAGCCTGAAGTGGGAAGAGCACACTTTCCCTCTCTTTCATGTGCATACATGAAAAGCTGGCAGGGAGAGCAGCAGCTAAGACCTTCAGGGGGGGACAGAACAGAGCGGGCATCAGTGATAAAACATATGACACTAGTGAAATCAGACACAGCATAAAAGAGACACTGGTGGATAGGGCTGGGACGATATGCTTTTCTCCCAGTTTGATTCTTTTAAGATTTTTGGGGAACCAATTTACTTTAAATTGTGATTCTTTGATATTGGTGATTTTTGTGATTTAACTTCCCTTATTTAACACCAGCCCATGTAAAGTTGAATGATGAAGTCTACATACTACACTCACCGGCCACTTTTTTAGGCACACCTGTCCAACTGCTTGTTAACGCAAATTTCTAATCAGCCAATTACATGGCAGCAACTCAATGCATTTAGCCATGTAGACATGGTTAAGACGATCTGGTGTAGTTCAAACCG
Organism: Labroides dimidiatus; assembly: GCA_030710495.1. NCBI lineage: Eukaryota > Metazoa > Chordata > Actinopteri > Labriformes > Labridae > Labroides > Labroides dimidiatus. The sequence continues at coordinate 16,873,212 of CM061145.1, forward strand.
AGCATCAGAATGGGGAAGAAAGATGATTTAAGTGACTTTGAACATGGCATGGTTGATGGTGCCAGAAGGGCTGGTCTGAGTATTTCAGAATACTCCATGTCATAGAGCTGGAATCATCTCAGACTGGTTTCTTGAACATGACAATGAGTTCACTGTACTCAAATGGCTTCCAGAGTCACCAGATCTCAATCCTATAGAGCTGCTCTGGGATGTGGTGGAATGGGAGATTGGCATCATGGATGTGCAGCCGACAAATCTGCAGCAACTGCGTGATGCTACCATGTCAATATGGACCAAACTCTCTGTTTCCAGTACCTTGTTGAATCTATGCCACGAAGGATTAAGGCAGTTCTGAAAGCAAAAGGGGGTCCAACCTGGTACTAGCCGGTGAGTGTATATCAGGAGCCATATTTCCCCGAGAAATTATTCCTATTCAGAGGATCTGACTTTATGTTACTAGATAGTCAAAGAAAAACATTTCACCCTCTGCTGGAGAAATGCGGTAATGTTTTTTCAACCCAACTTATAAACGAAGCTAAAAAAAAAAGAAAAGAGAAATCAATTTTAAAAATGGAAAACGAAATATCCCGATTCTAAATGTTTATTTGCCATTGAATGAGGATGAAGGATTTATTTATTTTGTCAAAATACTTCTTTTAAAAAAACATATAACAATAAAATGGCACTTTTTGAAGCTTAATCATTGCTTATCTGATAAACAGGTGATCGTTCCGGCTTCAAAAGGTCAACAAAGCTAGATGTTTGTTTTGTCAATGATCTTCAGTGCCTTAAGAGTAAAGATGAGTCCAGATTTGTGTGGTTTGATAAAAAAAAGGTAATATTGGACTGTATGTGTCCACAGTTGGCCATGTGTTCTTGAGCTCATCTGTCCTCTCCAACACAAAATGTCAGTGATCGTGATCACCCAGCCTCGCCATCATGAATAAACAAACATTCACATCAAGATCAATCCCAACATGCAATTACTTCAGTGTATGAAGAATTCATCACACATTTGTGTCCTTTAAAGAAAGGGGGTGGTGGGGTGGGGAGGTCTGACTAGGGTTTCTCTATCTCGTGGTTTTTAACCTCCTGCTGTGATAGTATTCATGTGTGGGTCAGTACGGTACAACAGTAAACCAAATGATTAATATATGGTAAAAATGTTCAGAATTTAACTGAATAATATGAGAATGTTTTGAACAGCTGAGTGTGTTTGTGTTTCCTGTTTGACCGTGCTTCTAGGAGTGACACTCTTAAGCAGATTTACACACTCAGGAATGTTTATTCTCAACAACAAATGTGCAGCACAGCCTCAGGTTTCAATCAAAGAAGGTGTGTGTGTGTGTATGTCTGTGTGCATTTGTGTTTGTGTGCGCTGTATGTGCGATATGATAATGTTCATCGTTCCTGAAAGCCACCACAGTTTCTAAATCAAGTCTTTTATGAGGTTCTGCCGCTCTGGGCAGACCATTAACATTTCATGTCACCCTGCTTCGCTCTCTCTGTCTTACTCCTTTGGGCATTAAAAAGAAATTCCCGTTTCTCAAACAATCCCTGATGCAGTCCACCAGAGAAAACTGATGTGAATGTGCCATGCTAATCACGTCCATGAAATTTCTGTTTTGTGTTAAAAAGAATAAAAACAGCTCCTAAACCTGTGACCCCAAGCTCAACCTTCCCAGAAGTCTGAGGTTGTTGTTTAAATGTTCACATGGACAAAGCGGTTTTTATAGTTCTTATGGAAGAACTGATTTTTTGAAATCAGAGTACAGCCTTAGGGGGGAAATTTTTCTCTTAAGTTTCATCACTTTGCTAGACTTTATTGTCTCTTTCTCTCACTCTGTCCTCACTCTCTTAACATTCAACACTCACTTGTCAGTTCTGAGGTGCAGCTTGCCTTAAGTATCGGGATTCAGCGTGTAAGCTCATCTCATTATCCCTGTTTGCGTGTGTGTGTGCGCGCCTGTGCGTGTGCGTTCCATGTATGAGTGTATTACTGAGTGTGAGAGCGTGAGTGAGTGATGGGTGTGTAAGCCTCCCTCGCTCGCGCTCTGTTTGAAATAAAGCGACAGATAATCGCAGGGCTCTGGCGAAGCGAGCTCATCTGAGCGCCAATCGATACGGGTGCCATAGCTTCAAAGCAACCCTTCAAAGAGGAGAGAAATAGCCATATGCTCTACGTGCTTTGTGTCCGTGCGAGTGAGTGTGTGTGCATGAGAGAGTGTGGATGCTAGTCAGGAGAGGGAGATGGAGAGAGAGGAAAGGAACGAATGGAGTAAGGAGACAGAGTTGGGGAATCTCTATGCAGATGAAACCGTTTTCCTTTAGTGCTGAACATTATCATATCACAGTTGACACGCAAATTGCTGCTGATGTTTCTGTTTAAATTGGACAAAATCATTGTTTCGTTAGCTGGTAATCTCCTGATATTACCGCTCTGTCATGTTTTATTCAGCAAACCGGCAGCAGCTGTGGCCTTTCTTTTTTTTTGCAGAAATGGACTGGGAGACACACACTCACTTAGTCTCACACACACAGACTGAGATCAGGACTGGGAGATAATGTAAGTGAGCGTGTGTGTGCAAAACAAGACAGAAGAAGAGACTTTACAATGTACCGAGAGACAGCGAGAACCGAGCGCTGTGTAGGAAGGACGAGAGAATGACAGAGTGAGAAAGTGAGAGGGAGGTGTCTACAGAGACGTGTTTGTGTGTGAGACGATAGAAGAGGGAGAGTGATCCCCCAGCAGTGCTGTGTTTAGCTGTGACATCTCACCTTCTGCAAAGTGAAAATGAAAATGTATTTTTAAATCGTCAGTGTAAGAGAGAAAACAAAAACTTGTCTGAAAGTTTGTGTGAGCATGAACCAATGTTTTTTTTTCCCTGTAAGCACAAATTTTTAATTGTATAAAGTGCAGATGTGTGTGTGTGTGTGTGTGTGTGTGTGTGTGTGTGTGTGTGTGTGTGTGTGTGTGTGTGTGAGAGTGTGTCTGTGTGTGTGTGTGTGTGTGTGTGTGTGTGTGTGTGTGTATGTGTGTGTGTCAGCATGTCTAATTAACTCAGACAAGCAGGTGTAAAACAGTAATTAATGACACAACTGACTGACTTCATTATCTCCACATGAGCTTCATGCTAGCTACACAATCACACACAGCACAAACACACATGCTAACATATTTTACATCCATCAAACATTACAGCACAAATCCGAAAGTGTGTGTTAACGTCTATCAGTGTGTATTGCAAGCTTGACTTGAAAAATATTAGAGCTTTACCAGAAGTGGGAAGAGTTGACACAATAATCACACACATGCATGCACGCGCGGCTGTTCGGCCACTCAAACACTCATTAAGTTTGCAAATGGACTCATTACTAATGAATCACAAGCTGCTTTAGAACAGGCTGAGCACACAGTAATGGTTTGGCCATCCTCCAGAATACTGACTCTACAACACACTCTTGCACACAACACACACTCGTTGACAGAGATTGAGCGCGAGTGTCCAAAAGCTCCAATTAACATCACACCCTGTGTAAGAGAACAAGCTAGAAATCTAATTACAAGCCCCATGTATGAAGATGGGAAATGTTTAAGCACCTATAGCAGATGCTATGCTAACAGAAACAGTGTTCTCTCTTTTCAGCTCTCTAATTGTAAGTTTTTATGACAGGCTTGTTAGAGTAAATATGGCCGTGTCAATGTGTTATTACCCCAAGTCATTATTAAACCGATCTCTATTGAGTCATCAATACAATTGTGTGATTGGGTAATTCCAGTTTAAACTAGATTGATTTACACTTCAGTGCTCTGCCAGGCCTGAATGAGATTAAATGATATTAGATGCCTCCAAATACACCATGTTGTCATTCACTAAGTGGAATAAATATGTTTCCTATTTGTCTTTTAAGGACTATCAATCTTTTACTCCTGGGAGTCTGCACATAAATAGGTATTGCTGATGCTCTCTCTCTCTCTCTCTCTCTCTCTCTCTCTCTTTGTCTTTGTCTTTCTCTCTTTCTGTCAGCCGGGTGAGTGACTGAGTGAAATGGCCGTGATTGGACAGAGTAATTGGGCCTAATGAATATGTCAACAGCCTGTTTCTTTCCCCCTCCATTAAACACAACTGGATTAGATTTACTGTGCTTACTCTAACAACTTAAAGACTCCATCAGTAGGCTACTTTACACACACACACACACACAAACACACACATCTGCACACACACACACAGATTGGCTTAGCTTAGCTCAGTAGATCAATGGCCTCTTGGTCAATGTCTCCTCCGGGAGGGTAATCTATCTGCTCCTCACTAATGAAACGCTCTGATCGCTCTGCCTGAGTGTGTGAGTGTGCGTCTGTGTGTATGGGTTGGAGTGTGCACTCATGGGTGTCAGATTGTCTCTGTAATGAATGCATATAGTGTCATGTTATTTGTTGTTACTTAGTTCAGTTAGGGACTTTATCAGCCCTGGCACACAAACACATTAAAGCTGTCAAAGTTGCTTTGAATGCGTCTGTTTTATACATATATATAATTACTTTAACCGGTTTTGTCATGCATTATCATTCGAAGGTTGTAAAAACAAGAACTACATTCCACCCCAAGAATCAAAACTTTTTCCATGAATACAGAAATGTACAGGGGAAATAGATAAGTCAAGGACACTCAGGTTTTCATTCAACAGGTTAGAAAAATAGCTTAACCAGAGTATCCTCAGAAAAAGCTTGGATTATTTTTGTCTTTATCTGTTTTCTTTTTCTTCACTTGCTCAAAATGTCATCTAAGTGAGCCACATAGTAAAAGCATACGAAATGTGTGCCATAAGGTAAAACAAACAATATGATCACAGAAATTAACACAAAATTCAGGAGTCTTATGAGTGGTGTTGGTTCATTGGTCAGCTCATGGGCTCTTATTCCATTTCATGCTTTCCTGTTTGTTTGCTTCAAGGTAAAGACACAATACTAGAAAAAAAAACACAACTTTTTTTTTTTTTTTTAATTCACCCTGCTCCATACATATTCTCTACTGCACAGACTCTGTCTACACAATGGCAGCACCTCTGACGGGGGCATTTTGGCTTCAAAACTGTATGGTAAAAGGCGTAGTCGCACTGTCCATTTTATATACAGTCTATGGTCTCGTCATCTTAGCCCTATGATTGGCTGCCTGTCCAGGAAGTACCCTACCTATAAAAGAAAATGGATAAATGGCCATTTAATAGTAAACAAAATACTTTCATTGATTTGAAGCAGACCCACAGTTAAAAAAGTAAAATGACCCTTTGTGTTGACGTTACGTTGTTTCTGCTCTTCCTCCTACTTCTCTGCTAATTTAAAAAAGCCACTGCAGCCTACATTTGACAACAGAGCAGCCAGTCAGTCATCTTTTTTAAGATTAAAATCAACTTATTCAAACTAAATCCGACAGAAAATGATAATAAATAAAAAAAATGCCCATAATTCATCAAGATAAGAATTAGCTAAAAGACAGCAATCATTGACTTACTGTGTATTTTAACTTTTCAGTTTGACTCATGTTCCATCTGTTATATGGAGGAAGCAGGTATTAAGGCCTATACTGCAGCTAATTGGGCATTACTGCTTTTGCTGTCATCTCATTGGGCAATTTACTTTAATGTGAATTTGAATTTATTTGACTTATTATAAAAGGTGAAAGTGCACTGAGGAATTCCCGTTTCAAAGCGAATGAGATGCCCAAAGTCAAAGAGAGAGGGGGGCAGTCTGTTGAATGGTGTTATTTATGTAAGTCGTGACAGAAACAGTTAAGTAAATAGAAGTAGAGTTAAAAAGAGGAGTTCAAACCCTGGCTCCTCTGTGGTCCCCATGTTTCTGGACAGTCACAGTATGAATTGAGCGCAAGTGTCGCACTGACAGTTTAAGCAAGTTGCAAAAACAGTTGGACAGATCCCCCAATCCCCAGTCTCTGTTGGGAGGAGGGGGTTTATTGAGCTACTCAACCATCTGACGACTACTTCTGATGGCTTATACTGGCAGCTTAGGGGTGTTTTCATCATCTTTTTTCCAAGGCCGCATGTGTTGAAGCCAGGAGAGCATGGCAGTGTGAAGTACAGTAGGTCAGCGGTTGGCAAAGAAAGACAGAGAAGAACATCGCCTCACATAGCTGTACCCCCTTCCCACTTCCTGTTCTGCTCTGCTGGGGTTCGATAAAGGATTGAGCTGCAGAGAGAAGAGGGGAGAAGAATATATGTACACGTGCCAGAGATTCAGTGAATCCAGGAGTGCTATTTTTAGAATATTTCAATTGTTGTCCTACGTTATGTCTCTTAAAAAAAATCTGAGAGCTGTCATTTATTTTCTAATATAAATGGGTTGTTTTTTTTTTTTTTGTGGGGGGGGGGGGTATTTGATGCAGCAGCATCAAATATCTATAATAATATATCACTTTGAAATCTCTTAATCTGTACAGTTCTGTGCAAATCCTCCTGTAAAGCCTCCTAGAAAGTTGTTGTCCTCCAACTGTTCTCTTAATGAATACTTAGCACTGACAATGATGGATATTAAATGTTAAACAATAGTGTTGATGTTGAATTACTAGTTATGGTTGGTTGTGGCGACATTATTTTAGAGAAAAGGGAAGAAAAGCACTTCTTTTTGCAGTAGATGGTAGCACCTGTGGCCAAACAACCCTGAAGCACTGTGTCGCACTTCCTGAAGTTTCTCCAGTCAAAATAATTTCTTCTGTTGTACATCGCTTTGTACAAAAGTGTCTGCAAAATGAAATTATAGAATTGAATTGTCGAACTGTGCCCTACAGTTACTTAATTCCTTTTTTTCTCTCCCCTTTTTTCTACCTCTCTTTGCAGTTTGACGTGTTGCAGTGCTTGCTAAGGTAAGAGAGAACTTTATTTTCGTTTATTCCTCCTCCTGTACTTTCTTTCTCAACCCATAAAACAGCATGCCATCCACACTTGGCACAGTGTGTGTATCTGAAACAATCCACGTCCTCAAAATGTGTTTGGCTGGGAGTCCTGCTCGCTGAAACACAATAACACTGTGTTAAGATAACAAAGAGACACTCTGGATAACACTTTCCCCCTGATAAAGCCATGATTAGAAATATACAGGACTGAAACAGCAGCCAAAAGGACACAAGTTGTCCATTAGTCAATACGTCATTTTAATGAATATGATGTAGCACAAGGCTGTGGAAATAACTCTCTGTAGAAAACAACAAGTTATAATTTACACTAAATCCTCCTCCACAGTGTGTTGAAACTGTAACCCGCCTGTCACAGGCTTTTAATCATAAAAGGGTCAGGAAATAAAAAATGTACTTCATTTTTTTTAAAAAAAGCAACAGAGCTGTTATTGTTTATTTATGGATTACTGGTCTTAGCTTTAGTATATCTCTGACTTATTACTTTCAGATAGGGATGGGATGCCCTGTAATATGAGCAGGCTCACAATACTTTTCTTCAGAAGAAAATTAAATGTGCTGCAGAGCCATACAGCTGGACCTGACCTTGTGGTGGGTCATAGAGGATGTGTTTGTAGAATGTGACTGAAGTGTGTGTGTGTGTGTGTGTGTGTGTGTGTGTGTGTGTGTGAGAGAGAGAGAGAGGGAGAAAGTGTGTATAAACCACGTGTTGTGAATGCACTGTTTGATTTTTTGTACCACTCAAACATTTTAGATTGGGTTTTTTTTTCTTTTTTTTGGACTGGTCTCACTCTGCTGATGCTTCCTATATAGTCAAATGAGATTATGATGATTGTTTATTTCATATTGCTGAATTTTAGAGACTGGCTTCAGTTCTGTTTCAATATTAGATACTCAGTAGTGGCTGATACTGGAGCAGGATCACCAAAAAGATGTAAGTTTTCACTTAAAGTGTTGTTTTGTACAACCCCAATTCCAATGAAGTTGGGACATTGTGTAAAACATAAATAAAAACAGAATGCAATGATTTGCAAATCCTGTTTAACCTTTATTCAACTGAATACACTATGAGATATTTATTGTTCAAAATGATAAACTTGAATGTTTTTTGAATTTGATGCCTGCCCGGTGTTACATCACCTTTCCTTTAAATAACTCTCAATAAGTGTTTGGGAACTGAGGACACTTATTGGTGAATTTTTGGAGGTGGAATTCTTTCAGGATTTGCAAATCATTGTATTTTGTTTCCATTTATGTTTTACACAATGTCGCAACGTCATTGGAACTGGGGTTGTACAACCAGGAATTTGCTTGATCAAAAAGTTTGTTTTTTCATTTGGTTTTACACACGCATACATCTATAAGAATACAAAATTTCAATCAGAATTAATATTACTCAGATTCGTTTTGGTAAAAGATTTGGTTCAAGGCTGATTCAGACAAAGAAAAAGAGCTTTTGCGGACCTGTGTAGAGAGACGTTGCTGTGTTGTGTCTTGGGAGCTGTTTGAGAGTATGGCCTGTTATTCAGCAAATTGCTTTTACAACTTAAGGCACATCACCATTTCAACAGATGCTTAACTTGTAGCCAAGCCAGCATATCAAGTTGGAAACAACCTCTCAGCAGGTCCAAATAGCAGAGTTTTGGACAAAACAAGGATTCAATCATCAATGGCATAAACACAGCCAGGTCAGCTTGAAGCAAATAACACAAGCCTTAAAAGTAGAGTTAGAGTTACTTGTAGTTTAAGGCAGCATTACAATTTCCCGCAGGGGTTTCAGAGGGCTGGAGACAGGGGAATTATAAGAAGTTGCAGCTACATCCCATCATATCATCAGACCTTTTGTCTGAGCTGACTGCAAACCAGTGCAGCTTTATTGTGAGTGAGTGAGTGAGTGAGTGAGTGAGTGAGTGAGTGAGTGAGTGAGTGAGTGAGTGAGTGAGTGAGTGAGTGAGTGTGTGAGTGACAGTAAATGAGGTATGCTGAAAGGATGTCTCTATCTTTTTCTCAGGTTCTGCTCAAAGAGTTCAAACATAACACATATAGTTACTCGCCTAAATGTTAAGCACATCTGATGTATCGTTTTTAAATTGATGGAGTTTAAATCCATGGATTCTATAAGCAGTTTTGGATGTGTAACACTGGATCTAAACCTCTTGTTTTACCAGAAAATCTATCAGTCTTGAATCAATGTTCCAAGCTAAATGACTCATGTGATTGTCAGGGGGTAGAGTTTGAACAAAAATAACAAGCGATTTGAACACAGCACTAACCACATAAAAATCTGAACATATTTAGAATAACCACATCATAATTGTTGTAGAACAATTAAAAAACCATTTGGCTCTGGGAGGTTACTACTTTTACACTGCATTTGAATATGAAACAGTGCCACATATAAATATTGAGAAAAGGCTGTGAAACTGTAATTACTGCTGAATTTTGTCCAAAAAAACCCACACTTATCTCCAAGCTGAGGACAAGTGGAGGATTGTGCCAATCCTCAGAAGAAGTTAAAACATAAAAGCAACACGGTAGTCACTACGAGGCTCTAACCAAACACAAATGTCATGCTAGTGTGCCCTTTAGTGGTTCTTTGCTTTGGTGTCGAAGGTTTTGCATGAAAATTGAACATCTGAGCAAGTGTGTGCATGGGACAGAGGGGGAGAGAGAGTAAATATATGTCTACATCTTTAGTCCCTGTCTTTCTACTGGTGTGAGTCTGGTTCCCAGTGTTTGGAGTGCACTCTGTTGGGACTGTGTGTTAAGCCTCATTAGTGGTTAGGGTTTGGCTGGCCTGCTGCTACTGGAGGCTCACTCTGGGGCACAAAGTCATATGTTACTTTGCTGCTGGACCATCTGCTGTACTAGCCTCCCAGGACGCAGTTTCTTTTTTTTTTGTTTTGTTTTTTTTTGTAACCAGAGTAAATGGTAGCTTAGCTTTCTACGTTTTCCAAATAGCTTGCTCAACACTGATCCTAGGTCACCAACCTGTCGTTCATGATCCACCGGTAGATCTTTGATCTCTGTAGCTCTTTAAAACAATAGAAAAATAAACACAAAAACCTAGTATGTCTGATAAACAGAAACTATGTTTTGCAAGACCACTTTGCTCTCTCTCTTCTATAGGGGACCAAAAGTAGAATATTTCCTGTGTGATAATGCATTTGACAGATGCTGACCAATCAGAGGGAAAAAAAAGACTTAAAAAAAAAAAAGGTCAGAATGTCACTGCTACCAAGTCTGCCTGTTAATGACTATTCAAATATTCAAAAATCATTGCCCATGCCTATTATTGACATGGAGATAAATAATGACATTGAGCTGAAATCCAGATCAAAGGACAGTGACTTTTGTGGACTTGTCAGTAAAAAGAAATATCCCCTCCTCACAGCATATGCTCAAATAGTGAGTGCCTACTTTTGGTCCACTTATCTCTGTAAAATGGCATTTTCACAAATGAAGATTATAAGATCAAAGAACAGGAGCCGCCTTACTGACAGGCACCTCCCTGACTGCCTCACACTGGCTGTTTTGTAGCTATGAGACAGTATTCAGTCACAGCCATCTCATTAACTTTTGTGTCTGATATATATATATATATATATATATATATATATATATATATATATATATATATATATATATATATATATATATATATATATATATAACATTATTATATAATATATATTTGGGCTACCTAATTTAGTTACTATGAGAGAACAGGTTTTTTCAAGATTTTGGAGACTCACTTGTACTTTCAGTGTGATTTGCAGCACATGTTAATGGTTAATGGTAAATAACCTGTACTTAAAGAGTCCTTTTCTAGACTTGATCACTAAAATACTTTTTTAAAGCTTGTTACATTTATTCATTCACACCACATTCACACTCTGATACCAGAGGATGTTTTGCAATGCATCCGTCATTAATTAACTTCCAAACACACCACTGGCTTTACCACCTGGAGGTGATTTGGGGTTCAGTGTCCTGCTTAAAGACGCTCTGGTGGTCTGTCTGGTGTGGACCGACATTTGAAGATGACATGTATGACATTGTAAAACAATGTCAGTTTGATAGGGCAGCTTCTTGTCTGAATGGTCACATCGTTTTAAAATTCAGGCACAGTCCACATCAAAAAGCTTTATTTTCATTCCTGCTCAGAAAGGTACAACATCAGCAGTCATAACTTCTATAAAGTTTTCCCCCTGATACTGGTGTAGGTTTCTGCCTGAAAAATGAAGTATGTGCACCTTGATATTGCTGTTGGTATCTGTCTCAAAAATAACTCTATTGGTCAGACTAAAATTAAAGTATCTTTACAACCTCAACAAGCGCCGATGCTGCGGCTCTGATGCAGTCGCAGCTGTTTCTGTTCTGTGCCTCTTTCTTGAAGGAAGGCCGCACTTCAAGCATGTTTTATTGAGTAAACTTGCCATCTGAAAAAGCAGCCCCACCAAAAAACTTCATAGAGGATAATGAATTAAGGGTTGACTTCTGCATGTTGTTACTTTACTTTGAAAAATGTTGTTTTCTTCTGCTATATATTCGCATACGAGAAGTATAGAACAAGAGTAGGTTTTTAGTTTTATTGTGTTTCTCTCTTATTGAACTTAAAACAACATTTCCTCAACGTTTCCTTTCTGCTGGAGCATCAGGCAGGTTTTTAATCCAGCTGCATGCTTGTGATACCGCTTAGATATCTCTTTCAACACTAATTGACTTTGATTAAATTTATTTTCTCAACCAATTCTAAAAATGTGTTATGTTAGTTGGAAACAATTTTAGGGTAAAATTAATTACTTTCAACTAACCAAATACGTTAATTTAAGTCAATGTTTAGTTTTTTTGAGTGCTTCCTCAGATATTAGGTGAGCAAACATGATGAAAAGGTCAAAATTGGCCAAGTAGATTATTATAACAATCACACAACTTAATGATTTCAGGCTCTTCAGATACATAAAGGAGAACAAACAAATAGATAATAGACAAGACCCCAGCCAGAACTGCTTCATTACACAACATCAACGTCTGCTTACAACCCCTCTACGCAACTTAAGTTGTGTAATGTGTTGTGTTGGTGATAAAACTCAGTTAAAGTGGAAGCTTTAATAGCAGCGCTCAGCTGGAGAAAGGTTAATTATCACATCCTGTTACTAACAGACAGGACACCACCTCCTGTCAAGCACACACACACACATATAAACTCTAAACCACACAAACACACAGACCATCAAACCAAACAGTGTGTGTATACTTTATAAAGGTGTAATCAAGCATCTGCTTGTCCCCATTTACCCTATCACCTGGTCTTTATTTCTTTCTTCTCTCCTCCCTTCCTCCTGTTGTTGCTTCTTCTTTTCTCCCGTCAACCGTATAAACATTATTCACTGTCATTCATGAAGGGAAAAGCCACCCCATCCTCTTGGATCATGTTGGATACAATGTGTGAAATGTGCAGGTTTTTATCACATCAGGTTGGAAAACGGGCACAATTCAGAAATGAAATGACGGATGAGTGGACGAAGGTGTGAAGCACTGAACCTCAGAAAACGATTGCTGCTCTGTTGTCTGGAAGATGCCAAACAATTTAGAGAAAAAGAAAAAAAAAGAAACGTTAAACTGACAATTGAAAAGACGCCACAGAGAAGCTGTGGAATTTCTCTCCCTTCTTCAGGTCACAAACCCTTTCAAAATATTTCTACTTTCTTTTCATGCCTCTTTTATCCACTTTATCTTTCTCCTCAAACATTCCCATCTCTATCTTTCAGCGTCTCCTTTTTCCTCTCATCCTCCCACTTTGTGCACATCCACCCCCTGCACATGCTGTCTCCCTTTCTCCCCCCTCTCTTTTTTTACCATCATAAATTCATTGCCAGTTTAGACAGCTTCTGCAGCAGGTGCCTAGGCTCGGTGAGTTAGGGAAAAATAGGGTGAGAAGTGGAGGAAAGAGGGAGGGAGGAAAGGAGCCAAGGGGATAAAGTCGACCTGAGTGAGAACAGAGAGAGATTAATAGATCAAGTGGAGAGGTGTATGATGAAAGTTTAGCAGAGTATGGAGAGGAGAGGAGAGGAAATGAAAGGAAAAAGAGAGGGAGGGGTCAGGTTAAGGTAGGATTGGAGCAAAGAGGAAGGAGGGAGGAGGCAGATATCAGAGTAAATCAGGTGGGAGCTATGGGGAGTGGAGCAGTGCGGAAGAGGCTATTTTAATGCAGGGTAGAAATCAGGTGCCCAAGGTGGGAAAAGAAGGAAGTGGGAGGTGATGGAAGGTGTGGTGCAAAGGAGCGAATGAGGTGGGGGGAAAGGGAGCACGAAGAAAAGGGGAGAAAAAAGGATGGGACGATGCAGAGTCGGGTGGATAGACGGATGGATAGAGTAAGTGCAGGGGAGAGAACAGGAACAGTGTTGTTGTGTTTTTACGGGAGGACACGGGCTACGAGGAAGTGAGGTGGGTAATAAGGCCATATCTCATTCCTGTGGAGCAGCCTCTATCCTATTAGTGACTAGCTCTTGCCGGATGACTTATATGCACCTCGTTTTTCACCAACACTATGACAGCAGATGCCTGGGCAGAAACAAACACACGTACACACACACACACACACACACACACACACACACACACACACACACACACACACACACACACACACACACACACACACACACTCACAATCAAACACACACTCAGCAGCAAGTTCATACAGCCACAGGAGCGATGACAGGAAAAATCTGCTCCTCCTTCCCAGTGTGAAGAGAAAACACCATTAGTGCAAAAAACAAAAAAAAATGACAGCTTACCACTATGTTTCAGATTGTAGGATCAACTCAGGAACAAACGTCTGTCACAGATATTTTACAGCAAGGCATTTTGGGGGAGAAAAGGGTTCACATGAGTTGAGTTGAATATTATGAAATAAGCATGATTGCAAACAATTTATTATGACAATATAATTTAATTTGACAATTTATAAAGTCTTTATATGGTAATGTAGACTCATCTGGACCTAGTTTCAGCAAATAATTTAAAAACTCAATCTCATTCCTTCTCTTCTGGAAGAGGCTCACTTTTTCTGAAAAGAGCGCAAAGAGAAAAAAAAATGTATTTCAAACCTCTTTCAAACTGTTGCCCTCGCCAGAAAAATGCTAAGATAGTCATCGGACTGAGGTTTTCAATCAACAAGTAAAGAAGAATTAAAATTGTTTTTTTATCAGTGACTTTGACCAAAACCCACTGGTTCCAAAAGAGGAAATTCACTCACAAGAACATATCCAGAAAGGACAAATTACTTAGTACAACATGGAGAGCAAAATGGTCACATAATAAGTAAGTAAATAAATAAATACAGTACAATACAATACAATACAAAACAATTTAAAAAAAAGAACAGGTCAAAATACTTCTTTTTACAGTGAGGTTTTGCTGTGGTTTTAGAACAAAGGTTCTACAATGAGGGACAGGTCTTGACCTTTTTACTTCGAAGCAAGTGGCAACCGCTGGTCCTACCATTTGAAATCTGTGCAGAAGTACTAAAAACTTAAGTTCATCAAGCATCCATTAGAGGCTAGCTGCAGAAACAACAGAAACCACACAACCCCATTTAAAAAAGCTCTTCTTTGTTGTAAAATATAAAAAATAAACAAATTGATGTCTGGTTCAAAAGCAGTTTTACTCTGAATAACTAATTTTTCTAATGGCACACACTGTATGGCAAATGATTATTTTATGATTACTTTAATGATTTATGCAAGGGTGTGCACACATATGAAAGGAATCGTATAGCCTGGCAATCTTACATTATTATATCTGTTTTAATTATGATCAGTATATCTAACATATCCAGAAGTTCAAGTTTGAGCAAATAGTGATCAGAGTTTTAGGGTGACACCTGAAGTTATCGCAGCACGAGACGTGTGATGTTTAAATCAGCAAACCCTGCAAAATTGAGACAATGCATGCACATGCAGAGGCCTCTTGTTAAGAACTGAATTATAAACGTTACTGTAACTTCATAACAAATAGCATGTTACTCTTTCAGCGTGCTGAGTGAAAGAAAAAGAAACTGATTCCTGTGTGAACCAGACGTAGCCAGTCGTGAACTGATGTACAGTCTTACCTTGTTTAGCAAGTCAAAGGTCAGACCTGCATTCAGAGGAGTGTTTTTAAAAACTGTTTCAAGCATGGAAGCAGATAATGTTATGTTCAGCCAGCAGCCTAGTACACTTACAGTCAGTGTCTGAGTGCTGTATAATTAGTTGCTTTAGGGAATTTTGTAATTGCAAGATATTTAACAAAATCCCCTTCTATCTTGCAAGGGTTTGCAGTTTGGACCAGTCCCACACTTTTACTCATAAACCCTCCTAAATCCTTTTACGATTCATAAAGCAGCACCATTGTGAGCACACAATCATGTTAAAGAAGTCTGTTGTGCATTTTGAAATTATTTCAATTTCTGATTTGGGCATTACGGGGGAAAGAGCAGAGCTAATTCTCTCACAGCTTCACAGAAAGACTGGCATCAGATTCTTGTAATTAAAAAGTCAGTGAGGACTAGCAACAAAGAAGTGATTGCTTTCATATCACACACAGATACACACACTCACAAAAGGAATTACATGTTTTCAATCCTGTCTTGTCCTTTAAAATGAAAGTTCATTTTCGCTATCATAATTTACCATCTCCATCGTGACATTTTCCTCAGAGAATGAGGACTGACCTCACCGGACTTTTAACCCGCTAGAGTTCAGGTGACCCCAAGGACTAATGGCTTGGAGGAAGGGGGATATAAGAATCTACTCCAATAATTTTAGCCATTTTAATTAAATTTATGCATATTCTTCTCGATGAAGAATTTGGGGCAGCTGTATCAGCAGGAGGGGAGGGGGTTGGAAAAGAGAGAGAAAGAGAAAATGGGTCACTTTGGCAGAGGGACTGTGAGGCTTCATTAGGAAACCCGTCACAGTCATTCTGTGGCCCATTCTCATTCCGTTCAAGCATTCCAAGTCTACACCCGGGGGATTCCAATAGCACCCTAACATTGTGACCTCTTCAAAAGCAAGAAATAAGCAGGCGTCAGGTCATGCTGCTCTCACCCGTCACCACCTTGGTGACACTCTGCCGCCTTTCTCTATTTATTCTGCCTAAATTAACACTCCGATTCCGCTGCTGCGCTGAGAAAATGTCAGGTGTTTCTCACACAGAACTTTTGCAGGCTTTGGTGAGAAAACCTGCACATCCTGCCTTTGCCTGTGAAACAAGAATGATAGCAGTGAGGTAATCTGTTACCTGAGCAAGGAAATACATGCGCTTTCACTTTGCTTTCAAAGAGGATGGCTTCTTGAGTCTGTAACCTGAATTTTAATAAGCTGACATAAACCAATATCTAAACTGAGTAATAATTTTGTAGATCTTGGAAAAGATGTTTGTTTTTTTGTTTTTTTTTCACAAGTACAACTTACTGTTACATCTTTTGTAGAAGTCGACTGGATCAGTTAAAATAAATGTATCAGATGTTTTATTTTTAATTCACATGATACATTTTAATTAACAGTCTAGACTTTTTGAAAAACAGCAAACTGAAAATTGTACTCAGAAAACACCGTAAACGTTTCTTACAGTTTGAGCAGATGGAAGAGGGCAAGACTCTGTCAGTTTCTCCACTTTCGAGGCACTTCTTCCCTCTGATATCTCATTTGCTCTTACTCATTAGCCATAATTCTCTTTATCCCCTCTTGCTCTCCTGCACCGTATAACACCCGTTCATTTTTCTTCTTTCCTTTCCGTGCTGAAGACACTTTCTTTCAATCCTTCCCCTCCCTCAGTCATTGGTTCTCTTGGCCCCGAGCGCAAAAGCGTCTAATATGTCTTTAAAAGTAGGACACCGCTGTGTAATTTGTTGCACCTAACAAATGATAATTCAGAATTGTCACCATGCATCCACGACTGCAGGGCTACCCAAAGCACACAATAGCATCTGCTGCTCTGAAAAACAGTCTGTGAGTTTCTCGCCATTGTAGCGTTAAGTAGAATTAGAAATATAGGATAATTTTGCAAAGATGTGACGTCGTTTCACAGCAGGGTTGCTTTAGCGCTTGTGTAAGCTGCATCATTAAACACATCCATAACGTTGAATTGTCAGTGTTGTAAATTACTGCTTTTTATTCACCAATAGGTTTAAAAGAATATCCTCCCTGAATTCCACCTGTGACCTTCCACACTTTTCTGTTGTGTGCACTGTTCTCAGCGTCATCGCTGGCTTAGATCTCCGGCCTTTAAATTTCATCAGCTGGGTGACAAACTGGTAGCATTTGATAAGCATGTGATAAGCATGGCGAGTTTATTAGAGGGGAGTTTGGCCAAATGGCAAGACTGACATAAACTGAGTGTCAGAGTCTGAAGTAAAGTTGAATGTTCTTTACTATTTTCTTCATTATTGAGAATATATTCCTCCTTGTAAAGCTGAATACAATACAAAAGAAAGCAAAAGAACTAAAAAAGATGCAAATAAAATGGGTCTCACATGTACATCAAACATAGTAAAGGCTGCTTTAGAGTTTCAGCTTATGACTATAACATGAACAAATATTACAATT
The DNA here is from genome assembly GCA_030710495.1 of Labroides dimidiatus. Lineage (NCBI taxonomy): Eukaryota > Metazoa > Chordata > Actinopteri > Labriformes > Labridae > Labroides > Labroides dimidiatus. The sequence continues at coordinate 16,890,733 of CM061145.1, forward strand.
ATGTAATTGTTTGTTTCTGAAAACATAACTTAATTAAAAAAAATGCTGTCCTGTAAATGGAGTTAGGAAAGAAAAAGGTTTCTGGAACTGCAGGCTGACCATCTCTTATCATGTGACCTAGGTATGTCACATGACAACAAACCATCAAAAAATGATGGGATAAAACGGAAAGCAGAACTGAAAAACCTTAAAATGAGCAGAAAAGGGAAACCGATTCCAAATGTACGTACAAACTTTTTGCAACACTTCTAGGTTACTCACAATTCAGCCGGTTATGCTAGCTGACATAAAAATGACATAAAAAGAGGGTGCTTACGGTTAGCTTGTTGTCAGAACACGGTGGTAGCGCAAGTTGGTTAGCTAGCAGTTAATTAACAAAGTAGCAAGCTAGCCAGTTATGCTAGCTAATGTAAAACTTCACACATGAAATTGTAAAATTTTACAGCTTTTTGTAAATAGTGACCCAAGTAATGGTCCTTTAAATGTAGTCTTATCTGAATTAAAAGACGAATTAAAAGAGTAGCATGTCATTTTAAGTGTTAAAAGTTGTAACTCTTTAAGGGTATGACAGGCATTAGTAACACAGACACAGAACAACATTAACATTTATTTAGAGTTGTCAGTCTAGCAGTTGTACAATGTCAATTTAGCTCTGTTTTTGTCTCTATGCAAATGCTCCACCAGGTACCCCTGCTGTTGCTAACCTTTTGTGAGCCTCAGATCAAATCCTTTTATACTCTGCAATGGAGTATCCAGTGTCCTTTTTAGACTAACATGATTTTTATTTACTGGGAGGTCTGCATTGACAGTGAGCTTCTCTTTTTTTTTTTGGAAATGATTGTAGGGGTTGTACCTGATTGTTTATTTTTACTGTGCAGGTCATAAACAGCATCAGCACAAGAGTGAGATCAAAATTAGTAGGTACCCCTAACAGTGCCTTTATTTTACTTACTGTTTGTGCTGTCACGGTGCTGTTTAGCTGACAGCATGCCACCACTTTCTGCATGGTGTCTGAATGAAAGGTGAATGAGTGATAAGTATTAAACTCGGACTGATAAAAAAAAATTAATGCATGGCAAAAAAATTCCCCTGAAGGTAACATTTCCAAGCTTACCCTGGCGATTAGCTGCAGTACAGTTCTTAAAGCCAGCTTCTGTTAGAACACATTGTACATGCATCAAACTACAAGTCAATTAGATTTTCTCAAAAAGTGATAGTTACTTGTTACTTTCCCAAACAAGTAACCAAATTATTCATGGAATTACTCCTTCACAAATGGAATTAGTTACCAGTAAAACTGTTGCGTTTCTGTTTTGAAAAACCTTCAAATGTTTGAAAGAATTTTGGTTTTTAAGCAGGTTTTGTTATGGGACATAGTGTACACTCCACATGTATGTTCTTATCTTTTACATCAGTGATGTTAAATTAGTGCTTGAATATTCTAAAACACCAGTTTTTTAACGTCACAGACCACTTTAGACTAGTACACATTTTATTGGCAGCTCCTGTGCCTGGCTGAGTGAGCCATGTTGGAGCAGACCTGTCAACACTCCTGAATAAGGAGGGAGTCTCCCGCTTTTTAACCCTGTCTCCCACTCTACTCCCCACTTGTAATTTCTTCTGATTATCCTCATATTTGTAATTATGGTCCTGTCATCTCAATATTTTTCAAGTCAAAGCAAGTCGGCTTCTTGTGCCTTATATCCAAACCTTGAAAAGCGTCCACCCCTCTCCTTGTAGTTGGTTTGATCCAAAGATGCTGCAGATTACACAGACAGACACAGGTAGCTCTGTGACATCTGTTGATGAAAAGTATACTATAGCAACAGATTTTTTAAAAAACGTGTCAACATGAAATTGTACTCCACCTTTAGCCAGTCGTTATTACTTATGAGTCTGTCACCCCCTTATCAAAGAAGGACAATCAGAGTAAAACAGTTTACTTGCGACTGGCTAAGCGAGCCAAGTTTGACACAAAGTAATGTGCTACATTTCATTGTCAGTAACGGTAACAACATTGTAATGTTTGAGGTAGTAATTAATGAGATTACTCAATACTGGAAAAAAGTAACTGCGTGAGTTACGCCATTACTTTTTAACACCGTTATTCCCAACATTGTAAATGTGTGATTGAGTGGCGAGTAAATCTCCAATACTAACAGGAATTTCAATTTAATTGTTAACCAGCGGTGGATACGTGCAGGACTTGCATGTATTACAAGTTGCTGCGAGAGCTGTTGGTGAAACAAGTGTGAAATACCTCCAAACTGCTGAGCTCATGTAGTTGTTTTCCTCCATGTTATTTTAGTCCAGCCTTTTGCAAAATGCAACAACCTACCAGCGTTGATAACATAATACATGCACATGGTTGATGTAGACACAAAAGGGCATAAAACTGAGTCAGAAAGATCTGTCCTATGGGTCGACCCTTTGTTATCGATAGCTGATCTAGTTTTTGGACTTTTGCCCGAAATCAGAATCTAATCAATGCATTCTTACAAATGAGAAGATTAGAGGAGGAACAGCAAGAGGAACAGCAAGAGGAACAGCAGGAGAAAACGGAGACGTTTCACTTTCATCACTGGGAGTGTCTGCTTCAGAACTACTGAACTCATCTGAGAGATCTTTGCTGTTTAATTTGATATTTAAATGTGTGCTCTCACCTCTGCATGCCCAGGCTTCAAGTGCATCACCAGCCCTTTGGGTGGTGTTTTGGCTTCACTTTTTACTAATGAGGGGAGGGAGACCCACAGTCCGTATCAATATACTGTCAACGGTATCAAGCTCTCTACATTGAGCTTTTGACCTCACTGAGTACACTAATAGAGTGCTCATATTTCAGGACATTTTACTGTAATTGCCTGTGTGAATGCACTTATGTACTCAGAATAGTGAATGCAAGCACAGGAGATCAGTAATTGACACTCAGTACTTGTCTCTTTGCCATTTGCTTGAATAAATAAAAGTGAATACTTTGCTCAGTATTCCGCTTTGAATATGTGAGATGGATAAATGTCTGCTCAAGAATGGAAGTGCAAGACGTAAAACTTGAAACTCTTCACTATATCTTTCATGCAAAATTCAGTCGCATGTTAATCAAGATACAAAGGCACGCTGGAGCCTTAAAATGTGACAGTACTCCAAATTCAGGGTGTAGCTCCACTTTAAGCTACTTTAAGTCTTCAGAGAAGCATATTTATGTACTTTTGGATTTAAGAGTGAGCTTCCCTCTCTTCTCTCTCTTGCTTTTCTCTTTTGTGTCTTGAGAGCAAGTTGTTGGATGTGCACACAGACACCATAAATGGTGTTTTAATTCCACTCTCAGTTTTTTTACCGTCTCAAGAGGCTTGAGAGCACCAGGTCACTTTGAATACTCAGATAACTTATGCAGGCATTTGTGCATCATGTATCCACTCAAAATGCTTCATCATCCTTGCGGGGGCAGATTAGATGTCTGTTGCTGTGTGTAGTCTTAAACATCAGACAAACTCGCACACACACAAGCTGTAAAAAAGTTCAAGTTGTTTACCCGGAACTGTGTCATGCCGCTCTGAGGGTCCCTGTTGCCAACTTGACCTGCAATAACCTCCTTAAATTCCGGGCAAACATCAGTGCTTCATATGCACCTCGAAAGAGTAAACAAGTTAACAGAGTAAATCTGTATTTATTTATTTTTTTTGTAGAAGATTACACAGCTGATGAGCATATGATCCAGTAACATTTCATACTCAATTACCGCTTTGATTAGAGAGGATGCAGCTCGTGTCTGGACCCTGGAGATGAAGTTTGTAGGGAATCATGTCAGTGTTATGCCTGGCCTGACTCTGACACTTTATTAAAGTGGGCCTTATGAGATGGCCCCTCTGATGCCAGCTCTTATGCCCTGCTTACCCACTTGCATTGATGATGAGTCCCGTTGACAGAAACCTAAGAAGAGTGTTTCACACATGCTGAGTGAAGCCAAACCAAAGTAAACTGGGTTCCACTGAGCTGCCCTGGTTAGGGTTAGACATCAAAAAATAATCTGGGCCGTCGCTGTGCAGGTCATTGCAGCAGAAATAGTTTGGTTTATGAAGTGAAAATTCTGTGTGGAAGCACTTTAGTGACCTACATAATATGCAGCTTTCCTCGTGAATCATCTCTGCCACTAATAGAAACAAGGTGATGTCCAGACGGGGCAACAAGAGTCGATTTCCTTTCAAAATTATGATCAACATTTTGACTCGCGCTGAACAGTTGCTTCAACTATCAACTCTAAAAGGTTTCAAAGGCTGCTCTGAAGCTCTCCCATGGGAGTCCTCACTGAGATTCAAAGCAGCTAAAAGGGTTCGCAGACAGACTTTCACCACGGGTGCCACTTTATCACTCAAAAATCAGGGAGAAACCATAGCAATACTGCCTCCAAAGAACCAGGATAAACATAACTTGTCCCAGCTTATCGAGCAAGCCCTGTAAGCTGAAATTGCTCACGCCAACATGAGCCTTCCAAATGATCTATTTTCCAAACTCTTCCTCTCCCGCACGAGGCTGCCGAGGCTTTAATTACTTCTGCTGGGCCAGCATAGGTGAAGCACATTCTCACTAACAAGGTGGTTTCCATCCAGGGAGCACTGAAACACCAACAGGAAAACAACATGATGGAGATGAAAACTGGCACCCGCAATAGAGGGGTAGCTGATGCTCATAATAACCCTCCACCCAACTGATTTCAGCAGCAATTGTCAGGTTTTTATAAAAGAAGCAGGTTTGCCGGTGGGGAGGAATCCACCTTAGCGATGTGTCATCAACTAAAAATAAAGTGCGCACACATTTGCCATGTGGACAAGAGCTAGGGCAGCACCTAATTCCACCAAGTCTCATTGATGGTACAAAGGTTCCCTCAGATTTCAGCATGTGATAAACAACAGGTGTTCAGAGGCCGAGGGTTTTAACAGCAAACGACATCTTCTTTTTTTCCTGTTGTTGTTGAATCAATTGAGATGTTTACATCATCAGATCAGGCAGTTAATGTATGCTGCCATCATCGTCTCTGCTCTTATTTAGTAAGTCGGTCAGCAGCACACATGCAGGGGTGGTGTAACAGCACAGACTAGTGGCGGAAGTTTGCTATGGCTGCTTTGCTCCAAACGCTGCTGACAGTCTCACTCTTACCTGAGTAATGCCAAGTGAACCGATGATGTCATCTTATTCTTGGTGTTTTTGCTGCAAGTTATTGTACCTTTACTCTCTTTGTAAGAGTTTTAGAGAGAAACTACAGGCTTAAGAATTATTTAACCACTCATAGACATTTTCAAAGAACTTAAAATCAGGAATGTCTGACTTAAACTCTGATTGTTTTTGTGTAAGGCTGAAAGTTCAGAAGAAGACATTTTCTGGATAAAAATAACTTCCACTTCCTGTAATCCTCTGGGACCCTTCCTGAGGTCCCTCCATCCGAGAAGTGATTTTACTATTTTGCATCGACTGTGTGCGCTCTGTCGCACTCCTTAGATGGCAGAAGAATTTGGGGAAAAGAAGCACAGGGTCACTGCAGTTAGGAAGCACTCTCAAACTAACCTCTGGTTACATGTGTTCTTATACATACAGTCTATTTTTGCGTCTGTTCCGGTATTCACACATCATGTGTCCTAATGCAACCCCTTTGATCCCTCAGTGTGTGTACTTCTCATACCGAGGTGCTTTTCCCACTCTGGTTTCTCAGGGCCTCTTGGCGTGTAAGTAGCTGGCATGTAAGCTTCAAAAGCCTTAAAAGCTCCGCGTAAAGGAGGAGTCAAAATGTGGATCTGCATTTGACCTGAACAATTATTGCACATCACTTGAATATATATTGTAGTATTTCATCTGGAAGGTTTGATCTGAATGCATAAACACAGAAAAAGAAAAGACAAAAAAAAAACAGCTGAAAGACAGAGCTGGCTTAAGAGCGGCAAGTTCTGAAGGCTAATGCTCCTTTCTAATCCCTTTCCTTTTTCTCTTCTCTGTATCCCTCCCTCTGTTGCAGGAGAATTCTGTGGAGATTTCTTACTCTTTCATTCCTCAAGGATGAAGCAGAACTGTGGACCTGTGTACTAAAACAGGTTAGTGACCAAACATCATGATAACCTGCAAACAAACACACACACACACATGAACCTCCTGCCCCGTAGCTCTGATCTAGGTCAGATTTGTGTATGATTTATGTGGCTAAAAGACTCTTCCGTGTCGAGTGACAAAAAAATATCAAAGTGAGGGAGTTCAAAATAGACAAAGAAAGGGGTGGATGTGTCTTCTGAGGAAGACAGTGAAAGCAGCAAAGAGAGAGAGATTCATCCTAAGGGACAGAGGGAGAGCGAGTGAAGACACAGCCGACAGGATGAACGACAGGATGAAAGTTTAACCAAACATCGGCTCCCCATAGGAGTGGGCAAATCTGCTGCCGTCGCAGTGGACAGATGGGAGGAAAGACATGCAAAGAGACAGACGGGCAGACAGGACGAGACAGAGCGGCGATCCCCAGCTGTTTTTTAAAATGCTGCCTCTGATACATTATTGAGTGTGCAGCTCTCCAACGCATCACCGAGCTTTCCTCTCATGTTAGCGCTCAAGTTCGCATAGCGTCACCGTTCTAAATATAAAGCGTTTGCTCACCCCTCTTTGGTTTGTTAAAGATGCAAAGGCTGCACATAGGCTGTGTGTGTCTATGTGAGTGTGTGATTCTCAGAGAGGCCCCCTCGCTCTCTCTCCCCCTCTCTCTCTCTCCCCCTCTCTCTCTCTCCCTCTCTCTCTCTTTCCAAGGCCTGCTGGAGTTGGGAGTTGTTAGTGACTCAATTTTGGAAGTAAGCCTCTGCAAACTTTACAAAAACAAAAATAGATTTCATCAAACTCTTTGAAAGTAGTGTGAGATGATACGCAGGGTGGAGTGAAGCGAGTGGGGTGCTTCACTGGGAGTAGCATGTATTGTGTAGAGAAGGAAGTGAGATGTTACTGAGGGGATAGATTTTTACATCAGACAGCATGTGAAACACTGCAGGCCTGTATAGTGAAAGCAATAACTTAGTTTGCACCCTCTTCTGTTTTTAGTTCCCTTTTTCCCAGCTTAATAAGACAGATTTGGGTAGAGGTCAGTGTCCTTAGACTGTGCAGTACCCACTTGTGCCTAAAGGTGGCAGCAGAGCAGCATACCCAGCAGGCATGTCCTCATAGCAGACTAGATTGGCCCATTTTAGCAGCACATCCCCTCGTAGGCCTCTTTCCATTTATCTCCCTGTCTCATCCAAGACAGCTTTTCCAGAAAATGATTCCTCCTGGCTGAAATAAACTGTAGAAAAACTAATCAATATTTATCTTTTTTCTTTTCTGGTCAAGTGTGCAGACAGCTCGAACTTACATGAAAAATCCTATTTTGTTCTGTTTTAGCTCTCGCTTTCCAAACTTCATGTTCCAGGATGAACCATGAGCAAAAGTAAGGAACTTCAACATGAGTTTGTTTCACACATGCGTGCCTTTGCAAAAAATATGTGTGTGTGAGTGTGTGTGTGTGTGTGTGCGCGTGCTCTCACGCCCTAATGCTAATGCTAAAGTGTGCTGGAGAGGAAGCACAGACACCTGCGTCCCACTACTGCTGCTGCTGCTGGGGGTGTGTGTGAAGCTGTTAGGATCATGTGTGTCTCTCTGCTATCTGACAGATGTTGTGATGACATGATAAGCCCTCTGGCTGCCAGTATCGCCATGTGAGGTTGCCATAGTGACTGTGTGTTGAGTGTTGGGGAGGCCAGAGAGGAATATAAGGGTGCTGAGCATGAAGAGAGGGGGTGGAATAGGAAATGAAGTGCTTGGTGCCTCCGGCCTGTGTGTGTGTGTGTGTGTGTGTGTGTGTGTTTCTGTTTTCATATACGGGTGTGGGTGTGTTTGTGCCACATTTATGTCTGTGTGTTTGTGTGTTTCCACAAAGAGCTCGGAATTGAAGAGACACTCATCTTTGTAATTGGGAATTTGATCAAGATAACTCACTCACACACAAACACAAACAGTCAATCATGTACACACGCAGACACCTCACACACACGCATCGTCTGCGTAGGAGCGGCAGACAGGGGTGCTGGCTGAAGTGTGGGCTGAGGGTAACCTCCTCTGCCTCACAGACTAACACCATGAGTGGGTAGCTCTTGGTATCACTTATCACTTAAATTGCTGCGTCAATGGAGCTGTTGTGCAAACTCGAACGAGCAGGAGAATTGCCCTCTGCTATTGTGAGCCTGGAGACTGTAAATTGATGTTTAAAGGACCAAGCAGCTCCAAGAATGATGCTCAAGTTCATATTGGTGACTGTTTTATTTTGTGTTTGGAGAAAGTGCTCATTAGACCTACAGTCAAGATCCAGAGAAAGACGTCTTTAATTTTGCTCTCACTTTATTTTGAATGTATATTTTTAAGTTTCTTACAATTTTACATCTTCAAGAATTACATTAGGAAAACAATATTTTCAGTTGAACTGCCAACTTTGAAACGATTTGTGGCCTTTGTTGAACAATTTTTTTTGATTTTGTTTCTCTTGATGCCTTTTTAAAGATCAGAATTCTGAAAATCTTCCAATACAGAGAGCTGATCAAACTTCCACATGCCAATACACCACATAACTTTACATAGTCAAACTTAACTAGGGTAAATTGTGGCATCCAAAAAAAAAAAAAAATTAAGTGATACTTTTCTGCTTTTCTGCCTTCAGAGAAGACTAGACAGTGAATAAAGCAGTAAATATGAAAGAGTGGGGATTGACATGAGGGAAACGGCTCAAACCCACGTCTCACAGGCAGATACAACATCATTTTATGTATAATAGCATTGCAGGAAGACTAAACTTCAGTTAGTTTACAAATAAGATTAAAAAAAGTTTGTTCAGTGTGAAGTATAACATCACACAGATAATTCCTTAAATGTTTCAAAAAGTTTGAGTTCATAATTCATAGATGGACTGAGTTGGATAAAAAAAGTTACGTAGTCACTGATTAGTTCATCTGTTTAGTTGATGTATCAAAACTTTTACAGATGTATTAAATAGTTTTAAGGTCATCAAGCTTTTTAAAACCTAAAAACACTCTGTACCTTTCAAATAATTATTAAATTTATTTTCTGATTTATTTTTCAAATCAGTATATACTTCACTTTTTGAGTCAGTTTTGTTTGTGTGTGTGTGTGTGAGTGTGCATATATGATGATTTAAGCTTTATGACATGGAAAGTTATCCTGCTGGAAGTCATCAGAAGATGGGTACACTGTGGTCATAAAGGGAGAGACATGGTCAAAAACAATACTCAGGTAGGCTGTGGCGTTGCTCAATTGGTAATAAGGAGCCCAAGGTGTGCCAAGAAAATATCCCCCACACCATTACACCACCACCACCAGCAGCCTGAACCGTTGATACAAGGCAGGATGGATCCATGCTTTCATGTTGTTGATGCCAATCTGACCCTACCATCCAAATGTTGCAGCAGAAATCGAGACTCATCAGACCAGGCAATGTTTTTCCAATCCTCTATTGTCCAGTTTTGGTGAGCGTGTGCAAATTGTAGCCTCAGTTTCCTGTTCTTAGCTGACAGGAGTGGCACCTGGTGTGGTCTTCTGCTGCTGTAGCCCATCTGCCTCAAGGTTCGACATGTTGTGCGTTCAGAGATGCTCTTCTGCATACCTCGGTTGTAGCGAGTGGTTATTTGAGTTACTGTTGCCTTTCTATCAGCTCGAACCAGTCTGGCCATTCTCCTCTGACCTCTGGCATCAACAAGACATTTTAGCCCACAGAACTGCCGCTAACGGAAATTTTCTCTTTTGTGGACCATTCTCTGTAAACCCTAGAGATGGTTGTGCGTGAAAATCCCAGTAGATCAGCAGTTTCTGAAATACTCAGACCACCTTGTCTGGCACAAGCAACCATGCCACATTCAAAGTTACTTAAGTCACCTTTCTCCCCTATTCTGATGCTCGGTTTGATCTGGAGCAGATCGTCTTGACCATGTCTACATGCCTAAATGCATTGAGTTGCTGCCATCTGATTGGCTGATTAGAAATTTACAAATTTGCGTTAATGCGTTAAGCAGTTGGACGGGTATATACACATAAGGTGTTGTTTTTTCTTAGATTTTAAGAGAATGAAAGACATTAAATAAATAAAAGTATTAACTAGAATGTGCAAGTGTTAAATGTTAATGTTAATATGGAAAAGCAGGAGGCAGGAGTATTAAAAAAATGAGTGCCAGGCTGAATTAGAATTTTAATATTTTAATCACTAAGGTGAAAAACATCCTGTCAGAGCTCTGAATTAGCTGATGCCTTCCCAGGGGGGCCACCTTGAGTGAACCCATCTCATTTCAAGTAACAATTTCAATCACCCCTGAAGCTGTGCTGCCCTCACACAGACAAACAGTCCTTTCGTTTGTCTTCATATCTCCACTCTGTGCTGCCCGCTTTGTGTGACAGTCATGACGAGAGATATAATGTGCTGCAGCGCACAGGGCTGGCTTCACACAGGGATTACACCTAGATGATTCTTCAATACAGAATTTAGACGAGCTTAATCCGCTGTGCCTGTGGAAGCAGACTGCCACACTGAGGAGCTGCGTCCAGATATGACGGAGAACAGAAAGCAGCCAGATTAGTTCATGCAAGGGGAGAGAGAGGAGCTGAGCTTGAAGCTGCCTGACGGAGCGTCTCCTGACAGCTCCTCCCAAATCTCTCCACTCTCTCTAACACAGTTTGAGGGGGACATTGTTCCCCCTTCAGTCTATCTCACCCTCAGTTTCTTTCTACCACTCCTTCCCTGTCTCTCCAATGAAGGTAAGGGGAAGAGAGAGAGCGAGAAAGAGAGAGAGAGAGAGAGAGTGAATGTCTTATCGCTTCATTAGCCTGTAGATTTTTGGGTCATTCATAGCCTTGTTCCCACTGTCTCCAATGCTGTAATTACCCTCACGAGTCACATCTGATAATTAGGACGGTCCAACCAGGAGACACACACACACACACACAGCTTGGACTCACATGAGACATATGCACACATACACACACATCAGTCATTAGTGGAGAGCTGAACATGCAGCACAGTGCTAATGGGATTATCATTGCTGATGGTCCTGCTTATCAACCTCTTACCCCTCTTTCTATTCATCAGCAAACACTGCTCTTAAAGGCTTTTTTTTACATCATCACCATCTTACTTACTTTCTTTCTTTCTTTCTTACTTACTTTCTTTCTTTCTTTCCACTCTCTCTCTTCCTGCTTCCTTCACACATCAAGGTGTCTGTCCTCTCTTGTGTTATGTGCTTTATGAGCATGACCACATCTGAGGACAGCCTAAATGGGGCACCTTGGTGGCCCAGAGGTTTGAGCTGCTGCCCGTGAAATTCTGGTGCCTCCAGTTCAAGTCTAGTTATATGAATCAATTACACGTCTTTTACCTGTCTCCACCTGCTTTCATAGCATAGCATAGAAGTGTCCCATAAAATATATATCAAATTTTAGGCTTCAATATCATGTTCCATCTCTTTCTGCTTAACTTGTGGCAAAAATTTGGTTTCTGTTAGCTTGACAAGCCCCCTTTGCCTTGGGTCAGGATCCTCCTCAGCATGTCATGGTT